>CM035123.1:68413283-69013283 GCA_020205555.1 Panax stipuleanatus | reverse complement strand
TTGTTTATTTTAATTATATTTCCATATTTCATAGTATTATTATGTTTATGTAGTATTATATATATAATCAGAGTCACCCAACAAATATATTTAAATTATTTTTTACTTTTACATATCAAAAGTTAATTTATGAATATTTTTATATATAGTTGATATGGTTAAAATTATAACAATGTTATCGGAATTTTAATTGAACATACATTCTTATATTGCTTGTTAATATTTCTTTGAGTTATTTTAGTGAATGTTAATATAATGTGTGTTGTAAAAATATTAAACTAATTTAATAAATATTAAATCAAAAGATATAAGTAATTTTGACCGGTGAAAGTCAGTGCGGTTCAAAATATAAATCGACCTGTACGATTTTGGTATAGAAAAATCTTGGTGCGGTGCGGTTCTGATTCAAGATTTTTTAAGACCGGTGCAGTTCCAAATCACTGAAAAACGGGAACTGCACTACACCATTACCATCTCTATTTCCAATCCTGGAGCCCTTGACATTATCAATCGTGTTGGAACTCTCCACCTCCAAGGTGATGGTTTTTCCGGTGAGGGTTTTCACAAAGATCATTTGTTTCCCTCGATCCCCTGAACCTAAGCAGAAGATGAAGGGTTGATTCCTTCTGAATGTTATAGTCGGTGAGAGTTCGGCCATCCTCGAGTTGTTTTCCGGCAAAGATCAGCCTCTTGTAGAAGAAACCCAATAACCAAAAAGAAGAGAGAAAAAAAATTGAAGCTTTATTTTTTATTTTTTAATTATCTTATGTGGCAGCCAAATGTTTCTTTTTCTTTTATTTTAATTTCTTATTTTATTTAACACTGCCGCGTGGACAATAATTAATGTCCGTTTAATTAGTTTGACGGCATGACCTAATTAAAAATTTTCAATTAGTTTAATTGGGCAATTGCATAATAAAAAATTCAATGAACTAAACTATTGCACAAAGGTGATCAAGTACAGTGAGGTAACTACTAGTTTTGCCTGATTTGAACTTATGGATCTCATTAGAGAATTATAGTGGATTATGAAAAGTAAAAACCATGACCTAATGGGTCCACAACTGAGATAATATTACTTGCTGTTTTTAGTTACAACATTTAGGTTTTATACTTGTCATTAATTTTTTGTCTATATATGGTGTTACGTATGTTTGGGACTACTACGTATTGTGGGGCAACTTGTTCTTAGTACTTACCACAGAATTTTCCTCTGTTGGCATGAATCAGGTCCTGAGATAAAGAAAGATGAATTGGAGCAACTTGTGATTCAGCTTATACTAGACCGTGTATTGGTAAGCAACTTGATCATCTCATATTGGATCGACTGCATATTCTTGTAATACTTAATCATGTTAGCGATAACTGCATATTCTAAAACTTAAGAATACAAGTTCATAGTATCCTAATTGCCAGTGGAAGACAGCTACATTATTGCTAGGATATAAAATTTGCGTACCTTTACTGTGCATTTACTATTTATATTTCAATACAAAATGAATTCATGTTTTTCTGTTAGTTATTCATGGATCAGGTGGTTAAATGAGTTGCATACCCAGACTAGGAAAACGTACTGTTAGTCTGAAGAACTTTAGTTACCCCTTATATTTCTGAAAAATATGGCTTAAATACACTTTAAACCTTAAAGTTTTTCACGTTTTACACTTCAAACCTTAATGTTTTAGCTTTAAGACATTAAACCTTAACGTCTCTATATTTCTATAAAATAAAACCTTTTGGCTACCAAATTGAATATTTTTGTACTGGAATAAGTCACGTGACTCAAAATAAAAGGGTAACTAAGTCTTTTAAGGGCATATATCGTCTCCTCATTTTTCTTTTTTAACACACTAATCACGTGAGTACAATTTCTTGTGCTTCCAAATATATACAAGATCTTCAATCAATCTAGAAAATTAAGTTTTTTAAGGGTATATATCGTTTATATTCACTTTATTTTTTTTCTTCATCACACACTAATCAGGTGCTTATATTTTTCTGTGTTTTCAAATATATTTTGAAGTGAAATTATCCAAAATACCTCTAATTCGGATCAATTACTACTCTTCCGCAGCCAAAAGGTTCAATTTATAGTGATTTAAAGACATTAAGGTTCAATGTCTTAAAGTTAAAACATTAGGGTTTAAGTTGTAAAAAGTGAAAAATTTAAAGGTTTAAAGTGTATTTAAGCCGATAAAGATTGATTTTTTTTAATGATGGGTAACATGTTCAAGCCATTAAAGATACAGAAGATCGACTCAAGAACAAATTACATTATGAGCTCCATTGGTAACTCTTATAATTCAAAAAATGCTAGTGTGCTAAGCCAAAACTAATATTGCATATACCTTGTTTTCAACTATTTTGTTTAAGATCCAAATATTCTCTCTGTTTTTCCCTATTTACCTCAACAACAAAATCAAGTACAAAGACACTATGGCAGTACATATGGGAAACTGCCAAGTCTGTAAAAACTATGAAGCATTTCAATAGGTTGTGGTCCTTCTTTTAAGCAACCAAACTTCACTTCCCAGGCATGTACTCCAGTTATTCTTTTAATAGAGAATATTTAACATATAATTTCTGTCTTTGCTCTTTTTTGACTCGTTAGATGCACCGATAATTATTTTGCTTCCTCACTTATATTTTTTAAAATAATGCAGAAAGAAGAATTTCAGCATACAGCATATTCAACAAATGCTTATGTGACAGTAGGACCACTTGCAAATCAAGTATTGCAAGGTACACACGCTTCTGATCTAATATTATTATATCAATTCATTAATTGAATGCCCAGATGACTTTGTTAGAGTATAGAGTGCTGCTGCCCATTCTTTTCTTAGTTGCATCTAATTATTGTGCAAGTGAACGTTTTAGCCAATAACAAGGAGAGTGTTTCTAGAGGATACTTTTGTCATACATTTTATGGAGTTGAATATGCTGTCTGGGATAATGCAGGTATAAACACCCTCTTAGATAGTTGCTAGTAACACAATACCTGGGTATAGATCACTGCCTCATAGATAACTGCTTCCTCTTCCTCCATCCGTAACTGAAAGTAATACTTTTTTATTTGTTTTTTTTGCCTGAACATTACGGTTTACATTGGACACACTTGGGCATATATATAGTTTTTCAATTTATTTCACTGTTAAATTTCGGATGAGTAAAATTTTAGGTGGTTGGACACACGGGCATATATATATTTTTTCAATTTATTTCACTGTAAAGTTTCGAATGAGTAAAATTTTTAGGTGGTCATACTTGGTGCTTTCCGCAAATAGTAGGGTCTAGGAGGGTTAGATAAACATAAACTTGAGGCTATTTTCAGAACTTGAACACGTGACAAAATTCAACAAGTGAGCACTTAACCGTCATGGCAAGAAAACAACCTTCAAAGTAGTAAAATTTATTTATACATAAAAAATTATTAAGAATAAACATGTCCAAGTGTTTCAAATGCAAACCTTAACATTCGTAAAAAAGAGTCAACAAAAAAGGACTCATTTTCAGATTGAGGTAGACTAGGTAGTACATGACTAGAGGATGGTAGACCTGGCATGGGTATTCCACTCTATTGGACGAATGTTGCCTGGAACCGGTTTGTTTGGTTCGTAGAACCGATATGTGTATGTGGTACGCTACAGAGACTAAACTGTAATACATGAGGGTAGTTTTTATGAGTGCTTATAGTTGGGAATATTTACACAATCTAAATGCTATATAACCAAGTTTGATAGAAGATTTTAGTTCAAATTCACTTGCACCTCATAGTGAGAGAGTGAAAGTATATTTTTAGCCTTTTTACCACCAAATGCGCTTATGGCAGCGGTGATTCTGTTAACATAATTGAGAAAGAGAAGGATGTGGCCATGTCTTACATAAATATAATTACTATTCGGAATTTTTCATCTGTCTGACGTGGCACTTCATTTCAAACGTGGACAAAAGCTTTTTAGGAGTTGGTAGTAGAGATCTTTAACTGTTGCCTCTCTCATTGCGTAGTCTTTAATAGTAAGGGAAAATTATTTTTGCCTAAGTTAACAAGATGCTGTAGTTGTTCGTTTGGGATTGGGGAGAGATCAATTTGGAGTGCTACTTATAAAAATGTTGTCTATAAAGCAGAAATCTTTCTAAGGGACCTAGAAGGATTATTGAGCTTGGCATTTTTTTGGCTTTTGTATTTCGAACTTCTCATTTTCCAATGCAGGGAAGAAGATTGTTAAGATCGAGAACAACAGACAGAAGAATAGCATGGGACAGGTAAAATCTTCCAAACGCAACAGGTCTTCTGGGTTGGAACTTAAGCTTGACGAATTGCGAAAGGAAATTTCCTCCATTCATGGTGGAATATTTCCTCACTCTGTATTATCTACTCAACAAATAGGCACGCTAAGCACTCAAAAGCCTATATCTATGGAACAGGTAGTGCCTTAACACCTTTATCCTTCTGTCTTAATTATTTTTTTTTGTTATTGTGGAGTTTCCAACCCGCGGGTCGACTAATCCTTCTGTCTTAATTATTGACTACCTTTTCTCTTTTTTAATTGTTTTATTTTGTTTTGTTTGGACAAAGCATTCCTTAGCGATGTTCTACTTTATGATCAATGGGAAGTGTAACTAATGTGGTAATATCAAAGAAAGGATTTTCATTTTCTTTTCTTTTTGTATTGTGTTGTTTTGTTTGGACAAAGCATTCCTTAACGAGGCTCTACTTTATGATCAATGGGAAGTGCATTTAGTGTTGTATCATAGTTGAAAGGAACTTGTTAAACAGACATACATATTGCATATATACTGGGGATATTAATTTTCACAAGCAAAAATGTTAATTACGCAAAATTCTACTCGAATTAATTGTAAGCGGGTTCAATACCATTTGTGAGAAACTTGTAGAATTAACAAATTTACTTGTCTAAATAACTATTCCCTGTATATATTAAGGAAAGGAAGATGGTAAATGGTATTCTATAATTTCCACGATGAAACTATTTTGTCTACACTTGTAAATCCTTGCATTTGCCTTGACAAAGACACCCTAGATTTTTCTTTTAAATAATTTCTTAAAACAATAAGAATGCTTAAATATATGGTCCCAAGAAGGGCCATAATATCGTTATGCTATTACGAAGACATGGTAAACTTCTACGCTTCTGCATTTCTTTTCTTTTCTTTTGGGGCTAAATTAAGCACTTCATTTCTATTACTTCAATTTTACGACTGTGTGGTTGCTCATCAAATAGACCAACAAGTTGGTGTATCTTTTGGTTGTAGTTAGAGAAGATAATTGGAAAGTTGAAGACTGAAAAATATGGGAGTCAAATACTAGAAGAAATCAAAAGATACGAGTCCAAGAACGAGTTTGAGGATGAGAATGTCTATGGAAGCAGCAGCGGAAAGAGGCTAAAATCCAAAAAGGCGGTTGTTGTTCAAAGTAGCGAAGATGACACGTGAAAGTATGTAAGGTTTCCTAGTTACTCTGTTAGTGAACATTTTGTTACTAAAATCATTATCAGTCGTGTCAAGTAACGGCAATCATCTGGAAAAATACAGGTAGTTGTACTCTCTTTTTTGTCAATATATCGAATTTATTATGCTTGCAAGGCTTTGTTTGTCGAGCACAGGACAGTATAAATGAAGCCAAAAACTTCTGGACAAAAAATTTTGGCAAAGTGCATATTTGCCCCTAAAATTCCATATGATTTGCTAAGTTGTCACTCAAGTGTTAGTTTGTGCAATTTCCTTTATTCATTTATCATAATTTTCAATATTGATCCAATCTAACGGAAAAGTGGCGGAAAATGACTGACGTATGAATGACTCATTTTATGGGTAACATGATCAATGTAATAAATGATAAATCCTATATCTGGGATGAAGGTGCTCTAATTTAGTAATTGGACCTATTTATACCTAATCGATCAAAGCAAAAGGCGTAAAGTTTGTGTTTATGTTTTTTTCTTTGTTTTTTTTTAATTATTAGATTTTACTGAACTAGAACAACAATGCGAAACAGGAAATATGTAGAGAGAATTCCAAGAACTAAAACTAGATGGGTGACTTTGCAAATAGTTTCATCTACTTAAGAAACTGGATAGACATTATATTTATATGTAGGAAATTCTTTGTCCTTCAATAATTATAATAGCCCCCTCCATCCCTTTTTATTCTACACATTTTGACTTTCATATTTAAATTGATCATTAAAAAAATTATAGGTAAACATAATTCTTTAAGTTTTCAAAATCATGAACATTGGGATTAATATTAGATTCTATGTACTATATTATGATTAGTCTCTTTACCAGAATTTTAAAGTAGGAATGCGATATTTTGATTTAAAAAATTATCAATTTAATCTTAAAAAGTCATCTTTGTCAAATAAAATGGGACCGAAGGAGTATATTTTATCCATAAAAAAACTTGGGCAAAGTGCAAACTTGCTCCTCAAATTCCATATGATTTTACAAGTCACTCAAGTGTTAGTTTGTGCAATTTTCTTCATTCATTCTTCATAATTTTCAGTAGTGATCCAATTTAACAAAAAATGAAAGAAAATGACCCGTGACATATGAATGACTCATATTAGGGTCAAAATGATCAGTGTAATAAATGATAAATCCTATATCTAGGAAGAAAGAGTTCTTATTTTAGTGATTGGACCTATTTATCCCTAATTGACCAGAACAATAAGCTTACAAGTTTTTGTTGTTTGATTTTTTATTGTTTAAATTCCCAAATTTCATTCAACCAGAACCACCATGGAAAACAAGTAATACGTAGACAGGGAATTGCAAGAACTAAAACTAGATGGTGACTTTGCAAATAGTTTCCTGCATAAAGTCACATTCCTTTCTACTTAAGAAACTGGATAGACATTATACGTAGGAAATCCTTTGGCGTCCATTAATTATCACAATTGAATATTCCCCCATCCATTTTTATTAGACAAATTTTGACTTTTATAGTCCAATTGACAATTTTTAAAATTAATAAGTAAACATAATTAATTAAATTTTCAAAATTTTGAATTAGTAGCAAATTCTATGTACTTTATTATGATTATAGTCCCTTTGCCAGAATTTTTAATGTAACAATATAATATTTTAATTTTAAAAATGGTCAATTTAACCTTAAAAATTCCAATTTTAACCTCCAATTTGAATTCATAAATAAGGGAAATTCAAGCAAAAACTTGATTATTGATGATGGGCCAATTAAATAGCATGCAAAGTCAAATATATAGTTGGATTAATTCCATGTAATCAAAAATAAAATAACTCTGTTTGTTCCAAGCTGACCAAATCGAACTAATTCTTTACTTATATTGTCATTATAAGTAGAAAGTATTTCTCACAATGAAGTTCTCAAGATAATGTCATATTAACACGCCATTTCTCTTCTTCGTTTTACATTGTCACTATCACTGTCAACAAAATAAAGTTAAGATGTGTAAATATTCTTCATATAACATCATTATATTACTAAAATGTCACAATTATCTAGACAAAATGGTGGTGGACTACTCCCCCTTCTGTACAAAACAAAAGAAAAATAAAAAGGAACAAGAAGAGACATTTGTGCAAGTGCTACTCGAAACATTCTAGGGTTCTTTACAAATACTATACAACATTTATAATATTAGTGCATCCAGAAAATAATTTCAAAAAGAGGGCAATTTCATATCATTCAATTTCACATTAATAAGAAAAACTGAAATTAAGGAGAAATAACTGTCATATACGGAAGTTACCAAATTTTTGAGATCGAGTAATTAACTCAAATCTGGTATTAGTGTTTCAAATAGTGCTCAGCCTGCGACAACCCACCGCCACCATTACCACCCGCTTCCGGATATTATTACTACTCTCTGCCACCGCCAACCCATTCTCTATCCTCCTCCCCCATCTCCACCGCTTCCCTCTCTGCCACCGTCGTCCTCAACCCGGACTCCAATTGCCCACCGCCCCCATCACCACCCACTTCCAGATATTACTACTGCTCTCCGCCCCATCATTACCCAATAAAACTGTTCATGGTTGCACATATTGAAGAAAACAAAATCCAGATAACACTTAGAAATTGTTCTTAAATTTTTTATAATTAATTGGTAACCCAGTAAAACTGAATTGGTTACCTTTGTATGAAGGTTTGGCTACCAACTGCACTATGAAAAAAAATGTACCGACGACGACCATTGCAGAACCCAATAAAACTGTTTATGGTTGCACATGTTGAAAAAAATAAATTCATTTAACACTTGGAAAATGTTCTTAAAGTTTTTATAATTAATTGGTAACCCAATAAAATTGAATTTGTTACCTTTGTATGAAGGTTTGGCTACCAATTGCACTATGAAAAAAAAATATACCGACGACGACCATTACATAATCCAATAAAACTGAATTGGTTACCATTGTATGAAGGTTTGACTACCAAATGCACTATAAAAAAAGTGTACCAACGGCGACCATTGTAGAACCCAATAAAACAGAAGTGGTTACCTTTGTTATTAAATTTTTAATAATTAATTGGTAACACAATAAAACTGAATTGGTTACCTTTGTATGAAGGTTTGGCTACCAACTGTACTGTGAAAAAAATATACCGACACTATTTGGCACTAACGAGTGGAAAAAATAAAGGCCCTTTTAAGTTTTTACTTATTTCACATTCTAAAATAAAGAACTAATATGAGCTCATATGAACTCATATGAACTCCAACACTAGTAATCCAAACAACAAATCTGAAAGTTAGGGAGATCTGAGAAGTGAGGGAGAAGAGAGGAGAGAAGGGGAGGAGAGGAGGGAGGCGAGACGACGGTGGTGGCGGTGGAAGAGGGAGGAAATGCAGGTGGTCAAATCTGAGAGGTGAGGAGAGGAGGTGAGGAGAGTTGGGGATACTAAATATATTAATTTTGTAAATAAACTATTAAAAATATATTAATTGTGTAAATATTTTTTAGATACACTTTATTGTAACTTTTTTCAAAAATGTACTAAGAAGTGTAAATTTCCCAACATTCTATTATGAGGCCCAAACGATAATATTCAAGGAAATTTAAATTTCTTTCAATTAGGTCCTTCGTCAAGTGAGAGAACAAATTTTGTCACCGACAATCACGGGAGCGGGGAGCTCGTTTCTTTTTGAGGGTTGAATACAAATTGCTAGAACTAAATATGAATTTATTATAGTGCAATTACTTTTTTCTTTTTTAAATTGAGATGTGTTTGAATTTAAGAACGAATAATATTGCAATCACACAAAAATTATATGAAAGACGGAAAAGTAAAAATACACGATATACCTAGGTTCACTAATTTGAATAGATCTGCTTGTCTGATATATTTATTAGATATCTCACACACTCTACAATGATCCACACACCAAAATAATATTTTTATAGTAATTACAAAACCCTAGATGCTGTAACATGAGACAAAACACACGAGGCCCAATACATTAGTAAAGCCCAAGATTGGGCAACTAATAAATTCTCAAGCCCAATTGCACTTTGCGCTTCGCTTCCAGGGGGCGTTGCCCCCTTACAACCCCTGCCAGCTCACTCGCGAGCTGAACAGTCGTTCTCTCACCGGGCAGCCGCTCACTCATCGGGGAGTGGTCATTCGTCGAACCCACAGAAGTATGAGTCAATCCCAACAAGATGACTTGCTTTGTAGATAGTACAACTATTGTAGAGGTATTTGATAATAATTTAAAATTACTTTTAATATATATAAGGGAGTTTTAAGAACCATGAGTCTAGACGAGGGAATGTGTTACCACTGTGAGGGTCACATGGTGAAGTTCTCATTTGAGGGCTTTTGTTGTGTGTAGAGTCTCCATCTTATGTTTAACAAATTAAATAAACATAAGGCATATTAATTAACACAAATCAGAGAATATGAATTTTTAAGGTTTGTAAGATCAAAGTAGCATGTAACAATTACATACATAGCAACGGAAGCGTAAAATAGAGTTTTAAAATTTTACAAACCATGAACCCGGATCGTCCTTTATGCGCAACTATTAATTTAATCTAAAGAGCTGAAGAACGAATCATATCCTTGAAGATTCGTGCTTCCTCAGGTACGAGATCAACTCCAATCATTTCCTTGTTCAACTTGAATCTACCGGATGTGATTCCACTTTGATAAACGCCACCCACCCAAATGTTTGGTCTCTAGAGGTGATCCACCAAGGATGAACAAATATTAAAAAGGTGAGTTATTAGCAAAATCCTAGTTTTCTCACTCTTTAGAAAAGGTGTGCTCTCCCAACAATTGGAATTGCATTAACTCTTAATCAAAATAAGACTCATCTTATTTATAGATGTAGGCAACCCTCCTAACCATTTTAGGATTTGGGTTTCATATTAATTAATTAAATAATTTTAATTAATTAGGCTTCCTAATCTTATTAGGAGCAATTAATTAAACTCCTTTAATTAATTTATCTCCTAATCTTATTAGGAATATGAGAGAGTACTTTTATTAATTAATTCTCAAACTCCTTGAAGAATTCAAATTAATAATAATAGTAATAATAAGACTCCTCTTATTAATTCATATTTAATATTTCTAAAATATTAAATAATAAATATTAAGCTAATTAATTTATTTTATCACCATAGATTAAATTAAATACACATACCTTATTATTATAATTATGTCATTTGCTTCTTAAATAAATATTCATCATTTTATGGTGTGACATTTTAGGTTCTCCATATTAAACAGGTTGTGAATAAATTAATTAGAACAATTCTAGTTTTATTTAAATAAATAAATTAACTATTAATTCATTTAAATACATATTTATTTTACAATAAGGGTAAGCCCCCTTAGCGCTCAACGACTTTCTAGATAATATAGATTTCAACATTAATCATAAAAGAACATTTGAGTAAATAGTTGTCGTACAATTCATTCCTTCTATCATACAATGTCCCAATTAAATATAAGACATGGATTTACTATCAAGTCTTATTTTATTTAATTATATGTATTCCGATCCTAAATGCACAAACTCCGATAATGCAAATTAGAAACTACGTTCTAATTTTATTCTGCCTTGGCCTAGGACTACTGCGTTGTCATTTATCGAATCACATAGGACATTCACTTCTTTTACTAGAAGTGGTAGATTCTTTATTGATCATTCACTATCTTCATGTATAATTAATTATACCCAAGCATACCCTTTGATATACCTTCAGGGTCTTAAGGGACATGTCAACGTATAACTCATCATACATAAGATACTATGATGATCTCAAGTCTAAGGATTACTTGTACTACTATCACTAAAAGAATTCCTATTGATAGGCGAGTAAAACTCCATTAGGTATTCCTTAGCGAGCCACGTTTAGTGTACTTATTCTCTAATAAGCACCTACATACTTGCTTTAGTGTCTCCACACAGATGATTATGAGATCGATCATCTTCTTCCAAAGAGAAAGCAACGTATGTACCAATCTATCTAGATTCACCAATTCTCAATTTAGTAATCCATTGATTAAGAACTATTTTACTTTTAAGCTATCTAAGAATTTAGATCTCATTAGTATGATCATCATCATGATTTTAAAAGCATTGCTTAAAACTATAATTTTATCACATTTAAATATAACAACATGATGTAGATAATATAAACGCCTTTAAATAAATAATTTTTTTTATTAATAAATGAATAAGATTGTTACAAAGTTTATGCTTTATCATCATACATGATTGGCTTGTGTGATACTACTTTCAGAATTTGGGGATTCCGTTATAAATTGGGAAGACATTAGGCACTCAATTTAATCTACGAAATTATAGGTCTCATTATCTTGCTAAAATTTGTTCTATCATTTACTTTATAATTTATCCAACACATTGTGTTCCACGTATAACTTATATGGTTACTTATCCTAATTAAACTATAATTAGGAATAATTAAGTCCCGAATCAGTTAATACCATGTCAGATAGTCCTTGTTAGAAAACAGCTCCCGATAGCCCGTCAAAAGAGTGTCGCGAAACTAAAATTGCTAAGTCATCCCTCGAGGGACTTAAAACACTTGCCAATACTCCTCATCAACCACAATGAGTGTCCAAGAAGGAGTCAAGGCCAACCCTTAGCAATCATCAGCAAAAAGGCCCAAAATTATTTAAGTATGGGAAATCGACAAGAAAATAAGTATAGAAAACCTCACTAGATGAGCCTTAATGACGAGGAACCACATGCCATCACCAACTATCCATTTGACACTCCCACAAGAAATCAAGAAAGCTAGAGAAAGAAGGGCAAACAAGAAAGAAATAAAGACATGGAAAGCACCTACGGAGCAAAAGAGGAAAAAAGGGTGAGGTGCACCCATAGGGTCGGTCCTTTAGGGTCAGCCTTTAGTATTGCATGTGATGCTCTCAAATCTATGTCTCTATTGTAGATTTGGTGCTCACTATCTAACAACATTCACATCATTAACTTATAATATAAACTAATTACATAATACAATACCATAAATTTACATAATAATAATAATACAATCCCAGGTTTTAAATCTCTTGCTCAAAAGTTATGTAACGTCAATTAAAATATATTAATACAACATGTTTATCTATTTTCCCTTCTGTTATTATCGCTTTATGTAAAATCGTGGCAAAGTTATTTATTTGTAATATCGACAACCTATTGTATAACTAGCGTTTAAGGTCCTGTTCAAACCTCACTGACTTTCTCTCCTCCGTATCGAGTTGATATAGTGCAAATCTTGCCAACAAGTTAAATTTTGCAGTATGTTGGTGTTGTCCGATTTCGGTGTCGACGTCGGGAAAAATCTTGATTCTTTTTCCTATGTGTTTCTGCCCTTTATGTTTTCTATTTTGATTTGTTTGATCTGAGGATGAGATTTTCAGG
This sequence comes from Panax stipuleanatus, assembly GCA_020205555.1. Lineage (NCBI taxonomy): Eukaryota > Viridiplantae > Streptophyta > Magnoliopsida > Apiales > Araliaceae > Panax > Panax stipuleanatus. Next base: position 69,000,379 of record CM035123.1, on the reverse strand, counting down.
AAAAGACCGACATACAATGTTGGTGATTTGAAAAGATTTGATTTTATTGGTCCGAATTAGACAGAGTCGCCAGTTGGTATAAGTTAAATGGTTGTACCAACTCAACCGAGTTTTGAAAGATTTTGCAATATGGCCCAATTACTGGACTCTGTTTAATTGGTCTTGGAAACCGAGATTCATAGAGTTCGGGGGCTTGATTAAGCGGGGGGAAGGTGTTAGGCACCCCCGACTTCCGTGAAACACGGTTATCGCGTCTTTTCAATTCCCTAATCATTATGTGTGTGTGTGTGTGAATTGTAGTAATTGGGCCTAAGTGCTTTATTTGAAAGTAGTGTTGTAATTCGTTAGACCTATATACGAAGGGTTTGATTTAATGAAAAGTCCTTTGTTAGACAAGATATTAAATTGATGTTTTGAAAAGTGATTTTCAAACCCTTTCGCTTGCATATGAATTGAAGCCTTTTTATACCTCCATTTTTATTCTGTATTCGGCTTGATTTGGATTTTATGGGAGATTCAAAACATAAATAAATATTAACAAAAGTTTATGTGCATGAAAGCCATCAAAGTGATCCGAGCACCACAAACCACAATTTAATTATGTCAGGGCCTTAAATCCGTATCCCCGCTTTAAGGCCCATAGTTACATTTACAAAGGGGCTTGCAAGCTGTATATACAGTTGAAATTTGTCCATTATGAGAATCGGATCCAGATCCTATGTGATTAATCGTAGATCCCGTAATTCATAGGCTCACACAATATCATCAAAAAACTTGCACGACATATATATTGAAATAAAATGCAAATTATAATCTAGACGTCGCAAAACAAAGAATTCATCAGTTAAATCCTTGCATGCGCGTAGCCAAGCTTTCCGTTCCCTCTAGATACATATCTAGGGTCGCGTAGTTACTTAATATTTACAAAACTAGAAAGAAAACTAGATTTAAATAAATCTTAGCCATTGTAGCTCAACAATTCCAGTTTTACAACTTTTGAACAGGTTAAAAGTTTGATATGGTTAGATTTAGATAAATCTAGTCCACAAACTTTACATTTGTACATATTTACATCGAATGAAAAGTTAAAACTGATATTTAATTAAATAAAATAAATAATATATATATATATATATATATATAAATTAGGGAAAAGCCACAGATTCACAATCTAAGCGTGACTGATCAATATATATATATATATATATATATATATATATATATATATATATATACGGTCTGGATCTTAAGCTCACCCTTTATCCAACATACCTTGCTCACCCCCCTTTAGCAACGGACCGGGCAACGGTTCGGTCCGTCGCTATATATACAACTGTCGTCTTAGCTTTTAGCGATAGACAACATATAGCGACAGATAAAAGGTAAGACGACGATTGTATATATAACAACGGACCGAACCGTCGCCCGGTCCGTCGCTAAGGGGGTGAGCAAGGTATGTTGGATAAAGGGTGAGCTTAAGATCCGGACCGATATATATATTGAAGCTGAAAAAGACCACAGATTAACAATCCAGGCCAAACGAGTTAATATAAATAAATATAAATATATATATATATATATATATATAGACACTTGAAATTTCATGCCCCTATTACTAATACTGTAGGAGGGCAAATCGAATCAATCAAGTCAACTCCGGTCTTAATACCGGACCTCTAGTTCAAATCCGATCTCAATACCGGTCAATCAAATCAAATCCGGTCACCAATATCGATCCTTCAAGTCAAATCTGGTCACCAATACCTGTCCTTCAAGTCAAATCCGGTCACCAATACTGGTCCCTCAAGTCAAATCCGGTCTCAATACCTGTCCCTCCAGTCAAATTCGGTCTCAATACCGGTCCCTCAAGTCAAATCTGGTCTCAATATCGGTACTCAAGTCAAATTAAATCTTAACATCGGGCCTTCAAATTAACTCCGATCTCCAATCGGACCGTCAAATCAACTCCGATCTCAATATCGGGCTGTCAAATCAACTCCGATCTCCAATCGGACCGTCAAATCAACCCCGATCTCAATATCGGACCGTCAAACCAACTTCGATCTCCAATCGGACCGTTAGATCAACCCCGATCTTAACATCGGGCCTTCAAATCAACTCTAATCTCCAATCGGACAGTCAAATCAACCCCGATCTTAATATCGGGCCATCAGATAAAATTCGATCTCCAATCGGACCGTCAAATCAACCCCAATCTTAACATCGGGCCGTAAGATCAACTCCGATCTCCAATCGAACCGCCAGATCAACCGCGATCTTAACATCGGGCCTTCAGATCAACTTAGGTCTCCAATCGGATCGTTAAATTAACCCCGATCTTAACATCGGGCCCTTAGATCAACTCCGATCTCCAATCGAACAGTCAAATCAACCCCGTTCTCAATATCGGGCCATCAGATCAACTCCGCTCTCCAATCAGACTGTCAAATCAACCCTAATCTCAATATCAGGCCATCAGATCAACTCCGACCTCCAATCGAACCGTCAGATCAACCCCAATCTCAATATCGGGCCGTCAGATCAACTCCGATCTCTAATCAGACCGTCAGATCAACCCCGATCGTTATATCGGGACTTCAAATCAACTCCGATCTCCAATCAGACCGTCAGATCAACCCCTCAATCTTAACATCAGACCATTAGATCAACTCCAATGTCTAATCGGACCGTCAAATCAACCCTGATCTTAACATCGGGACATCAAATCAACTTCGATCTCCAATCAGGACCTTCAAATCAACACCGATCTCAATATCGGGCCATCAGATCAACTCCGATCTCCAATCGGATCGTCAAATCAACCCCGATCTTAACATCGGGCCTTTAAATCAACTCTAGTCTCCAATCGGGCCGTCAAATCAACCTCGATATCAATATCGAGCCATCAGATCAACTTCGATCTCTAATTGGACTGTTAAATCAACCCCGATCTCAATATTAGGCCATCAGATCAACTACGATCTCCAATCGCACTGTCAAATCAACCCCAATCTCAATAGCGGAACATCAAATCAACCCCGATCTCCAATCGGACAGTCAAATCAACCCCGATCTCAATATCGGACCATCAGATCAACTCCGATCTCCAATTGAACTGTCAAATCAACCCCGATCTCAATATCAGGCCTTCAGATCAACTCTGATTTCCAATCAGACCGTCAAATCAACTTCGATCTTAACATCGGACCATCAGATCAACTCCGATCTCTAATCAGATCGTCAGATCAACCCCGATCTTAACACTGGGCCGTTAACTCAATTTCAATTTCCAATCGGACCGTCAGATCAACCTCGATCTTAACAACGGGCCGTCAGATCAACTCTGATCTCCAATCGGACAGTCAGATCAACCCCGATCTTAACATCGAGCCGTCAAATCAACTCCAATCTCTAATCGAATCGTCAGATCAACCTCGATCTCAATATCGGGCTGTCAAATCAATTTTAATCTCCAATCAGATCGTCAGATCACTCTCGATCTCAATATTGGGCCATCAGTTCAAACCTGGTCGCCAATATAGGGACAACCACAGCCCCGATCACCAATATTGGGATGTAAACGCAGCTCCGGTCTCAACCCGGGAGGTATAAATCAGCCCCGGTCTCCACCCGGGAAGTGTATGTCATCCTTGGTCTCAACTCGGGAAGTCAAGTCAACCTCAGGAACAAACCTGAAGCATCACAACACCTCCAGAAGAAAACCTGGAATGACCAGGCAGTTTCAGACACAACATTGAGGATAAACAGACTCGAATGGGATCCAAGTCTTGAAAATAACTCCCGGAAGTCAACCAAAGGCCGTGTCGACACTGAAGGCAACCACGGGAGGGGCAAAACGATCATTTTACCAACCCTAAGTCAATTTGGTCAAATTCAACGAATTGATGCCACCAAGGTCAGAACGAACCATAACGATGATCCCGAGTGCAAACAGCACAAGACAGCTCAACGAACAAACTGAGGGAAATCAAAGACCTGGTTATGAACCCGTCTTCTTGGACCCAAAAAATGTTTTATCCCATGTCATTGTGACACTCTCGGCGAGGGCTTTTCAGAAATGTACAACACGCCTCAAACGGACGCACTGATCAAAAGTTAGAAAGTTTCGACTTCGACTGTGCGTTGTTCGGAGTGCATGTACTTCGAGATGACAGAACCCGACACCGCGGGCCCCACCAGGGGAGCCGCATCTCTACCTGTGGCAGCAACAGGTATTGTGAATGCTCCCGGGTCTATATATATGAGGCCACCCCCCTCATTTTCAAGAATTCTAAAACGCAGCGAACCTCTGCTTGTTTGATTTTTTGACTTTTTCACCTCTTCTAAACCCAAATATTTTCACTCTAACACGTAGATATACCCACATACTACCACATATCAAAAATTAATCGGTATATTTGGACGTTTGAAGCCCACAAAGTGGCAAAAAGCCCGTGTAGCAGTCCATTGTAAGTATTTTTACGATCAGAAAGTGAATACTACTTCTTTGCACTTTTATACACTTGTCATTTTTCGTAGCCGTTTTCGTCAAAATTTGGTATATTTTTGTACATAAACTCAATTTCTGGCATTTTTACAACTCGGATTGACTATCCGTCAGCTCCAGCAGCTTCATTGCACTAGCATCTTCGTTCTGGCAACTCCGCCGGACTGGGTTATCTTCCCAGTTCGGGTTTGACCCTTTTTTGTGATTATTTAACTGTATATATACTAACTTTTCAATTCTATCAAGCTCGGATGTCAAATCCTAGGTAATTTACTGCTTTTATATATATTGATGCATATATAAGCAGCCTTCACCAACACTGGGTTCTCTTTCCAGTCTTGGTTGACTATATTTTTGTTAATATATATATATATATATATATATTTATATATTTTAGTCCGGCTTGGATCATTTCGTGGCCTTTATACTATTTTTGCACTCTTCGCCATTACTGGGTGATCTTTCCAGTCCCTGGTTGAATACTTTTATGCAAATTTACATTTCAGTCCGGCCTGGATCATTTCGTAGCCTTTATACTATTTTTGCACTCTTCGCCATTACTAGGTGATCTTCCCAGTCCTTGGTTGACTACTTTTTTGTACATTTACATTCCAGTTAGGCCTGGATTACTTCATGGCCTTTTACTATTTTTATATATATTTATGCATATATAAGCAGCCTTCACCACCACTGGGTTCTCTTCCCAGTCTTGGTTGACTACTTTTCTGTCAAATATATATATATATATATATATATATATATATATATATTTCAATTCTAGTCCGGGCATCGGCGTGAAAACCCATCGCCCTTTACAGCTTTTGTATATATATAACAGTATATATATTGCTTTACTCGCTTTTTATTCAACTACTGCTGTAAATATTCATTTTATATGAATTGGCATTGACATATCTGTAGGCGGACTAGATTTATTTAAATCTCTTCAACTCTAGCTTTCAAACGGTTCAAAGCATATCCAGACTGAATCGGAAAGCTAGAATGGCTGAGATTTCTTTAAATCTAGCTTTCTTTCTAGTTTCAGCTTCAAAAAAAAACTCGCGACCCTTAGATCGCTATCTAGTGGGAACGAGACGCTTTGGCCATGCACAGCTAGGATTTACTGATGAATCCTTGGTTCCATTGCTATGTGAGGATGCATATATCTATTTCTCTGCAAATTTGAGCTGTGCATGTTTATAGGCTACTCATATGTGAGCCTAGGAATCGTGGGATTCATGATCAAACTGATCAGAATCTGATTCCCATGTTGGACAAACACCAGTTTACAAATGTACCCTGCTAATTTTTCTGTAAAATGTACATACAAAAAGACCTTAAAATGGTTATCCAGATTTAAGGTCTCAACATAGTGAAATGTGGTTTGTCGTGTCAGCGTCCCTCCAATAGTTTTCATGCCCATGAGGAGACTGACACTTGTATTTATTTCTCACCATTCACATGCAGCCTTAAGGCTAAAAAGATAAAAATTGGAAGTATCAACAGGCTTCAATTCCTATGTTAGCGTAAGGGTTTGATAACTAGCTTTCAAAACATCACTTTCAATTCAATCAAAAGAAAAGCTTTTGCAAATCAAATTAAACACTTTTGCAAATCAAATCAAAGACTTTTTTTAAATCAAATCAAACCCTTCGTATATAGGTTTAAAGAAGCAAAGCACTACTTTCAATCAATCAAACATAGGCCCAATTTTCAAAATAACATTCACACACGCATTACAATTTTTAAAGGGAAATATTGAAAAGATGCGGTACCGTGTTCACACGGGAGCATGGGGTGCCTAACACCTTCCCCACACTTAACCAAGCCCCCAAACTCAAACTTTGTTTTCAAAGATCAAGTTTCGACAGTGTCCAGCAAATTGGACCTCTTTTCAAACAAAACTCGATTGAGTTGGTACAACCATTTCAAATCTACCAACTGGCGACTCTGTAAAACGTTCAAATCGTTGACATGATACATGTTGGCCTTTTTCCTAAAAATCCTTCAAAACCTTTTTCCTAAATAAAAAGAATGAGGGTAGAGATAACTTAGGAAAAGAGATAAAAAAGTTCCAAGTTGTGACCCGACCCGCGGGATTAACCGACGTCGACAGGTGGCGACTCTGCTGGGGACAGTAGAGGGCTTAGGCCGCTTTCAAATCTTTTCAAATATTTCCCTTTCAAAACCACGAATGCGTGAAATTCTACGCCTTTGCATTGAATGAATGCGTGAATGCTGCGTCTTTACATTGAATAATGCATGAATGCTACGGCTTTACATTGAATGAATGTGAATGGATGTTTACATGCTTTCCAAACAACATCATCATATGCATAAATGGTGAGGCACGATGAATGTATGTTGTGTTCCTCTCACAAGGAGGCAAAACTTGTCGGTGATAAGTAATGTCTCTGGGGACCGACTAAGTCTCTGGGGCTCATAAAAATGCACCACTCAGATTCGTTCCAGTTGAAAGATCGGATTATTTTCCCCTCTAGTAGATTGCGATGATCTGGGAACCTTCATGCCGAAAAGCCGCGTGAGAGTAACCTAAGATAGGTCAGCCTCTGATTAACCAAATTCAAAGAGAAGCTTCTTCATGCCTTCCTCTTTCAATTCAATGTCCAGTTTTCAATTCCAAATATAAAGGAACACAATGTAAATGGTATAATGAGAGATTTACATTTCATGCCAGATAGTATCTTGTCATCCTGTCATCAAAACAACTAACCTCGATTTTGCAAGATAAAAATAAAAACCACATCATGCATCCTGTCCTTTCCTACATCAGGAAATAGACACGCCTATGTTTTGTTGTAGGTGAAAAATTGGGCCTGTCACTCGATCTAAGTCCAAGAAAGCACTACGTCCATCCACGGACATTACTTCAAGTGCTCAACCAAAATCCACCCGTCTCTAGGGAAGAGTTCGAAGGATTGAGAAATCAGATAGCTGAATTAGCCGATTTTTTGAGAGAGCAAAGCAAGGCCTTTAAAGGGAATCAAACCCAAACTCACACAGAACCAGGAGCACCTGGTGGTAGTAGTTGTAGTCAAGAGATCGAAAAAGCAGAGACTCAGATTCTTGGACCACAGAACCAGGATTCAACCAACAAAACCCCTGAAATTAGTGTCCTCAGCAAAGAACAGGAAGACAGTAACCTTTTCAAGAAAATACAGCAAATGGAAGAAACTCTCCGGTCTATCAAAGGGAATAAGGCATTTGGTAGTGTTAATTACTTTGACCTCTGTATATTCCCCGGGGCTTATTATAGTGAAAAATTTTAAGTTCCCGATTTTGAAAAATACGATGGATTGGGGGACCCTTATACACATTTAAAAGTATTCATCGGAGAACTCGGATCCTATGTAGAGGACGAGAAACTTCGAATGCAACTATTCCAAAAGAGTCTGACTGGGGAAGCCAGAGCCTGGTATGTCTGGCTGGACAATTCCAAAATCCACAATTGGGAAGAGCTAGCCCATGCCTTCCTCAGTCAATACAGCTTCCAATCTCAGTTGGCTCTGGACAGATACAAAGTAACCAAAATCAAGAAGAAAAACACTAAATCATTCAGAGAGTATGCCCAACGATGAGGCGTGTTGCAGTACAAGTCACCTCAGCTATGAATGAATCTGAGATAGTCATGACCTTCATCGACATCCAAGAAGCTCCATATTATGAGAGAGTCCTAGCAGGCATAGGAAAACCTTTCTCTGAAATGATCAAACACGGTGAAATGGCAGAAATGGGGCTCAAATCCGAGAAGATAAAAGATCTAATCGCCCTCGAAGCTATTGCTGAACATATCTAGTCCAAAAATTATGGGAGTAATCCCCGGAGGGTACATAAAAAGAAAGACGACAAAGTGTCCTTAGTGTTGCAAGGACAGAATCCAAGGGTCGAGTCAAATAATATGCCCATTCAAAGGAGGAACTATACCCCTTTCCAAACTACAAACCCTCTATTCCAGAAGAATATGGAAGTCAGGCGTCGAAGAACTTTCACCCCTCTAGGGGATTCACTCGAGAACGTGTTCAAACTTCTGACAGCTCAGAAAAAGATTGTACAACTCCTCCCACCAACCAACACTAATGGACAGAATTTCGACCCAAGAAAGAAGTGTGCTTATCATTCCGGATCTCCGGGCCATGACACCCAAGACTATTGGTCCCTCAAGCACAAAATCCAAGATTTGATTGACAACGGGGAGATTGTGGTCACAAAACCCGAACAACCGCATGTGCAAGATAATCCTCTTCCCCAACATAAAGAGGAGAATGTCAACATGATCAGCATCTCAAGTGGAGAAGGATCTAAGTACCTTTGTTATATGGGAGAATCAACTCCATCCAACAACAGTACCCCCAACAATTGGGAGATGTTAGAAAGGCAATTTCTGATAGAGCAAGTGGTCAGGTCTATCAAAGAACAAATTGAACAGTTAGCAGAACTGGTCGTCTACCAACATCAGGTTACCAGAAAGATGTTGAAGCACTTCAACTGGTCTGACGTCAATCTTTCTCCCACACCAGAGATCATTTCCCCGAGGAGTCAATATCAGCCTCATGAGAATGAACCCTGGGCCAACAGGATAGCCAAAGAGGACAATTTCCAAGCGGGTGGGAAATTCCTATTCCAAAGGAACTTCACCAACTTGAACGAGTCAATGGAAGAGATCCTCCAAATGCTAATCAATGAGGGAATGGTTGCAGACTTGTTACCTCCATTGGACCCTCGATCCAAAAAATTCAAACCTGACCAAATTTGTCAGTACCACTCTGATGCACCCAGCCATGATACCAAAACTTGCTGGGCACTTCGTAACCTTGATTCAAGATATGATTGAAAGTGGGGAATTGATGTGAGGAAATCAAGTTCTCGACCTCCCAGATAAAGACACTCTATGGATCCCTACTATATGGAATCAGAACATAGTGGCTGTTATATCCTGCGATAGGGAGTCAACCCTCAAACCCTTAGTACTACCAAGAAAAGGGGATCAAGAAATACAAAACCCTGTGAAGGTGGCCACACTCGAGCCGTTGATATTGCCCTTCAGACCTCAGTATCCAATCCTCAGTCTAAAGAAGGTCCCATAGAACTATGGGAACGATGAATGATCCACCTCAAACAACATTTCCATAGTACCAAAGGACAATCCCTTATACCTGCCTCAGTGGGTGATTAAACCAGTCATCAAAGCCAAAGTAAAGGTGACCGATGAAAAAATTAATGAGTTCCTTAACCAAATGGGACACAATGAAATCAAGATAGTGCAGAGTTTGAAGGACGCTCCCAAGCAAATGTCCATCCTTGACTTGGTCTTATCATCAGTAGAGCATCGTGATATCCTAGTGAAAGTACTAGAAGAAGCCCACCTGCCAAAGACAGTGGGATGCCGAGAAATTCCGTCATATGGTAGAACACATTTTCAACAACAATGTGATATCCTTCACTGACGATGATATTCCTGCAGAGGGAACTGGCCATCATAAGTCCCTGCATATAGCTGTGGTGTCTTCTGGGTATGTGATAGGAGTTGTACTCATCGACGGAGGATCATCCCTCAACATCTGTCCCTACAATACCTTGGAAAGGGTGAAGATCATGGCCCTGTTTCACTATATGATGCACTAGGAGATAGTGGTTTATGTGGATGACATCATCATCAAATCCCGGAAGGAGGACAATCATATCAGCCATCTCAAAAAGTTGTTTAACAGGTTACGTAAGTATAACCTCAAGCTGAATTCAGCCAAATGTGCTTTTGGTGTCAAATCGGGAAAGTTGTTGGGATTTTTGGTGAGTAATAGAGGCATTGAGATGGATCCCACCAAGATTAAAGCCATCACGTAGATGCCAGTACCCCGAACAGAAAAGGAAATATGTGGGTTCCTGGGAAGAATCAATTTTATAAGCAGGTTCATTTCTTAGCTCACGGCAACGTGTGAACCCATCTTCAAGCTACTAAGGAAGAACACCTCCACGAAATGGAATGAATATTTCCAAAAAGCCTTCCTTGCCATTAAGAAGCAGTTGATCGAAGCACCTGTCTTGGTACCCCCGAGGGATGAAGTTCCCCTATTTTTTACCTGTCTGTCAATACCAACGCAATGGGCTGTATGCTGGGATAGAAAGATGATAGTAGCAAGGAGAGAGCTATCTACTACATCAGTAAAAAATTCAACAGCGGCGAACAAAAGTACACACTGATTGAGAAGACATATTGTGCATTAGCATGAGCCGCCATAAGGCTACAACATTATCTGCATGGGCACACGACCTATCTCATATCCCGAATTGATCCACTAAAGTATGTATTGAACAAGCCAATATTAAATTGTGGATTATCCAAATAACAGTTGATACTTCAATAATTCGACATTGTCTATGTGACTTAGAAGTCTATCAAAGGTCAGTGCATTGTAAATCAACTAGCCGAAGCACCTTCTCGAGGTTTTGAGCCATTGGAAACTTATTTTCGGAAGACGAAATCATGGAAATTCAATAAATAACTCAGGAGAATCCGTCAAACCTTGAAGAATATATTTCGATGGAGCGGTGAACATGGAAGGTGCTGAAGCTGGGGCAGTCCTTGTCTCTTGTATAGGAGAACATTATCATATGGCTACCAAATTGTAATTTGTTAGCAACAACAACACGGCTGAGTATGAAGGCTACATAATGGGGTTGAAACTAGCCCAATCCATGGGTATCCAGTGTCTACTAGTCTTTGGAGATTCTAGGTTGGTTATCAGACAAACCACCGGAGCGTATCATACCAAAGAATTGCATTTGCTGCCCTATCACTGATAGGTCATCAACATATCCATGGATTTTGTAGAGATAACCTTCATCCACATCCCTCGAGGTAGGAATAACTTTGCGAATGCATTGGCAACATTGGCTTCACTGATCAACGCATTGGGTAGGATGGGAATTCCTGACATCAAATTCACAAACCAAAAGGCCCCGACATATGGGAATTACATTGGAGAAGTATCAGATGAAATACCTCCTATAAAATAGCCTTGGTATCAAGATATCAAGGAATATCTCTGAGATGGATCTACACCCGCTAGGGCAAGCCAAGCCGGAAAGAAGCAAATTCACAAAATGACTATGAAGTTTTATCTGAGCGGAGATGCACTTTATAAGAGGGATGCTGGAATAGGCCTTTTAAGAAGCCTTGATAAAGATCAAGCCCAAAGACTGATGGATGAAGTCCACGGTGGAGTCTGTGGTCCACACATGAGTGGTCATCTGCTGGCCAAGAAGATATTGAGAACGGGGCATTACTGGATCTCTCTCAAAGGTTACTTTGATGACCACGTCAGGAGATGCTACCAATGCCAAGTCCATGGAAATATATGCTCCTCTAAATGAGCTGCACAATATGAGTTTGCCATGGCCTTTCTCCATGTGGGGAATGGATGTGATCGTGCCAATAGAACCCAAAGCCAACAACAGACATCGATTCATCTTCACCACGATTGATTATTTCACTAAGTGGGTTGAAGCAGCCTCTTTTTCCAAAGTCACCAAGAAGGTAATCATTGGTTTCATCAGAAATAATGTCGTCTATCGATACGGACAGCCGGAGGTGATCGTCTTAGACAACGCTAAGAACCTAAACTATCAGATGATGAGAGATTTATGCAGCAAGTTTTATATTAAGCATCTTAATTCCATCATCTACCAACCCAAGATGAATGGTGCTATCGAAACGGCCAATAAGAACATCAAGAAGATCTTGCAGAAAATGTTCGCCAATCACAAAGGATGACCTGACCTATTACCTCTGACTCTGTTAGCATACATGACATCAATACATACCTCTATTGGGGCTACCCCCTATTCATTGGTCTATGGCATGGAAGAAGTACTTCTTATAGAAGTAGAAATGGAGTCCTTGCGAGTGTTAATAGACGCTCAGCTAGAAGAAGATCAATGGTTGCAAGAGCGGTACGACCAGCTGTCTCTGATAGATGAAAAGAGGGCTACAACCATTTTCCACGGGCAGTAATATCAGCAAAGGATTGCTCGATCATACAATAAGAAAGTCCGAATCCGATAATCCAAAGAAAATGACTTAGTATTGAAGAAAGTTCAGGCTAATCAAGATGAAGCCAAAGGAAAGTTTGCCCCGAATTGGGAAGGTCCTTTATTGTTAAAGAAGTGTTGGCTGGAGGAGCTATTAGATTGTAAGAGATGGATGGGAGCGAATTTCCCCAACTCATCAACTCAGACACTGTGAAAAGGTACTATGTCTAAAACACATGCCTACCATAATCCTGGTCCTGCGAATCGATCCAATCAGTTCGAGTTTTCACTAAAAGATCGAACTACGAATGACCTGATCTCCCTCCACCTGGGAGTACATAGGCAGCCTTTCCTGATGCGGTCAGAACAAACAAAAATTTTAAAAAACCCTCTAAACCCAAAAAAAACTATCAAACCAAACTCAAAAGAGACACTTCTCAAACCTCTCACACAAAATGTGACTACAAATGACCTGATCTCCCTCCACCCGGGAGTACGTAGGCAGCCATTCATGGTGCGTTGTGACCTTCAAAGAAAGAACAAAAAAAACCAATAAGAACCAGTCCCAAGACACCAAAGTCCTATAAAACCAAATACTATCTAGTTTCCCTGGTCAATAGGCCCTGCTGAGATATTCTCCGACATCTCACTGTCCATCTATCAAGGAAAAGCTCGTGATACATCAACAACAGCCAGTCATGAAAGAAGTGGTAGTCACTCAGCAATGACAATACATATCCAACAAGGAAGTGAATCAAAATATATTTCTCTGATATATAATACTGTTTAATATATACACTGTGTCCTGTACATGACAAAAATGGCTGATCTAAGTATGTGTAGGAAAAATAAAGCTAGTCTATGAACTCCTGGACAAGCGGGATAGCAGTGCCAACATGGCATCCCTCTCTGAAGATGGAGGAACAGCTGCAAGCTCAATACCCTCAGTCTCCATACGAGGAAGAACATCCACAGCTATCTGCATAGTGCTGCTGTGACCATCTATAAAAGTGCTCATATTTGCAACCAGGTTGTGGGTATACGATCTAAGTGTTGTACTGTCTACAATATATATATATCCCGGGTAGCTATGGCCTCATCCCTCTCTACATAAGTGGCATCTTGGGCAACTAAGACCTCCTTAATCTCCTCAAAAGCTGCATCTCAGGTAGATCAAGCCTCGTCTCTCTCAACCAATGCAGCATCCCGGGTATCTTGAACCTCGTCTCTAGCGGTAAAGGCTGTATCCCTGCTAGAAAGGGCTGTCAACATCAACGCCCTAGCATGATCTCTCTCAAAAGTTATCCGAGCTAGTGAATCAACCATAACTGGATCAGTCCCGATGGGAATGCTCGGAGGGTCACTAACTAAATCCGCTGTCAAGCCGATAAACAAATCATCCTCTGTGGGAGAATCAGGATCTAACATAGGCTCCTTTGCATCTGAATCAACACTCAAAGCTGACTGGATAGCCACAACCAATGCAATATCAGACTCCAACCATGTCGAATACTCTGGATAATGATCTGGATGGCTAGTAGAGAAATCAGCCCTCTTCATATGAGTCCAACACTCATAAATCCTGATCAGGTCAGCTGCCGACAAAGATGAAGCTGATATTCGCTGATCAACGACCCCCTTAAACTGGTGAAGGCTCTGAAACTGATCAAACTGACCCATGACTGCCAGTGGATGGTAAGTAGTCACCCCTCTCAAACCCGCTAGGGGCAAATAATCCATGCCGACTTCATGAATGATTAAGCTGTAAGGGGAGACAAGCCCTGAGCATGGTAAGATCGAAAAGGGAAGCTCAATATCTGATAAATAGGCCGACCATGTTGCTGCATCTGAACACTCTGCTGGCTGGAAGGAGTAGGATATAGCTATCTCATGGGTAAAGCAATACCCACGGTGTCTTAAGGTGCCAATCGGACTCAAATGCGTCATGAGCCATACATACAGTAGAACAGAGCTACCTCTAAAAAACCCCTCTGGATGGGTATTACAAAATGTTGCCGACCTCAAGGACTCGTCCAATACCATCGGCAAAATCGTACCACGCTGTCTAAGGGCACGAACCACTACCATTAAACTAATATCCAAGTGGTCTAAATATAGTGTCATATATACATAAACCGTGACGCACATCAGCAAAATGTTTGCACGGGCAAACTGCCACTCATCTGTAGGAATAATAAAATCTCCAGAATATCGCTCGTAGCTGTCTAGTTTGCCGAAGCGATTAATTAGAAAGTCTATGGATATCACATGCCCTGCAATGATCTCCTCAGTGATGACTCTGCGTCTCAGACCCGGCATAGTCATAAATGGTCTCCTCATGTCACTGATGGATGTCCGGGCGCAAGGCAGTTCCAGTGCTAAACCTGGAAGGCGCTCATACTCCTCTAAGGTAGGAGTCAACTCATGAAGGCCAAAAAGGAAAATGTGCCGCTCAAGTATCCAGCATGATAAGATGCCATCCATAAATCCATGCAGAACCTGGAAAGCTAGAAGGGCTAGAGAATGCCCTAGCATCTGGTCTATTATCCATCTTGCTGTGATAAGCAGACTGTCATACCATGACCGCAATGAAGATGACACCAAATATGGCGGCGAATGCTCAATATAGCTGACTGTGGATGACGACATCTGTATCACAGTATTATAAGACTGTCCAGGGGTCAAATCTATACTCACTTGTCTAAATACATATCCATGACATAATACATGCATAATGACAAGGATAAAAATAATGCAATAGATAGGAAATATCATGCATATCTAGAATAAACTATTTATTGCAAGCATCGTCTCTGTCTGCTAATAAAATATAAAATAAAAAGTACAGGGAAATGGGGCACAGCCGCCCAACTACTAACGGAGGCCTATCAAAAGATATAGCAAGAAATGAGGTACAATCGCCCAATAGCTAAACAGAGGCCTATCAAAAGATATAGCGAGAAAAGCTATCTGAAGAGATCTAGAATATTTATCTCCAGGCTATTAACCTGGTCCAGCTCCTCCTGAGTCACAAAATCTTGGCCAGTGGGAATGTCCGGTATATATAAGGGAGGATCAGTACCTGCAAAGCTGCTAGAAAATGGACCTGTGAAAAGGCCAGCTCTAGAGCTTGAAGGATCAAAAGAATCTACCTCGGACGGATCTCGGCCAAGGTACCTGATGAAGAAATGAGCCCTCTACAACTGCTAGGTCAGTCCTGTAATCTAGTCCAGATGATCAGGATCTCGGAGGCAAGCTATCCAGTCTGTCATCATCACAGACCCTGGCACCATGTCTGCCATAAACTGGGTAGCACGAGTCTAAGCCCCAATGGTACGAGGACTCCACCAGCTGTGAAATGCCTGCTGGCTGTAAGGACCCTCTGACAGGGTGAAGCCATTTAAGCCCACCAGTGGAATGTCTGTGAGTGGCTGAGCTAGAGGTGAATGATGCCAAGCAGGAGAAATAAAGAGAATACAGATATCTCCCGTGATGCTCCGAATTGCACACTCTCCTAAATAGAGCTCCCAACCTCCCTCTGTCAAAAATAGAACTCGACGAGTGGACAATGCAAACTCTTGACCAGTGGGAAAGCCGTCCTAAAACCCGACTGTTAAAAAGTATGAGGTATACGGGACCCACGAGATCGACTCGACCATTTATAGCTCTAGCTGCAGGCTAGAGTGGGTGAATCCCTCAGCTACAGGGACCTCTGTCAACGTGGAATGATGCCATCGCCGCCCCCTCGGATAAGTCTCTAGGCCTAAAGTAGTGGCTGGGCACAGGTAAGGGAGCCTCTCATATGCCCAAAACTGGCCATGCAAATATTGAAAGTCCTCAGTGATCAAGACTGACAAACATAAATGAAGGTGCAAGAGAAATGTACTCACCAGCAGGAACGGGCAAAAACCTAGCCAAGGCTCCGTCACGCCCTCTGAGCGCATGCGCATCCCTCGGAGAAAATAGGCAAAGTTGTAGTTACCCCAATCAAAATCACTGAGGTGCTCCACATATCTAGTAGAGTTGATGTGACAAACAAGATTTTTGTAATTTATTTTGAATATTTATTGAATTAAATAAATATTTTTTGATGATTTAATTATTGAGTTAAATAATTAATTGATGAATTTGTGGTAGATTAATTTAATTATATGTGTCACATTAGTTAAATTAATGTGGTGAATTTTTTCAAAGTATGTATTTAATTGAGCTTATTTGATTAATATATTAATTAATAAGCATAATGTTATTCTAATTAATTTATTAATTAATTAGAGATTTATGATTAGACATAATTAATAAATAAGAATTTTAATTATGTGACTATGTGATTTAATGTAGATTTATGCTATTTTATTTAATTGATTTAAATAGCATTATTTGATTTAATTGGGTGTGACATTAATTAACTATATTATAATAAATTAATTAAAATAAATGAGAAGGGATTCCTTAAGCTAGCCAAACAAGGCCTTAAGGGGAGTTGGTCAGTTAACCCACTAAGGGACCAACTGACAACCACTCACCCATTATATATTATACGTATTATACTTATATACATATATACTATATCAATTTATATATTCATATCAGAGGAAATAAAACTTAAAGAATCAGAGAGAATTTTGAGAGAAAAGATTGAAGAAGAAGAATTTGAAAAGTTTATATCATCATCCTTGAATCATCTTCACAAACTAGCAAGGGTAATTCCTTCTCCTAAGTTTTTAAATTCAAGTTCTTAAAGTTTTCCATTAACGTATGTTAGATTCTCTGTGAATAACTAATTTGATAATTAATGTATGATATGATTTTATATGTGTTATTGTATGATCATAACATGTTGTATATCATGTATGCATGATTTAGTGCGATTAAATCCATGTAGTTATGCTTAATTTGATTTTTCAAAAGTTACAGAGTGTAAAAATTGTACATATGGCCCATATGGCCCTTACGTACAAAATTTACACACCTTATGCGTTTATTTAGCTTAAATTAACACTTGAATGTGATTGTGTACATTTAAACGAACAAAATAGAAGTTAAACGAATGGATTCGGTGTTATAACGAATCCGTAACGTTGAATTCTTGTTTTCTTTCAAAACTTTATAAAATGTTGAAAATAGTGAAATTAAATGTTGTGATTTGTGTAATTCCGTGATTTAAAGTGTTAAAAGCATGCTTAGAACATGGTATGATGTTTCTGTAAATTCTATATCTTATGGGTAGCCTTAAATTCATTACGTTAGTTTAATTTGGATTTATTTGGGTTGCTCTGTGTGTCATTCGCGAACTGGAAATCTGGGTCTGCGTTGCCGCGCGACCGCGCTGGTCCCAAGGGTAACTGGCGCGCGGCCGCGCCCCTTGCAGAAATTTGAATTTTTTTTTTTTTTTGCTAAGTGTTCGTGTGTTCTAAGAGGTGGTTTAAAACCTAATGTAATGAACATAAAGACATGATTAAACATATAATAAGAGGTTAATAACTTATATTACGTGAGTAATTAATAAGTTAATTACATGACTTGAATCGTTAATTGTATAGTCCAATAACGTGCTCAAGACCGATGTGTGTGATTCGATACGTATATCGAGTTATTGATTAATTTGTATTGTGAACGTATTGATGTGTAGGGTTTAATAAAGAACGTGAATTATAATTGTAGCTTGTGCAAGAGGCAAGTATCCTATCCCTAACTTATTGATTTAGCAAGTTCCCTAAATTCTAATTTATTCATTTATTAAGCCTTAGACTTGTGTTTCTATATCGAGTAAGCTCGTGTTTTTAATTGTTCAAGTTCGAAATTCATATTACATATTGTAACTCTTTTAAAAGCATGATTCAGTGATACAATACTTATTCGATTGTATACTCTTGAGATTTATTATTCAAGTTGAATATCGATGTTATTGTTGAACCTTATAGGACTAGTGAACCCTTATTGATTCGACTAGTCCATAGTTGATGAACGTTCTAAATTCCAAAATACTTATTGAGCTTATCCAAACCAAACTTCCTTTGGTGCGGACTCTGATGTCAAAACTGAGATGAACAACCCTGTAAAAGGGGATTATTTACGCTTTAGCGTTGAGATATTGTGCACAATATGGTACTAAGGGCTGATCCCCCTAAGTACGAGAAGTAGAGTCCATAGTCTTATGACTGTTAAAGGTTTTAAGTATAAACACTTTACAACCTAGGACATAGTTCAAGGTCTTATGACCCTCAGATGATATTTTGATTCCTGTTATTTATCCTCGAGTCAAAAGTTGAGTTTCTTTATTCAGATGTCCTTGATTCACTCGCATGTTATTATATTGTTGTCATATTATTATACTTGTGGGCAACCGTGCTCACTCTTGCGTAATAATAACATTGCAGTTAAGAACGAAAGGTCTGACGAGCCTTCTACTAGCAAAGGCAAGGGCAAAGTCAACAAGTGATGAAGACTTGTTGTTTATTTTATGTGTTTATGTTTCAGACTTATGTTAAAGTTGTGTAAAACTTATTTAATTATTTATATTTCCGCATTTGATATTTAAGGTTAAGTACGACCTGGGATTGATGTATTTCTTTTCAGATGTTGTAACCCCATAAGGGGAGGATTATTTCTATTTATTTCATGGTTTGCATTTACTATGGGTAGATAGATAGATGATATTTGTACAGTGAACACCAAGTCCCGTGGAAATTGAAGTACCCGGATTTGGGGGTGTCACAGGTTGGTATCAAAGCTGTAGGTTATGAACCTTAGGTGGGGAAAAACCTTAGGATAGTAGCCTTTTTAGAGATCGAGAACATAGTAATGATAACTCTTATCGAGTTCTAAGAAAGATAATAACTTACCTTATGTGCTACGTGCTTATACTTATATATTCGAGTCTCGATTAGCATCACGTAATTACTAAAACTTAAAATTTTATTTGTCAGGATGACGAATGCTGGAGAACCTAGTCAGTCCAGGGACCTTGTACCCCTAGAGGCTAGAGAGGAGGAGCCCCGAGATATCCACGTAGTTTGGGAGCAGTTAGTCCGACGAGAGCCATCACCCTTGATCACAGTCATTGGTCAGGAGATTGTGCCGGTGTCTAATTCAGAGGAGGACTCTGAGGAAGACCCTGAGGAGATTGAAGTTCAGGCTGAGGCAGCTGAAGAGGAGGAGGAAGACCCTGAAGAGTTCCCGCCGAGCTCTATCAGTGCTGAGATGTATGACGAGCTGTATGACCGTAACATAGAGTTACGTGATACTGTTCAGGAGCTGAGGGAGACTGTTCAGGAGCTGAGGGAGCGGTCGGTTACTCAACAGTCTACCATCGAGCTGAGGGATGGAGAGGTTGAGGCTCTTCACACACGTTTGGGAAATGTAGAGTGGAATTTGGCTCACGAGAAGGGCCAACCCGAACAGAAGTCAGAGGAAATTGAGGAATTGAAGAATGAACTAAAAGAGAAATCAGCAAGGCTGGCCATAGCAGAGGAGGCTTGGGTAAGGGAATCACGACGAGCAGATCTCGCAGAAGATAATTGTCGGGCGAAGAAGGCCAAGCTTGAAGAGACGTACTCTATACTTCAGTATGCAATTGACGAGGCCCAGGATCGGGTTATGAGGTACCCAATTCAGTTTGAAGGACTACCGTCGTACATGCTAGATCGCAGGACGATGTCTCGGATTATGGAAGAAGAGCGTGGCAAAGCTGTTCGTCGCCTTAATGGGCAGTGATAGGAACATTTGATTTTGTGAAACCTATCTGGTAGTTAATAATGTAAATTCCAATGTGTTTATAAACAGAGGAATATTTTATGTTTTAAATCCTGTAGATTCTTTATCTCAGGATAGTTGATGTAAATAGCAGTGATGCTATCGTATTATGTTAAAACTTTTGATTTAGTAATATATCAGAGTTTATTTGAGATAATGTGTTGACTGATTGTGTCTAAATGTTTAAGTTAAGCCTTAGATATTTAAAAGATTGAATAAAGTTCTAATACGCGTATTTCTTAACAGTAAAATGCCGCCAAGGAGACGATCTAACCGTCAACAGGCCCAAGAAGGGTCAACTAACAACAACAACGACGCCAATGCTAACCCCGTTCAGCAGTTGGCGAACTTACTTGCTGGAGCGCTTAACAACCAACCTCAAGCTCCACCGACCACAACGTTCAAGGACTTCAAGGCGGTGGGACCGCCAGAGTTTAAAGGCACCATGAACCCGATAGAAGCTCAAACCTGGGTCATGGAGATGGAAAAAGTTTTTGACGTCGCCAGAGTCAGAGAGGACCAGAAAACCGCCTATGCAACGTTCATGCTGAAATCTGAGGCCAGCTATTGGTGGCAAGCGAATAAGGTCCGGGGAGGTGAAGGTGTGATTACCTGGGAGAGGTTCAAGGAGATGTTCTTCGAGATGTACTTTCCGACCAGCTCGCAGAATCAAATGGAGGTCCAGTTCTTGGAACTGAAACAGGGAAATATGTCCGTACCAGAATATGCGGCGAAATTCAATGAGTTGGCTAGGTTTGCCACGTATCAAGTGCACACCGATCAGAGGAAGGCAAGGAGGTTTGAACAGGGCCTGAAGCCCTGGTTGTATAGCAAAGTGTCAATGTTCCAATTGAACACTTTTGCTGGGGTGTTGGAGAAGGCCATTCTCGCTGAAGGCGGGAGTGATGCAGTTACAAAGTATAACCAAGATCAGAAAAAGAAGAAGAGTGAAGGTGAAGGAATTAACAAGGCTAGTGGTAGCAACACGGGAGGGAGTAATAATCAGAAGAGGAGGTGGAATGATAACTCATCGACTGGGAATCAGCAAGGTGGTCAGAAAAAGAGGATCGAAGCTTGTTCGACCTGCGGGAAAGCTCACCTGGGGGTCTGTATGAAGGGAAAACGAGTATGTTATAATTGTGGTCAGGAAGGCCACATAGCACCTAACTGTCCGAACCCAAAGAAGGGCGCTTGCTTCACTTGCGGCTCAAAGGACCATCTGGCAAGGGACTGTCCCAAGAAGGGATCTGGAAGGGAAGGATCAGGTGGAAACAGGGGAAACAGCGGTGGAAGTGCTTTAACTATCACGGGACCAACCGCAACCAACCGACCAACCGCCAGGACCTTCAACATGACCGTGCAGGATGCTGTGCAGTCTCGCGATGTGGTGTCAGGTATCATTCCGATCAATAAAGTTAATGCTTATGTACTATTTGATTCGGGTGCTACTTGTTCATTTATATCCGATGACTTTGCTAAGAACTTAGAACTTCCTATGGACGAGTTAGAATACCCCATGAATATAGAGATTGCGAATAGAGAAGTAATCCCTGTTAAGTATGTACACAAGAACTGTAGAGTAGATATTAAGGGTAACATTATGAACGTAAATCTTATCCCGATTAGACTTGGGGAATTCGATGTTATTCTGGGAATGGATTGGCTAGTCAATTATGGGGCTGTAATTGATTGCCAGAGGAAGTGTATCAACCTTATGACCCCGTCAAAGGTTGTGTTTTATGGCAGTAAATCGCCTAGACAAGCGAGTTGTCTGACGATGATGCAGGCCAGGAAGTTGTTAAGACAAGGCTGTGTAGGATATTTAGCCTACATAGTCGATAGTCGTAAAGAAAATTCGAAATTAGAAGATATACCAGTCGTGAGGGACTTCTTAGACGTATTTCCGGATGATCTGCCAGGACTTCCGCCAGACAGAGAGGTTGAGTTTGTGATCGATTTGGCGCCAGGGACGGCCCCAATATCGAAGGCACCATACCGGATGGCTCCGGTAGAGATGAAAGAGTTAATGGTACAACTACAAGAGTTACTGGACAAGAAGTACATCCAACCGAGCGTATCGCCGTGGGGAGCGCCGGTGTTATTTGTGAAGAAGAAGGACGGGACGATGCGGCTTTGCATCGACTACAGAGAACTGAATAAGGTCACAATTAAGAATAGATATCCATTACCGAGGATCGACGATCTGTTCGACCAATTGAAGGGTGCAAGGTACTTTTCAAAGATAGACTTGAGGAGTGGCTATCATCAGCTGAAGGTGAGGCCAGAGGATGTTCCAAAGACAGCATTTAGGACTCGATATGGTCACTACGAATTTTTGGTAATGTCATTTGGTCTAACGAATGCTCCTGCAGCATTCATGGGCTTAATGAATGGAGTGTTCAAGCCGTTTTTGGACAAATTCGTGGTGGTCTTTATCGACGATATTTTGGTATACTCGAAGACCAAGGAAGAACATGTAGAACATCTGAAGTTAACATTAGAGGCGTTGAGAAGAGAGAAGTTGTACGCCAAATTTTCTAAATGTGAATTCTGGATTGAAAGAGTGCAATTTCTTGGACATGTGATCGACAAGGACGGAATTTCGGTAGATCCCTCTAAAGTCGAAGCTGTGATGAACTGGGATCTGCCGAAAACACCGTCGGAAGTGAGGAGTTTTCTTGGATTGGCGGGTTATTATAGAAGATTTATTCAGGACTTTTCCAAGATCGCAACTCCGCTGACAAATTTGACTAGAAAATCGGTGAAATTCGTTTGGACAGAGAAGTGTGAGGAAAGTTTCCAAGAGCTCAAGAGGAGGTTGAGTTCAGCACCTGTGTTATCCCTTCCGGACGACACAGGCAATTTTGTGGTTTATAGTGATGCGTCGCATAAAGGACTTGGCTGTGTGCTTATGCAAAACGGCAGGGTCATTGCGTATGCGTCACGACAATTGAAAGACTATGAGAAGGGGTATCCGACCCATGACTTGGAGTTAGCTGCCGTGGTATTTGCTTTAAAAATTTGGAGACACTATCTCTATGGGGAGAAGTGTGAAATATATACAGACCACAAGAGTCTGAAATATATCTTTACACAGAAGGACTTGAATATGCGCCAGAGAAGGTGGCTGGAGTTAATTAAGGACTATGACTGTGAAATCTTATACCATCCGGGTAAGGCTAATGTGGTTGCCGACGCCTTAAGCAGAAAGGGTCGGGAGAAATTGATGATGTTGACTACTCAGGAGGAACTAATTTCAGCAATGGAAAAGCTGAAATTGGAAGTGAAGTATTCGATGGAGATTGACGAGAAGTTGTTTCAGATTCAAGCTGGTACAACCCTATTGGATAAAGTTAAGGAAGCTCAACTTCAGGACGAAGAATGTGAGAAGGTTAAGAAAAAGATATCTGAAGGAACCGAACCGAGATTCAAGATAGACAGTGAGGGACTACTGAGATTTGAGAATAGAGTTCGGGTACCGTCAGTGCCAGAGATTAAGGATGACATTTTGAGAGAGGCTCATAGCTCACGGTATTCAATTCACCCCGGTAGTACCAAGATGTACCAGGATCTTCGACAGCACTTCTGGTGGCCGAATTTGAAACGAGATGTTGCTGAGTGTGTTGCAAAGTGTCTAACCTGTCAGAAAGTGAAAGCAGAACATCAGAGACCAAGTGGTTTGCTACAACCCCTGGAAATCCCAGAATGGAAATGGGAACACATTACGATGGATTTCGTGGTTGGCCTTCCGACGACTCAGAAAGGCTACGACGCAGTATGGGTTATCGTTGACCGACTGACGAAATCCGCACACTTCCTTCCGATTAAAATCAGATTCAACTTAGACCAGTTGGCAAGGCTATATGTGAAAGAGATTGTTTCGAGGCACGGAGTTCCGGTGTCAATTGTTTCCGACAGAGATCCGCGTTTCACATCGAACTTCTGGAAGCGACTACAAGAATGCATGGGGACACAGTTGAGAATGAGTACGGCTTATCACCCTCAGACAGATGGGCAGAGTGAAAGAACGATCCAGACATTGGAAGATATGTTGAGAGCATGCATCATGGATTTTAAAGGAAATTGGGATGATCACCTACCGCTTGTGGAATTCGGTTACAACAACAGTTACCACGCTAGTATTGGCATGCCGCCTTACGAAGCGTTGTACGGAAGAAAATGCAGAACCCCGCTATACTGGGATGAAGTTGGCGAGAGACAACTATTAGGTCCAGAACTGGTACAGCAGACAGCAGAGATAGTCAAAGTGATCAGAACAAGACTGGTAGCAGCTCAGGATAGGCAGAAGAAATACGCCGATCCACACCGTAAGAACGTTGAGTTTGAATCGGGTAGCTATGTGTTCTTGAAAGTCTCTCCCTGGAAGGGGAAGATCAGATTCGGTAAGAAGGGAAAATTGAGCCCAAGGTTCATTGGACCCTTTGAAGTACTGCGAAGGATTGGAGAAGTTGCGTATGAGGTAGCCTTACCTCCGGCGCTTGAGAATGTCCACAACGTCTTTCATGTGTCAGTTTTACGCCCCTACAAACCCGATTACAAACATGTGATTGAATATGAACCCCTACATTTTGAGAAAGACTTATCCTATGAAGAAATTCCTGTTCAGATTGTTGACAGGAAAGAGCAAGTCCTCAGAAATAAAATTATACCTTCTGTTAAGGTAATTTGGAGGAACCACAATGCTGAAGAAGCTACGTGGGAACTCGAAGAGCATATGATGAAGAATTACCCAGATTTATTTACTTAATTTTTTTGTTTATGCGATTCTGGGGACAGAATCTTTGTAAGGGGGGGAGAATGTAACGGGACGAAATTTAATTGAACCGTGATTCTGGGGACAGAATCCTTTTAAGGGGGGAAAGATGTGACAAACAAGATTTTTGTAATTTATTTTGAATATTTATTGAATTAAATAAATATTTTTTGATGATTTAATTATTGAGTTAAATAATTAATTGATGAATTTGTGGTAGATTAATTTAATTATATGTGTCACATTAGTTAAATTAATGTGGTGAATTTTTTCAAAGTATGTATTTAATTGAGCTTATTTGATTAATATATTAATTAATAAGCATAATGTTATTCTAATTAATTTATTAATTAATTAGAGATTTATGATTAGACATAATTAATAAATAAGAATTTTAATTATGTGACTATGTGATTTAATGTAGATTTATGCTATTTTATTTAATTGATTTAAATAGCATTATTTGATTTAATTGGGTGTGACATTAATTAACTATATTATAATAAATTAATTAAAATAAATGAGAAGGGATTCCTTAAGCTAGCCAAACAAGGCCTTAAGGGGAGTTGGTCAGTTAACCCACTAAGGGACCAACTGACAACCACTCACCCATTATATATTATACGTATTATACTTATATACATATATACTATATCAATTTATATATTCATATCAGAGGAAATAAAACTTAAAGAATCAGAGAGAATTTTGAGAGAAAAGATTGAAGAAGAAGAATTTGAAAAGTTTATATCATCATCCTTGAATCATCTTCACAAACTAGCAAGGGTAATTCCTTCTCCTAAGTTTTTAAATTCAAGTTCTTAAAGTTTTCCATTAACGTATGTTAGATTCTCTGTGAATAACTAATTTGATAATTAATGTATGATATGATTTTATATGTGTTATTGTATGATCATAACATGTTGTATATCATGTATGCATGATTTAGTGCGATTAAATCCATGTAGTTATGCTTAATTTGATTTTTCAAAAGTTACAGAGTGTAAAAATTGTACATATGGCCCATATGGCCCTTACGTACAAAATTTACACACCTTATGCGTTTATTTAACTTAAATTAACACTTGAATGTGATTGTGTACATTTAAACGAACAAAATAGAAGTTAAACGAATGGATTCGGTGTTATAACGAATCCGTAACGTTGAATTCTTGTTTTCTTTCAAAACTTTATAAAATGTTGAAAATAGTGAAATTAAATGTTGTGATTTGTGTAATTCCGTGATTTAAAGTGTTAAAAGCATGCTTAGAACATGGTATGATGTTTCTGTAAATTCTATATCTTATGGGTAGCCTTAAATTCATTACGTTAGTTTAATTTGGATTTATTTGGGTTGCTCTGTGTGTCATTCGCGAACTGGAAATCTGGGTCTGCGTTGCCGCGCGACCGCGCTGGTCCTAAGGGTAACTGGCGCGCGGCCGCGCCCCTTGCAGAAATTTGAAATTTTTTTTTTTTTTGCTAAGTGTTCGTGTGTTCTAAGAGGTGGTTTAAAACCTAATGTAATGAACATAAAGACATGATTAAACATATAATAAGAGGTTAATAACTTATATTACGTGAGTAATTAATAAGTTAATTACATGACTTGAATCGTTAATTGTATAGTCCAATAACGTGCTCAAGACCGATGTGTGTGATTCGATACGTATATCGAGTTATTGATTAATTTGTATTGTGAACGTATTGATGTGTAGGGTTTAATAAAGAACGTGAATTATAATTGTAGCTTGTGCAAGAGGCAAGTATCCTATCCCTAACTTATTGATTTAGCAAGTTCCCTAAATTCTAATTTATTCATTTATTAAGCCTTAGACTTGTGTTTCTATATCGAGTAAGCTCGTGTTTTTAATTGTTCAAGTTCGAAATTCATATTACATATTGTAACTCTTTTAAAAGCATGATTCAGTGATACAATACTTATTCGATTGTATACTCTTGAGATTTATTATTCAAGTTGAATATCGATGTTATTGTTGAACCTTATAGGACTAGTGAACCCTTATTGATTCGACTAGTCCATAGTTGATGAACGTTCTAAATTCCAAAATACTTATTGAGCTTATCCAAACCAAACTTCCTTTGGTGCGGACTCTGATGTCAAAACTGAGATGAACAACCCTGTAAAAGGGGATTATTTACGCTTTAGCGTTGAGATATTGTGCACAATATGGTACTAAGGGCTGATCCCCCTAAGTACGAGAAGTAGAGTCCATAGTCTTATGACTGTTAAAGGTTTTAAGTATAAACACTTTACAACCTAGGACATAGTTCAAGGTCTTATGACCCTCAGATGATATTTTGATTCCTGTTATTTATCCTCGAGTCAAAAGTTGAGTTTCTTTATTCAGATGTCCTTGATTCACTCGCATGTTATTATATTGTTGTCATATTATTATACTTGTGGGCAACCGTGCTCACTCTTGCGTAATAATAACATTGCAGTTAAGAACGAAAGGTCTGACGAGCCTTCTACTAGCAAAGGCAAGGGCAAAGTCAACAAGTGATGAAGACTTGTTGTTTATTTTATGTGTTTATGTTTCAGACTTATGTTAAAGTTGTGTAAAACTTATTTAATTATTTATATTTCCGCATTTGATATTTAAGGTTAAGTACGACCTGGGATTGATGTATTTCTTTTCAGATGTTGTAACCCCATAAGGGGAGGATTATTTCTATTTATTTCATGGTTTGCATTTACTATGGGTAGATAGATAGATGATATTTGTACAGTGAACACCAAGTCCCGTGGAAATTGAAGTACCCGGATTTGGGGGTGTCACAGTTGACCAGGGAAAAAGGACACCGTCGAGGAGTTGTCTGCAAGGAAACAACCCCTTATGATCACTAAAAATAGTCGCCGCAGGATGCGATCTCTAACTCTTAGATCATCAGGCAGAGGCTCAGTCAACTCCCCACTCTGGGCATCTACCATCAAGGGACCAGAACGGACCGTCCGACCCTTGATGGCCGTCGCAAGATGTAAGACCCCGAATTTTATGAAATGAAAGTATTAAAATTTTCTTAGAATTATTAATCTATTCAGTAAATGGTTAAATTGATAAAAGGTTAAAGTTAAGGGTGATATGTGAAAAATTGACAAAGTAAGCAAGTTGTCATAAAATATTCGTTGTGTAGGAAAATATTCGTTTGGTCGGAGAATATTCCTTTGTCGAAGAATATTCGTACGACGGCGTAGTCTTTGGTGGACCCCACAACAGAATAACTGTCGGATATAGAAAGCGACAAAAATAACCTTTTTATAAATAATGACAGGACTTTTGCCGTTAAACTGTTAAAATATCCGGTGATAAAAAATATAGTAATACGCGTTGTTGCAAAATAGCACACGGTATTGCAAAATATCTTTGATTATTGATGCTTACGTAAAAAGTCACTCAGTATTCAATAATTGCTACAGTAGTTGTTGCACAGTATCTCATATTATTGATTCAATTATTGTCACAGTATTATCTGCACAATATTTTACATTATTAAATTAATAATTATCATTTATATTATTTAAATGATATTATTAGATAGCATTATTGGCAATGTTTAGAAAGTTCTGTCTAGAAAAGAGGTTAGTTAATTGCGCGCCAGTCAGGATAAATCCTTATCGGAAGGCCCCCTCTTTCCCGGAAACGACCTGGTTGTCATTATTGTGATTCTGTAATATTAATTTAAATAATAATTGATGAATGGTTGATAAAAATATTTTCATTGTGTTGGGAATATTAATGTTAGTGGAAATCGACATTTATTTCGATAATAGTTAATTTTCGGATGTTAAATTGACCAAACGGGGAATTAATCGGATAAATGAGCAATTAATGGGTGGTTAACATGTGGGACCAACTTATTGGTGGATAATAAATAGTTGGTGGGTGGTTGCAGGGGTGGAGGTGCAAGATTTATAAACTTGAGGGACTAAATTAAAAATAGAGGTAAAGATGGAGGTACAATAGTGTAATTAACCAACCTTTTTCTAGCCTATAAATACTCCTCCATCCATTCATATTTTTCACACCATTTTGAGGAGCAAAGTTATAATCACAAGCTATATTGAGAGAAATTATAGAGAGAGAAAGAAGAAAAGTGTTCTGCTACTACACTATTTCAATATCCAATCTTCTATTGAGGTAAGGGATATTATTTTCTTGTAAGGGATATTATTTTCTACTAAGGGATATTATTTTCTAGTAAGGGGTATTATTTTTTTTTGTATTGTAAAGAATGTTATTTTCTTTCAATACTCGTAAGGGTTGTTATTCCATTCTTTATTATCCTGTTGGAATAACCTGTATACGCGGACTACCGCATGCATGGTGAAATACTTTTATTATTCCATTCTTTATTATTCTATTGGAATAACTTGTCTACGCGGACTACCGCATACTTGGTGAAAACCTTTCGTGTTCATTTTATTCCTTATTAATTTGTGAGAATAATCTGTTTACGCGGACTACCGAATGCTTGGTGAATTACCCTTCGAATTCATTTCTATTAAATTATGGAAATGATCTGTCTACGCGGATTACCGCATGACGGGTGAATATCTAATTGTTGTTTCGTATATTCTTACATACTCGTATGAAATATTATTTCAATGGAATATTGGTCTGAACTTGTTATTGAGATTTTAATCTTTTCATATCGGGTTATTATTCACAGGTTACTATTCACGAGTTATTATTCACGAGTTACTATTTATGAGTTACTATTCATAAATTACTATTCATGAGTTACTATTTACGAGTTACTATTTATGAGTTACTATTTACGAGTTACTATTTATGGATTACTATTCACGGTAAATATATATATATATATATATATATATATATATTTGTCCAAATTATCTTTGATTGGATCCATGTTTTTATCTTCATGTCGATAATTTGGATATTATTGAATTCTAGATAAATGGAATTATAATTCTCTAATATTTATCCTTGATCTCACTAGATTTATTCTTATCTTTGATTGTAACCATGTTTTTATCTTCATGTCGATAATTTGGATATTCTTGAACTCTGGATAAATTGAATTATCAATCTCTAATATTTATCCTTGATCATATTTTATAATCATGGTGATGAAAGTTCTCTTTGACTTGAGTGTAAAGATGGGTAGATTATTGGTATGATCATGACTATGGGTTCTCTTCGGCCAGAGGTGCAAAGATGAATTGTTGATGGATATGATCATGACCATTGATTTTACAATTGAATATCTTTAGCTTAAGTACAAAGATGAATTGATCAACATGGTTATAAGTATTGCTTCTATAAATTCTGAAATGATTAGAAATTCCTTTGAGATTTGCATTTCATCTAATATCATTTCACTTGAATTTTTAATTACCTAAATCTTCTTATTAAAGTTTAATCTTTATCTTTGAAAGATGAAACTTGAATATCTTTGGCCCGTAGTGTAAAGATGAACTATTGATTGATGAATATTTTTGGCCCGTAGTGCAAAGATGAACTGTTGAATGTTGAATATCTTTGGCCCGTAGTGAAAAGATGGACATATGTTTAGCATGATTATGACCATTGATGTTAGTGTTGAATATCTTTGGCCCATAGTGCGAAGATGAATTGATTAACATGATTATGACTAAAAGCTGTAGACTAATATAATTATGACCATTGATGCTACAAATGAATATCTTTGACCTGATTGCAAAGATGAAATTATTAGCATGATTATGAAAAGGAACTGTGATTTGGTATAACCATGATCTTTGGTGTTTCAGGCAAAGACATGTGATGAAAATTATCTTCGTCCTGGGTGCGAAGAGGAATTTATCAACATAATTATGATCATGAACTATTTTCATGATTGTGGACAGGAACTATTGATTGATGTTACAGGGATGAAATATTATTGGTGGACTTTTAACATGGAGAAGATAGTAGATATTATGTTATACTTGACTCTCCTAATAGATTGCTTGTCCCGCTGCAACTATGGTTGAAAACTTTTATCATCTACCATATGTTGTAAATATCAATTTTATTACAGATGAAGGCTATTGATAATTCAATTATCTTTAGTCATAATATTCTTTATTGGCTATTTGTGCTCACCCTTTTGCTTCACAATTCCTTTCAGGTAATAAGAGTGTAGCTGGGTCGAGCGGGAATAATAAGAGAATAGAACGATGGTCGGTGACTGTTGAAGTTTCTCAATACATTATAAAATAGCATGAAAATATATAATTGTATTGAGAACTTTAAATTTGTGTGTCGTATTTTATACCTCATTTAACAGTTGATTTTGTTGACCCAAATAGGGTGAGGTGAACCTAACTTTGGAAGGGTGTGTTGCCACTACCATACAAGATAACCGCATACGACTTCATGTTATCATAAGACAAGGTTGTGCGCATCCACTTGCTGATTATATCTATGAGCACTACCTTTATAATCTTGGAGTATGGTTAGAATATAATCCTCAATTGGAGACAAGGAGATAATTATATGGCAAGAGAATACCCACCATTGAAATGAACTGGATAGTAATCTTCTCGTTCTTCTTTGGGGTCTATTGGATCAACCAAGGTTAATTCTCAAGTCCTACGATATCTATTATAACTTAGAAGCATGGTCTCCCATGTATGAAGGTTTCCTTGAGTGTTCTCCAAAGATTTTAATTTCTAAAACAGTTATTGACTGTACCTTTATGTAACGTATCATTGATAAGGAGTATGAGTATTGTTATTTATATTAAAACTCACAGTTTATCTGTGGTCGTATTTTGCACGACAATTTAATAGTTGGAATATAGAGATTTGTATTTGGATTATGTTGAGTGTATTTGGCGACCCAAAATGGGTTGTGTGGACCTATTTTGGGGGCGTCACAGTTGGTATCAAAGCTTAGGGATATGGTCTCTGGCGGAGATCTGAGACTAGAACTAGGAGGGGAGAGACGAGTAATATCTTTCGCTAGTGTGTGTCCTAACTAAGCGGAATTTTTTTACTTGCTAAGTTGACAAATTGTGATATGTCAATTAACCTTTGTTTTGAAGCTGTATTCTGGAATGATATCTGAAATCCAAGAGACGAGCAATGAAAAAATCTTGATACAGCAAAAATGACCGGGAAGATAGAATCTGAAATGAAAGCAAGGTATCATCACCTCTTTGAATTACCAAGTACGTAAATTTCGAGGACGAAATTTCATAAGGAGAGGAGATTGTAAGACACCGAATTTTATGAAATGAAAGTATTAAATTTTTCTTAGAATTATTATTCTATTCAGTAAATGGTTAAATTGATAAAAGGTTAAAGTTAAGGGTGATATGTAAAAATTTTACAAAGTAAGCAAGTTGTCATAAAATATTCGTTGTGTCGAAAAATATTCGTTTGGTCGGAGAATATTCCTTTGTCGGAGAATATTCGTACTACGGCGTAGTCTTTGGTGGACCCCACAACGAAATAATTGTCCGATATAGAAAGCGACAGAAATAACCTTTTTATAAATAACGGCAGGACTTTTACCGTTAAACTGCTAAAATAACCGATGATAAAAAATACAGTAATATGCATTGTTGCAAAGTAGCACACGGTATTGCACAATATCTTTGATTATTGATGCTTACGTAAGAAGTCACTCAGTATTCAATAATTGCTACAGTAGTTGTTGCACAGTATCTCATATTATTGATTCAATTATTGTCACAGTATCATCTGCACAATATTTTATATTATTAAATCAATAATTATCATTTATATTATTTAAATGATATTATTAGATAGCATTATTGGCAATGTCTAGAAAGTTCTGTAAAGGGGTTTGTTAATTGCGCGCCAGTAAGGATAAATCCTTATCGGAAGGCTCCCTCTTTCCCGGGAGCGACCTAGTTTCATTATTGTGATTTTGTAATATTAATTTAAATAATAATTGAGGAATGATTGATAAAAATATTTTCATTGTGTTGGGAATATTAATGTTAGTGAAAATCGACATTTATTTCGATAATAATTGATTTTCGTATGTTAAATTTACCAAACGGGAAATTAATTGGATAAACGAGCAATTAATGGGTGGTTAACATGTGAGACCCACTTATTGGTGGATAATAAATAGTTGGTGGTTGGTTGCAGGGGTGGAGGTGTAAGATTTATAAACTTGAGGGACTAAATTAAAAATAGAGGTAAAAATGGAGGTACTAAAGTGTAATTAACCAACCTTTTTCTAACCTATAAATACTCCTCCATCCATTCATATTTTTCACACCATTTTGAGGAGCAAAGTTATAATTACAAGCTATAGTGAGAGAAATTATAGAGAGAGAAAGAAGAAAAGTGTTCTGCTACTACACTATTTCAATATCCAATCTTCTATTGAGGTAAGGGATATTATTTTCTTGTAAGGGATTTTATTTTCTAGTAAGCGATATTATTTTCTAGTGAGGGGTATTATTTCTTTTGTATTGTAAAGAATTTTATTTTCTTTCAATACTCGTAAGGGTTGTTATTCCATTCTTTATTATCCTGTTGGAATAACCTGTCTACGCGGATTACCGCATGCATGGTAAAATTCTTTTGTTATTCCATTCTTTATTATTCTGCTGGAATAACCTATCTATGCGGACTACCACATGCTTGGTGAAAACCTTTCGCATTCATTTTATTTTTATTAATCTGTGGGAATAATCTGTCTACGCAGACTACCGCATGCCTGGTGAATTACCCTTCGTATTCATTTCTATAAAATTATGGAAATGATCTGTCTACGCGGATTACGGCATGACAGGTGAAAATCCAATTGTTGTTTCGTATATTATTACATACTCATATGAAATATTATTTCAATGGAATATTGGTCTGAACTTGTTATTGAGATTTAAACTTTTCATATCGGGTTATTATTCACGGGTTATTATTCATGAATACTATTCACGACTTACTATTCACGGATTACTATTCAAAAGTTACTATTCACAAGTTACTATTCATGGTAAATTTTTTTTTTTGTCCAAAAATATCTTTGATTGGATCCATGTTTTTATCTTCATGTCGATAATTTGGATATTATTGAATTCTGGATAAATGGAATTAGAATTCTCTAATATTTGTCCTTGATCTCACTAGATTTATTCTTATTAATGATTGGATCCATGTTTTTTTCTTCATGTCGATAATTTGGATATTCTTGAACTCTGGATAAATTAAATTATCAATCTCTAAAATTTATCCTTGATCATATTTTATAATCATGGTGATGAAAGTTCTCTTTGACTTGAGTGTAAAAATGGGTAGATTATTGGTATGATCATGACTATGGGTTTTTTTCGACCAGAGGTGTAAAGATGAATTGTTGATGGATATGATCATGACCATTGATTTTACAATTGAATATCTTTAGCTTAAGTGCAAAGGTGAATTGATCAACATGGTTATAAGTATTGCTTCTATAAATTCTGAAATGATTAAAAATTCCTTTGAGATTTACATTTCATCTAATATCATTTCACTTGAATTTTTAATTACCTAAATCTTCTTATTAAATTTTAATCTTTATCTTTGAAAGATGAAACTTGAATATCTTTGGCCCATAGTGCAAAGATGAACTATTGATTGATGAATATCTTTGGCCCGTAGTGCAAAGATGAACTGTTGAATGATGAATATCTTTGGCCCGTAGTGCAAAGATGGACAGATGTTTGGCATGATCATGATCATTACTGTTGAATATCTTTGGCCCGTAGTGAAAAGATGGACATATGTTTAGCATGATTATGACCATTGATGTTAGTGTTGAATATCTTTGGCCCATAGTGCGAAGATGAATTGATTAACATGATTATGACTAAAAGCTGTAGACTAATATAATTATGACCATTGATGCTACAAATGAATATCTTTGACCTGATTGCAAAGATGAAATTATTAGCATGATTATGAAAAGGAACTGTGATTTGGTATAACCATGATCTTTGGTGTTTCAGGCAAAGACATGTGATGAAAATTATCTTCGTCCTGGGTGCGAAGAGGAATTTATCAACATAATTATGATCATGAACTATTTTCATGATTGTGGACAGGAACTATTGATTGATGTTACAGGGATGAAATATTATTGGTGGACTTTTAACATGGAGAAGATAGTAGACATTATGTTCTACTTGACTCTCCTAATGGATTGCTTGTCCCGCTGCAACTATGGTTGAAAACTTTTATCATTTACCATATGTTCTAAATATCAGTTTTATTACCAATGAAGGCTATTGATAATTTAATTATCTTTAGTCATAATATTTTTTACTGGGATATTTGTGCTCACCCTTTTGCTTCACAATTCCTTTCAGGTAATAAGAGTATAGCTGGGTCGAGCAGGAATAACAAGGGAATAGAGCGATGGTCGATGACTGTTAAAGTTTCTCAATACATTATAAAACAGCATGAAAATATATAATTGTATTGAGAACTTTAAACGTGTGTGTCGTATTTTATACGTCATTTAACAATTGATTTTGTTGACCCAAATACGGTGAGCTGAACCCGACTTTGGAAGGGTGTGTTGCCACTATCATACAAGATAACCGCATACGACTTCATGTTATCATAAGATAAGGTTGTGCGCATCCACTTGCTGATTATATCTATGAGCACTACCTATATAATCTTGGAGTATGGTTAGAATATAATCCTCAATTAGAGATAACGGAGATAATTATATGGCAAGAGAATACCCACCATTGGAATGAACATGATAGTAATCTTCTCGTTCTTCTTTGGGGTCTATTGGATCAACCAAGGTTAATTCTCAAGTCCTACGATATCTATTATAATTTAGAAGCATGGTCTCCCATGTACGAAGGTTTCCTTGAGCATTTTCCAAAGATTTTAATTCCTAAAACAGTTATTGAATGTACCTTTATGTAACGTATCATTGATAAGGAGTATGAGTATTGTTATTTGTATTAAAACTCACAGTTTATCTGTGGTCTTATTTTGCACGACAGTTTAATAGTTAGAATATGGAGATTTGTATTTGGATTATGTTGAGTGTATTTGGTGACCCAGAATGGGTTGTGTGGACCTATTTTGCGGGCGTCACACAAGAACTCCCAAGAGGGACCGAACGGCAGTGGGTGAAATGTCAGCCACAACCGGCACTGGCTAACCTGCAAACTCTATCCTAGTGATGAACCTCCAGTCCATAGGTGTCATCATCACCTCGCAATCCACCAAATGAAGATACTGAGTCTGGTGGAACCTGTAGTCACTTGAAATTTTCCTTGCCCCAATACTAACACTGTAAGTGGGGCAAAACCATCAATCAATTCAAATTTGACCACCAATGCCGGTCCTTTAATTCAAAACCAGCCACCAATGCCGGTCCTTTAACCCAAATCTGATCCCGAATATCGATACTCCAGCCAAATCCGATCACCAATGTCGGTACTTAATCCAACTTCGATTGGACCGTCAATCTCAACTCCGATAGTCAATCAGACCGTTCATCCAGCTCTGATAGTTAATTAGACCGTCAATTCAGCTCTGATAGTCAATCGAAACGTCAATTCAGCTCCGATAGTCAATCATACTGTCTATCCCGCTCTGATTGTCAATCGGACCATCCATCCAGCTCCGATCTCCAATTGAACCGTTAGATCAACCCCGATCTCAATGTCGGGCCATCAGATCAATCACAATCTCCAATCGGGCTGTCAGTTCAAACCCCGATCTCAATATCGGGCCTTCAAATCAGCCTCGATAGCAACCCGAGACGTACAAGTCAGCCCCGACAGCAACCCGGGAGGTACCGATCAACCCCGATCTCGATATCGGGTCGTCAAGTCTACCTCGGCAGTAACCTGGGAAGTCAAGACAATCTCGACATCAACTTAGGACGTGTTAAGTCATCCCCA
Source organism: Panax stipuleanatus (assembly GCA_020205555.1). NCBI lineage: Eukaryota > Viridiplantae > Streptophyta > Magnoliopsida > Apiales > Araliaceae > Panax > Panax stipuleanatus. The sequence continues at coordinate 68,963,387 of CM035123.1, read as the reverse complement.
ATCTCAGCCCAGGAAGTACAGATTAGCCCCGGCGTCAATCCGGGAAGTGCAGTTCAACTCTAGAGGCAACCACTGGGAAACCAGATCCACCAAAGGCCGTGCCTAAACCACAGGCAACCCAGGAGGGGTAAAATGGTCATTTTATCAAACTTTAATTGATTTGGTCAAACTCAAGCCTAATTGATGCCATCGAAGTTAGAATGAACCATAACGATGATCCCGAGTGCCAACAGCGCAAGACAGCTCAACTGATAAACTGTGGGGAATCAAAGACCTGGTTATGAACTCGTATTCTCGGGCCTAGAAAATGTTTTATCCCATGTCATTGGGACACTCTCGGTGAGGGCTTTCTGAAAAGGTATCACACACCTCAAACGAACGCTCCGATCAAAAGTTTAAAAGTTTTGACTTTGACTGCGCGTCGTCCGGAGTGCATGTACTTCGAGACCACGAAACCCGGCATCGCGGGCCCCACGAGGGGAGCCACACCTCTACCTGTGGCAGCAGTAGGTAGAGTAGAGGCTCTCTGGCCTATAAATAAATGTGCACCCCCCTTCATTTTCAAGTTTTTAAAATGCAGCGAAGCTCTGCCCATCTGATTTTTCGACTTTTACACCTCTTCTAAACCCAAATATTTTTACTCCAACATGTAGATAGACCCACATACTACCACATATCAGAAAATAACCGGTAGATTTGGTTGTTTGAAGCTCACTAAGTGGCAAAAACCCTGCATTGCAGTCCATTGTAAGTATTTTCACGATCAGCAAGTCAATACTACTACTTTGCACTGTTTTACACTTGCACACGAAGTTTCATCTTCTAAATATGATCGGAACTTAGTTCCGTGTCCGTTTTCATCAAAATTTGGTACATTTCTGTACATAAACGAAGTTTTTTGCATTTTTGCAATTCGGATTGACTATCCGTCAGCTCCAGCAGCTTCAATGCACTAGCACACATATTCTGGCAACTCTACCGCACTGGATTATCTTCCCATTCCTGGTTTGGCCCTTTTTTGTATATGTTTAACTACAAATGTACTAACATTTCAATTCTGTCAAGCCCGGATGTTAAATCCGAGCTAGTTTACCGCTTTTATATATATTTACGCATATATAAACGACTTTCACCATCACTGGTTCGCATGCCAGTCCTGGTTGACTACATTTCTGTCAATATATATATTTATATATTTTCAGTTCGGCCTGGATTATTTCGTGGCCATTTTATCGCTTTTGCACAATTCGCCATACTGGGTGCTCTCCCCAGTCACTGGTTGACTACTTTTATGTCAATTTTAATTTTAGTACGGGCACCAGCGTGAAAACCCATTGCCCTTTTTACTATTTTTCTATATATATATTTCATTTCTATCCAGCCTGGATTATTTCGTGGCTATTTACAGTTTTTATAAATATATATATATATATATATTTTAGTCCGGGCTTGCGAGTGAAAACCCATCACCCTTTTACAGCTTTTGTATATATATAACTATATATATATATATATATATATATATATATATATTACTTTACTCCATCTATTCAACAGCTGCATTTAATATTCATTTTTATATGAATTGGCACTAACATATCTGCGGGCGGACTAGATTTATCCAAATCTCGCCAATTCTAGCTTTCCAGCGGTTCAAACAGGTCCTGACAGAACCTGAAAGCTATAATGACTGAGATTTCTTTAAATCTAGTTATTTTTATAGTTTCAGCTTTGAAAAAAAACTCGCGTCCCTTAGATCGCTATCTAGTGGGAAAGAGACGCTTTGGCCACGCGCAACTAGGATTTACTGACGAATCCTTGGTTCCATTACGATATGATGATGTTTATATCTATTTCTGTGCAAATTTGAACTGTGCAGGTTTATTGGCTTTTCATATGTGAGCCTAGGAATTGTGGGATTCACGATCAAATCGATCGGGATCAGATTCCCATGATGGACAAACTACGATATACAGATGTACCCTGCCAATTTTTTTGTAAAATGTATATACATAGACCTTAAAATGGTTATCTGGATTTAAGGTCTCATCATAGTGAAATGTGGCTTGTCGTGTCAACGTCCCTCCCATAGTTTTCATGCCCATGAGGAGACCGACACGTGTATTTATTTTATGGTTGATCATGCTTTACCTCACCATTCACATGCAGCCTTAAGGCTATAAAGATAAAATTTAGAAGTATCAAAAAGCTTCAATTCCTATGTTAGCGTAGGGGTTTGATAAACAGCTTTCAAAACATCACTGTCAATTCAATTCAAAAGAAAAGCTTTTGCAAATCTAATCAAAACGCTTTTGCAAATCAAATCAAAGACTGATTTCAAAATCAAATCAAACCCTTCGTATATAGGTTCAACGAAGCAAAACAGTACTTTCAATTAAACAAATCAATAGGCCCAATTTTTAAATAGCATGCACTCATGCATTCCAGTTTTTAAAGGGAAATATTAAAAAGATGTGGTACCGTGTTTACACGGGAGTCGTGGGGTGCCTAACACCTTCCCCACACTTAACCAAGCCCCTGAGCTCAAACTTTGTTTTCAAAGATCAAGTTTCGACAGTGTCCAGCAATTGGGCCTCTTTCAAACAAACTCGATTAAGTTGGTACAACCATTTTCAAATCTACCAACTGGCGACTCTGTAAAATGTTCAAATCGTCGACATAACACATGTTGGCCTTTTTCCTAAAAAACCCTTCAAAACCTTTTTCCTAAATAAAAAGAATAAGGGTAGAGAGAACTTAAGAAGAACGATTTAAGAAAACTCGGGTTACAAATAGGCCTGCGGGATTTTTTAAATTTTCCAACGTCGACAGGTGGCGACTCCGTTGGGGACAGTAGAGGGCTTAGACCGATTTCAAATCTTTTCAAACATTTCCCTTTCAAAACTATTGAATGCGTGAAATCCTGCGTCACCACAGTCAATGGATAAGTGAATGCTGCATCTTTACATTGAATGAATGTGAATGAATGCTTTCCTGTTTAGTGCTGCGCACCCATATTAGTGCTTCACACAAACTGTCATTACATGCATAAACGGTAAGGCACGATGTATGCAAATGTATGTTGTGTGTCCCTCTCACAAGGAGGATAACTTGGTCGGTGATAAGTAGTGACTCTGGGGACCATTAAGTCTCTGGGGATGTCTCACGAAAATGCACCACTCAGATTCGCTCCAGTTGAACGATCGGATTAACTTCCCTTCTAGTATATTGCGATAATCTGGGAGCCTTCATGCCGAAACAAAAACCTTAAGAGTAACCTAAGATAGGTCAGCCTTTGATCAACCAAATTCGAAGGGAAGCTTCTTCATGCCTTCCTCTTTCAATTCCATGTCAAGTCTCCAATTACTAAGGAGCACAACGTAAATATCAATAAATAAAAGATTTACTTTCCCTGTCAAATAAATGTCATCATGCCATCAAAACAACTAACCTAGGTTTTGCTGGATAAAAACTAAAAAACACATCATGCATCCAATCCTTACATACCTCAGAAAATTAACACGCCTACGTTTTGTTGTAGGTGTAAAAATTGGTCCTGTTACTAGGTCTAAATCTAAAGCACTCAGTCCATCCACGGATATGGCTTCAAGTGCTCAGCCAGAATCCACCCCTATCTCCAGGGAAGAGTTCAAAGGACTAAAAAATCATATAGCCGAGCTAGCTGGTTTTTTGCGAGAACAAAGCAAGGCCTTTAAAGAGAAACAGTCTCAAGGTCATCCAAAACCCGGAGCATCTGGTAGTGGTGCTGGCGGTCAAGATATCGAAAAGGCCAAAACTCAAATTCTTGAACCACAAGACCAGGACCCCACCAGCAAAACTCCCGAGATCACCCCCCTCGATAGAGAACAGGAAGCTGGTGACATCCTGAAAAAAGTACAATAGATGGAAGAAACACTTCGATCTATCAAAGGGATTTGGTAGGTTTACTTACTCTGACCTCTGCATATTCCCCGGGGCTCGTTATCCAAAAAAATTTCAAGTCCCCGACTTCGAGAAATATGAAGGAATAGGGGATCTTTACACACACCTGAAAGTTTTCATCAGAGAACTCGGAACCTATGCTGAGGATGAGAAACTTCGAATGCAACTCTTCCAGAAGAGTCTAATCGGAGAAGCCAGATCATGGTATGCCTGCTTGGACAATTACAAAATTCACAGTTGGGAAGAATTGGCCCATGCCTTTCTCAGCCAGTACAATTTTCAGTCCCAGCTGGCTCCAGACAGATATCAAATAACCAAAATCAAGAAAAAGAACATTGAATCATTCAGAGAATATGCCCAACGATGGAGACGGGTGGCAACTCAAGTCACCCTAGCCATGACTAAATTTGAAATAGTTATGACCTTCATCGATATCCAAGAAGCGCTTTACTATGAGAAGGTCCTAGCAGGAATAGGAAAACCATTCTCTGAGATGATCAAGCATGGCGAGATGGTAGAAATGGGGCTTAAATCTGGGAAGATAAAAGATCTAACCGCCCTCAAAGCTATCGCTGAACATATCCAATCCGAGAATTACAGGAGTAATCCTCGGAGGGTCCACAAAAAGAAAGACGAAGAAGTCTCCTTGGTCTTACAAGGACAAAATTCAAGGGGCAAGTCAAACAACATGCCCATTCAAAGGAGGAACTATACCCCTTTCCAAACTTCAGCACAGCCTGCAAACCCTCCATTCTAGAAAAACATAGAAGTCAGGCGTCGAAGAAACTTCACCCCACTAGGGGATTCCCTCGAGAATGTTTTCAAACTTTTGACAGCTCAGAAGAAGATTGTTCAACTCCTTCCCCCAACCAACACTAACGGAAGGAACTTCGACCCCAATAAAAAGTGTGCTTATCATTCCAGATCTCCAGGCCATGACACCCAAGATTGTTGGTCTCTCAAGCACAAAATCCAAGACTTGATTGACAGTGGGGAGATTGTGGTGACGAAGCCTGAATAATCCCATGTGCAAGACAATCCTCTCCTACAACACAAAGAGGAGAATGTAAACATGATCAACACCTCAAGTGGAGAAGGATCTAAATACCTCCGCTATGTTGGGGAAATAAGTCAATCCAATCTCAGTAGCCCAGAGAGTTGGGAAACTTTTGAGAAGCGATTCCTGATGGAGCAAGAAGTAAAGTCTCTTAAGGAACAAATCGATCAGTTGGCTGAACTGGTTGTTTACCAGCATCAACTCACCAGGAAGATGCTGAAGCAAATCCATCTATCCATTGGCAATCGTTCTCCTCCGGCGAAAGCCAATTACATCCCCAATAGGGATCATTTCCTGTCGCACGAACAACAAGTGGTCTAAAATGAGTATACCCTAGAGGGTAGAAAATTCCTATTTCAGAGGAACTTCACCAACCTAAATCAATCAATGGAAGAAATCCTCCAAATGCTAATCAACGAGAGAATGGTTACAGATCTGTTACCTCCATTGAATCCTCAATCCAGAAAATTCAAATATGACCAAATATGTCAGTACCATTCCAACTCACCCGGCCATGATACTGAAGATTGTTGGGCCCTTCGTAACTTGATTCAAGACCTGATCGAGAAGGGTAACCTGATTAGAGGAGATCAAATCCTCGACCTTTCAGATAAAAACAGCCTCTGGATCCCCACTGCAAGGAGCCAGAACACAGTGGCTGTCATATCTTATGATAAGGAATCAATCCTCACACCCTTGGTACTGACAGGGAAAGGGGTCCAAGAAGTCCAAAATCCTGTGAAGGTGGCTACACCCCAGCCTCTAATCTTGCCCTTCAGACCTCAGTATCCAATCATCAGTCTGAAGAAGGTTCCATAGAACTACGGGGACACTGAAAGCTCTACTTCAAACAAGTTTCCATGCTGTCAAAGGATAATCCATTGTACCTGCCTCAGCGGGTGATCAAACCAGTTACCAAAGCAAAAGAAAAGGTGGCTGAAGAAAAGATCACAGAGTTCCTCAACAACATGGGACACTATACAATTAAGATAGCGAAAAGCTTGAAGGACGCACCTAAGCAAAGGTCCATCCTCGACTTTGTCCTATCCTCAGAGGACCATCGCAACATTCTAGTGAAGGTACTAGAAGAAGCCCATCTGCCACACACGATAGACTCCAAGAAATTTTGCCACGTGATCGAGCACATCTTCAACAATAATGTGATATCCTTAACGGACGATGATATCCCGACAGAAGGAACGGGCCATCACAAGTCCCTGCATATAGCCATAATGTCCTCCAGATATGTGATCGGAGGTGTGCTTGTTGACGGAGGATCATCCCTCAACATTTGTCCCTACGACACTCTAGAAAGAATGAAGATCAATCCAAACCGGATCAAAGCCAGTCATATGGTCATCCGGGCTTTCGATGGATCTCGTGTAAGACCCCAACTTATTATGAATAAAATTGAATTTCCTTTATATATTATTTTGGAATAATTTGATAAATGTAGGAAGTTAAGGGTAAAATGTGCAAATATTTCAAAATAAGTAAGTGGTTATAAAATATTCATTGTTATCGGGGAATATTCGTTTGGTCGTGGAATATTCGTAAGACGACACAGCCATTTGTGGGCCCCATAACGAAAAACTGTCGGATGAAGAAAACGACATGAATGAGTTTTTTTTAATAATAATGGTGTAACGGTTACCGTTAAAACTGTTGGAATATCCAGTGGGTAAAATGAAGTAATACGCGTTGTTGCACAGTAGCACACGGTATTGCACAGTATTTTATATTATTGTTAATTCAATAATTGTCACTGCACAGTATTTTCCATTATTAGATCAATAATTCATATTATTTGAATAATATTATTAGATAGCATTATTGACAATGTCTAAGGAAGTTCTGTCTAGGAGGGGTTATTTAATTACGCGCTAGTAAGGAGAAATCCTTATCGGAAGGCCCCCTCTTTCCTAGAAACAACCTGATTGTCAATATTATAATTTTGTAATATTATTTATGAATAATTAATTATTGATTTATATGATAAGAAAATATTTATTTTATGTGGATATTAATGAAGGAATTAGTGCTGATGTGTTTTATCAGTATTTTGTTGGAATGGAGGTGTGAAAAATCCTCCGTATGTTGATTTTGTACATTTTTTGTTTGGAATTTAGAAAAACTTTCATCTATAAAATTGTAGAGAATTAAATTTCCTATGGAATGGACATAAGATTCGTATTTTTCTGATAAAAGGCTATTTATTATGAATTATTGAAGTTCTAGAATAATTGATTTTTGGGGTTATAAATATTTTTTTCACAAAAAATGGTTTTAATATGGGTGGGACCCACTTGTGTGTGCTGATGAGAGTGATGTGGTTTGCGTAGGAATTTTTTTTAAAACTATTATTATTTTATTAAATTTTCTGCTTTGGCGTTCTAAGTATTTTCCTATAAATAGGGTGCTAAATTAGAATTTGAAAATCACACCAGAATCAGAAGTTTTCTCTCTCTATAATATCAGCGTAATTTTGTGAGTATTTAGATACTTTGAGAGTTGATAAGCAGTGCAAATTTCATTCAGCCTTATATCCGATATTCTAGTCAGAAATACTGTTCTTTTGAGGTAAGGGATGTTATTTTTTTCGTAAATGATATTATTGCTTTCAAAATCATTTCATTAAAATATTGGTATGAATTTTATTATGAAATTTTTACCTTTTCCGTCGGGATTACTATTCACATATACGAATACGGTACTATTCACAAAAAAATTAAATTTTCTTTTTTTTGTCCAAGTTGTCTATTATGGTTCCTATCTTTGATTGGATCTAAGTTTTGAACTTCATTCTTGAATTTTGCTCCACAATTGATTATTATGGGGTATTTTTGAACTTGGATAAAATAAACTACGAAACCCTAATTTTTGTCATTTATCTCACTGGATTCGTTCTTTAAAATATTTTTCATTATCTTCAGTCTTAAATGGTGATGTAACTGAATATCTTTGGCCTGTAGTGCAAAGATGAATGATTATTTGATGAATATCTTTGGCCTGTAGTGCAAAGATGAATGATTACCTGATGAATATCTTTTGCCCGTAGTGCAAAGATGGATAGGTGTTGAGATGAAAATGACCAACTGGTGATACAAATGAATATTTTTGGCCCGTAGTGCCAAGATGAATATTTGATTCAAGATATATATTGATTGATGTTACAGGAATAAAATATTGATTATGGACTTTCAAATCATAGAAGATAGTAGACATCATTTCTTACTTAACTCTTTTGATGCATTGTTACTTCCGCTGCAGTTGTTGATCTAAAACTTGTTGTCCATAATATTTTATCTGATTTGTTGAAGACTAACGATAAATTATTCTTTATTATCTTAGTCATAATATTCTTTCCTGGGCTAGTTGAGCTCACCCTTTTATTCTATTGTTCTTTTCAGGAAATGAGAATGTTGCAAGGACAAGTCGGGGAACAGAGTGATGGTCCGAGTTAGAGCAGTAGTAGTCCTCACTATTTTTATAAAATAGTGTGATAATAATTGTAATGAGGACTTAGTTTGAATGTTTATATTTTCTACATATTTGTATTGACACTCACAATTGTGTGGTTGTATTTTGCACGACCGTGTGATATAAAATTTGTATTTGGATTCTGTACCATGTGTTTGGCGACTTAGAATGAGTTGGGTGGATTGGACCTGTTCTGGGGGCATCACAATTGGTATCAGAGCTTAGGGATATGATCTCTGGCGGAGATCGGGGAATAGAACTAGGAGGGGAGAGACGAGTAAATCCTTCATTAGTATGTCCTACCTAAGCTTATTTGGTGTTTAATTGGTTAGTCGGAGCATAGGGTTAATATGTGATATGTTAATTTGTTTAATTAACCCTTGTTTTATGGCAGTATTTGAGATTGACAGCTGAAAATGTTAACAATGGAGTGAATGAGACCGTTGAGACACCTTTGATCACCAACCAGGAGAACGTGTAACAAGAAGGCAATATTCCTCCTGTAAACAACACTACTGATCAGACAATGAATGATGGGATGTTTAGAAGCTTTTTACAGTTCATGCAAAACTAGATGAGGGAGACTCGTGTGCAAAATACAGGTGGAAATAATAACAACACGCGGATTATCACCGCCAAGCAGTTCAAAGAGTTGGGACCACCCGAGTTTTTGGGAAAACCAGATCCGATCAAAGCGAAAACGTGGGTTAAGCAAATTACCAAGATATTTGATATCTTGGGATGCACGGAGGAACAGAAGGTTCCATTCGCCACCTTCATGCTCCGTGGAGAGGCAGATTACTGGTGGAAATCTGTGAAGCGTACCCAACCTGCCGCACTCATGATGTCTTGGGAAGCGTTCCAAAAATTGTTCAATGACAAGTACTTTCCTGAAAGTATTTTCCATATGAAGGAGTTAGAGTTTATCAGACTGGAACAGAACAACATGACTGTTTCCCAGTACCAGGCTAAGTTTGCGGAGTTATCCAGGTTTGCACCTCATTTGGGGAGAATGAGGAACGTATGATGCAGATGTTTCTGAGAGGTTTAAAACCCAAAATTCGTCAATACCTCATTTCTCACAAATTTTCTCTATATTCAGATGTTGTGAACAAGGCTCAATTATTAGAGCGAGATAATGAGTCTGTTCAACCGAGGGACCATAACTAGGGTCGTACCGGTGGCAGCAGTCATCGGGGCAATGACAACCAGCGGGGAGGAAAGTACCATGACAGAAGCGGTAACCACTCTGGTTGTAATCATGGCCATGATAGTAGAAAAAGCGAGTCGGCGAGAGATTTCAAAAAAAGAAGGTACAACAATGACAACGTGAAGACGTCAGCACCAGCATTAACTGTTTCTAGGGGAGGAGAATGACCACCGGTCGTATGTTATAAATGTGGGAAAGAGGGACACATCAGCCCAAACTGCCCACAACAATTCAAGGCATGTTATAACTATGGAAAGGAAGGTCATATAGCTCGAGATTGTCCTATAGCAAAACCAAGTCCAACAAGGGTGGTGATTCCAAAGGCTGTCCCAAACAAGTCGAAGTCAGTGGTTCCTGGAAGAGCGTTTGTCGTGATTGTCCAAAATGCAAGGAACCCGAACGAGGTGATCACAGGTAAGCTAATCATAAACTCTTGCAAAGTTTACACCTTATTAGATACCGGTGCTACCCATTCTTTTATATCACCTACTTGTGCTCAACGTTTGAACTTGACACCTGAGAAATTAGACTTTGACTTATCTGTTGAAACTCTGTTAGGAGAAACCTTCGTTACATCTATAGTTTACAAATCTTTCTTGATTCAGATTGGTACCCTCACCCTACCTGTTGATCTTATATCTTTGAAAATACTTGCATTTGAGGTGATTTTAGGAATTGACTGCTTAACCACTTATCATGCCAAAGTTGATTGTTTTCGTAATGTTGTTAGTTTTTATATTCCTAACTAACCTATTGTGTGAATTCAAACCACCAATCCACTAAAATTAATCAACGTCATTTCAAGTCATAAAGCTATTCGTTTATTGAAAAATGGATGTCAAGCTTTCTTAGCCCATGTCACTGATCTAAACCAGAATACGTCAGGTTTAAATAATATTTCTGTTGTTAATGAGTTTCCTGATGTATTTCCTGAAGAACTTCCCGGTCTACTGATAGTAGTCTGCATACAAGCCAATCATGTATGATGATAAAGCACATACTTTGTAAACAATCTTATTTATTTATAAATAAAATATTTATTTATTAAAGGCATTTAATTATCTACATGGTGCTGTTTTTATAATATGTAAATAACCCATAGTTTTAAGCAATGCTTTTAGAATCATGATGTTGATCATGCTAATGAGATCTAAATTCTTAGAAAGCTTTAAAACTAAAATAGTTCCCAATCGTGGGATTACTAAAAAGGGGATTAGTAAATCCGGATAGATTGGTACATATGTTGCTTGCTCATTGGATGAGGATGACTGAGCTCATGGTCATTTGTGTGGAGACACTAAAGCAAGTATGTAGGTGCTTATTGGAGAATAAGTTCACTGAACGTGACTCGCTATGGAATACCTAATGGAGTTTTACTCGCCTGTCAATAGGAATTCCTAATGTGATAGTAGTACATGTGATCCTTGGACTTGAGATCATCATAGTATCTTGTATGTAACAAATTATACTTTGACTAATTCCTTAAGGCCTTTTAAGGCATATATAGGGTATGCTTGGGTGTAATGAGTTACATATGGAGATAATGAATGATCAATAAAGAATCTACCACCTCTAGTAAAAGAGGAGATATGTCCTATGTGATTCGTTAAATGACAACCCAGGAATCCTTGGCCAATGTAGAATGAAATTAGAAAGAGGTTTCTAATTTGCATTATTTGGAGTTGTGCATTTTCTAATCGAAATACATATGATTAAATAAATTAAGACTTGACAGTAAATCCATGTCTTATATTTAATTGGGACATTGTATGGTGGAAGGATTGAATTGTACGGTAACTATTAACTCACAGGTTCTTTTATGATTAATGTTGAAATCTATATTATCTGGAAAGTCGTTGATCGCTAGGGAGGCTTATCCCTATTGTAGAATAAATGTTATTTATTTAAATAGATTATTAGTTTAATTTGTTTATTTAAATAAGATTAGAATTGTTCTAATTGATTTATTCACAACCGGTTTAATATGGAGAACCTAAAGGGTCACACCATAAAAGGAAGAAGAATTATTTAAGAAGAAAATGGCATGATAGTAATAATGCATTAAGTATAATTAATTTAATCTATGATGATAGAATAAATTAAATAGCTTAATGTTTACTATTTAATATTTTAGAAATATTAAATATAAATTAATAAGAGGAGTCTTATTAATATTATTATTTTAATTCTAAAGGAGTTTAGGAATTAATATAATATCAGTACTCTCTCTCAATCCTAATAAAGATTAGGATATAAATTAATTAAAAGTAATTAATTAATTAATTAAATAAAACCCTATTCTAATTGGATTAGGAGGGTTAACCTAATATCCATATAAGAGAGTCTTATATCAGAAATAAGGGATGTGAAATTTTCCAAGAGTTGGGAGTACACATATTCTATAGAGATAGAAACAAGGGTTAAGCCAATAACCCATCTTCTTGAGTTCTTCATCTTCCTTGGTGGATCACCGTTAGAGGCCAAACATTTGGGTGGCTGACATTATTCAAGGGAAGGAGCCACTATCAGAGGAATCAAAGGAATCAAAGGAGTAGAACTTGTACCTGAGGAAGCTTAGATCTTCAAAGGTATAATTCCATGTTCTCTCTTTTCTGTTATTGATAACAAGCACAAAGCATGATCATGGTTATGGGTTTGTATAAATTTTGAAAACCTAGTTTTTACGCTTCCGCCCTATTTATGTGATTTGATTGCATGATTGCGTTACATACAAACCCAACATCTACCCCCAGAACGTGAAGTTAAATTCTTTATTGACCTTGAGCCCGGTACAAAACCCATTTCTAAAACCCCATATCGAATGGCTCCTATTGAACTTCAGAAGTTAAAGGTTCAACTACAGGAGTTGTTAGACATCGGTTTTATATGTCCTAGTACGTCTCTTTGGGGTGCTCCTGTATTATTCGTAAAGAAGAAAGACGGGAGTATGCGACTTTATATTGACTAACGGGAGTTAAACCATATCACCATCAAGAATAAGTATCCACTACCTCGTATTGATGACCCGTTCGACCAGTTGCAAGGAGCACAATTCTTTTCAAAGATCGATCTTCGTTCTGGATATCATCAGCTGAAGATTAAAACTGAGAATATTCTGAAGACTGCCTTCAGAACTCAGTAATGGCATGATGAATTCTTAGTCATATCTTTTGGATTGACTAATGCTCCTGCTGCCTTCATGGATATGATGAACCGTGTATTCAAGGAGTATTTGGATCAGTTTGTGGTTGTCTTAATTAATGACATTCTCATCTATTCCAAAAGCCGTGAAGATCATGAGCACCACTTGAAGCTTGTACTTCAAAGGCTTTGTGAAAATAAGCTATATGCCAAGCTTAAGAAATGCGAGTACTGGCTTGAGGAAGTAGCATTCCTTGGGCACGTGGTGTCAAAATATGAAGTATTTGTTGACCCGGCGAAGATTGAAGCAATACAAAGTTGGGAGCAACCAAAGTCGATAACCAAAGTACGTAGCTTTCTGGGCTTAGCTGGTTTTTATCGGAGATTCATGGAGGGATTCTCTCTAATTGCTACTCCATTAACTCAGCTGACTCGGAAAGATATAAAATTTATATAGAGCGAGGAATGCGAGAATAGCTTCCAAGAGCTCAAGAGGAGACTTATCTCGGCACCTGTTCTGACAATACCATCTGGTTCGGATGGATTTGTTATCTACAGTGATGCTTCGGGCAAAGGGTTAAGATGTGTTCTCATGTAACATTGGAAAGTCATAGCCTATGCCTCACGATAACTCAAGAAATATGAGAGAAATTATCTTACTCATGATCTAGAGTTGGCAGCAGTCATTTTCGCATTGAAGATCTGGAGACACTACCTGGATGGAGAGAAAGTGGAGATTTATACGGATCATAAGAGCCTTAAATATTTCTTCACTCAAAAGGAACTCAACATGTGGCAACGATGTTGGCTTGAGCTGTTGAAAGATTATGACCATACCATCCAATACCATCCTGGTAAAGCGAACGTGGTAGCCGACGTGTTGAGTAGAAGATCATATACGGGAATGAATGCGATGCTGTCAACACAAAGGCCCATTCTGTGTGACTTACAAAAGATGAAGATAGAGTTCAAGACTCCGGGGACCCATGCGATGATGTCAAGTATACGCGTAGAACCAGCTTTGATTGATAAATTTAAAGCTACTCAAGCTACTGATCCGGAGCAGATGAAGATGAGGAAGAAGGTGCAAGATGGTGCTATACCAGAGGCAAGAATCGATGAAGACTTAATATTTTGAGTCAACTCCAGACTTTGTGTTCCTAATGATTCTGACTTGAAGCATAGAATAATGATGGAGGCACAAAACACACCATTTGCAATCCATCCTGGAAGTACCAAAATGTATCGTGATCTTCGACATACATTTTGGTGGAACAATATGAAGAGAGAGATCACGGAGTTTATCTCGAGGTGTTTAACTTGTCAACGTGTAAAGGTAGAGTATCAAGTGCCAAAGGGTGCAATACAACAACTTGAGATTCCAAAATGGAAGTGGGAACACGTTACCATGGATTTCGTTAAGGGTTTTCCCAAGGTTTCTTAAGGTATAGATGCGATTTGAGTTATTGTTGATAGATTAACCAAGTCTTCTCATTTCTTACCGATACGGGAGACATATTCCCTTGAACATCTTGTTCGTATGTACATGAATGAGATTGTGAGGTTGCATGGCATGTCAGTAGCCATAGTTTCGGATCATGACCCAAGATTTACTTCACGATTTTGGGTTAGCTTGCAGAAAGCTATGGGCACAAATTTACGGTTTAGTTTAGCATATCATCCTTAAAAGGACGGGCAATCGAAAAAGACTATTCAAACTCTTGAAGATCTATTAAGACTTTGTGTTCTAGACTTCAAAGGGAGTTGGGATAAGTACTTACCATTGGTGGAATTCTCCTACAACAACAGTTATCAGGCAAGTATAGGTGTGGCTCCATTTGAGGCGTTGTATGGGTGAAAATATCGCTTTCCAATATGTTGGGATGAGGTGGGTGAAGTAACATTATTGGGACCAGAGTTGGTAAGTATGAATATGGAAAAGATCCAAATGATCCGACAACGTATACAAACTGCACAGGATCGACAAAAGAGTTATGCGGATCTTCATCGAAAAGACGTGGAATTTAATGTTGGGGATCATATATTGTTACGTGTTGCTCTGTGGAAAGGAGTTACGAGGCTTGGTAAGAGAGGAAAACTCAGTCCATGATTTATTGGTCCATTTGAGATTCTTGACCGAGTAGGAAATGTGGCCTATAGACTCGCTTTACCTCCAAGCATGTCTCGTGTTCATAACGTTTTTCACATATTCGTGCTTTGTAAATCTGTGAAAGACCCAAACCACATTATTGAGTTAGAACCAGACGAGATAACCGAAGGTTTAACGTACGAAGAGGTACCTGTCAAGATCTTGGATCGGAAGGAGCATGTCCTACGTACAAAGGTTATACCACATGTCAAGGTTTTGTGGAGGAACCATGCTATTGAGAAAATGACCTGGGAGGTGGAATCAAAAATGAAAGCGAGGTATCCTCACCTTTTCGAAACACCAGGTACGTACGTTAATTTTGAGGATGAAATTTCATAAGGAGGGGAGGTTGTAAGACCCCAACTTATTATGATTAAAATTGAATTCCCTCTATATATTATTTTGGAATAATTTGATAAATGTGGGAAATTATGGGTAAAATGCGCAAATATTTCAAAATAAGTAAGTGGTTATAAAATATTCATTATTGTCGGAGAATATTCGTTTGGTCGTGGAATATTCGTACGACGGCGCAGCCATTTGTGGGCCCCATAACGAAAAACTGTCGGATGAAGAAAAGAACACGAATGAGTTTTTTAATAATAACGGCGTAACGGTTACTGTTAAAACTGTTGGAATACCCGGTGGATAAAATGAAGTAATACGCGTTGTTGCACAGTAGCACACGGTATTGCACAGTATTTTATATTATTGTTAATTCAATAATTGTCACTGCACAGTATTTTCCATTATCAGATCAATAATTCATATTATTTGAATAATATTATTAGATAGTATTATTGACAATGTCTAAGAATGTTTTGTCTAGGAGGGGTTATTTAATTGCGCGCCAGTAAGGAGAAATACTTATCGGAAGGCCCCCTCTTTCCTGGGAACGATCTGGTTGTCAATATTGTAGTTCTGTAATATTATTTATGAATAATTAATTATTGATTTATATGATAAGAAAATATTTATTTTATGTGGATATTAATGAAGGAATTAGTGCTAATGTGTTTTATCAGTATTTTGTTGGAATGGAGGTGTGGAAAATCATCCGTATGTGGATTTCGGACATTTTCTGTTTGGAATTTGGAAAAACTTTCTTCTACAAAGTTGTAGAGAATTAAATTTTCTATAGAATGGACATAAAATTCGTATTTTTCTGATAAAAAGGCTATTTATTATGATTTATTAAAGTTTCAGAATAATTAATTTTTGGGGTTATAAATATTTTTTTCACAAAAAACGTTTTTAATATGGGTGGGACCCACTTGTGTGTGCTGATGAGAGTGATGTGGTGTGCGTAGGAATTATTTTTTTAAATATTATTATTTTATTAAATTTTTTGCTTTGACATTCTAAGCATTTTCTTATAAATAGGGTGCTGAATTAGAATTTAAAAATCACACCAGAATCAGAAGTTTTCTCTCTCTATAATATCGAGCATATTTTTGTGAGTATTTAGATACTTTGAGAGTTGATAAATAGTGCAAATTTCCTTCAGCCTTATAGCCGATATTTCAGTCAGAAGTACTGTTCTTTTGAGGTAAGGGATGTTATTTTTTTCGTAAATGATGTTATTGCTTTCAATATCATTTCATCAAAATATTGGTATGATTTATATTATGAAATTTTTACCTTTTTCGTTGGGATTACTATTCACGTATACGACACTATTCACGTATACGACACTATTCACGAATATGTACTATTCACAGAAAAAATAAATTTTCTTTTCTTTGTCCAATTGTCTATTATGGTTCCTATCTTTGATTGGATCCAAGTTTTGAACTTCATTCTTGAATTTTGCTCCACAATTGATTATTATGGGGTATTTTTAAACTTGGATAAAATAAACTACGAATCTCTAATTTTTGTCATTTATCTCACTAGATTCGTTCTTTAAAATATTTTTCATCATCTTCAGTCCTAAATGGTGATATAACTGAATATCTTTGGCCTGTAGTGCAAAGATGAATGATTACCTGATGAATATCTTTGGCCCGTAGTGCAAAGATGGACAGGTGTTGAGATGAACATGACCAATTGGGATACAAATGAATATCTTTGGCCTGTAGTGCAAAGATGAATATTTGATTCAAGATATATATTGATTGATATTACAGGGATAAAATATTGATTATGGACTTTCAAATCATAGAAGATAGTAGACATCATTTCCTACTTAACTCTTCAGATGCATTGTTACTTCCGCTGCAGTTGTTGATCTAAAACTTGTTGTCCATAATATTTTATCTAATTTGTTGAAGACTAACGATAAATTATTCTTTATTATCTTAGTCATAATATTCTTTATTAGGCTAGTTGAGCTCACCCTTTTATTCTATTGTCCTCTTCAAGAAATGAGAATGTTGCAGGGACTAGTCGGGGAACAGAGTGATGGTCTGAGTTAGACCAGTAATAGTCCTCACTATTTTTATAAAATAGTGTGATAATAATTGTAATGAGAACTTAGTTTGAATGTTTATATTTTCTACGTATTTGTATTGACACTCACAGTTGTGTGGTCGTATTTTGCACGATCGTGTGATATAAAGTTTGTATTTGGATTCTGTACCATGTGTTTGGTGACTCAGAATGGGTTGGGTGGATTGGACTTATTCTGGGGGCGTCACATCTCACCGCCAAGCTATGGGGGAAATCGAGCTTCCTCTAGAAATTGGTCCACATACTTTCTACGTATCTTTCCAAGTGCTGAATATCGCCACCGGGTATAATTTGCTGCTGGGCAGACCCTGGATCCACATGGCAGGGGCAGTGCCATCCACCCTCCATCAACAACTCAAGTACATCATCAACGACAGCCTCATCAAAGTGAGTGCCAAACCAGAATACCCTACGTACATATATGGGGACATGCCAGTGATCAGCCTGGACGCTGGGATTGAACTTGCCAGTTTTCAAGCTCTAGAGGTGAGCTCAATACCTACCCATCGGGGCACCAGCCCTAAAGCCTAAAGTCTCAACTGAAGTGATGACAGTGGGCCAAGAAATGGTATCTTTTGGTTTCCAACTCGGAGAAGGGCGGGGAAAAAATAAGCAAGGTATCAAAATGCCAGTCTAAATCCCAAGTCAGACTAGAAGAGCAGGATTGGGATATTCATCCGAGTCAAGCCACCAGAACCCACATAAACATCCCAAGGCTCATGCCTCCACAATTATGCTCCCAAACTTCACAAGTGCCGGATGGGTGAAACCTACGAGGAAAATCCCGACTGCCGTATCGGCCATGCTTTTTCCTCCAATCATACATGTTCATGAAAGAAAAGTCCTCAAGCCTGAGGCAAATAGCGAAAAGGGAAAAGAAAAGATCCTGTATGAAGGACTAGACCCATTTGCTAATATGAGAGTCATTATCAACTACGAGGGTATGAACGACGAACTCCCCGATAGTGACGACGAAGATCATGCCCGAATTCCTCACATCAAGAGGAGGAACAATCCACAGAAAAACCTCGGCCCTATTATCAAGGATGTCTCAGTCATTATCCAGGATGAGGTAGACGAGCACAATTCCTCGATTCTCCCAATTCATGAGAATCTGACGCTGGACAACTGGAGCAGTGCCCCTTGCCTAAGTCGAAAAAGGTAAAGGGGCAGATAGTACATCTGCCCTTAATCATGCTTTTATTTACTGCTTACTTTTGATTGCACAGCTAGAGTAGTAACTTTTGTCATGCTTTGCAAATGCCATGTGTGTTTAAGCAGTGGTATATATTAATGAAAGCATTTTTGTTTTCAGGACCCAAGCATTGGATGTGTGTGTCTCTGCTGATAAGATGCCAACCTGTCAAAATGACTCCGACTTGGATGAAGAATTGAACTTCGACTTGATGGATATTGATCAAGAGAAGAAAGATGACTATAAGGTGCCAGAGGAGATCAAGGAATGGGTCGAAGACAAACCCAAACCAAACCTCGAACAAACCACCACCATCAACATAGGAGCCTCTAAAAACATCAAAGAAATCTAAATAGGTTCAGACCTCACATCAACTCAAAAAGCCGACCTGATCAAAATCCTAACACAGTACCAGGATATATTTGCATGGTCACATGAAGACATGATCGAATTGTCTATGAACATTGTCATCCATCGAATGCCCATCAAAGAAGGGTTCAAACCAGTCAAGCAAAAGCTCAGGCGATTGAAACCTGAGTGGAGCTTGAAAGTCAAAGAAGAAGTCGTTAAACAATTCAAAGCCGGAATCATCATGGTATCAACATACCCAGAATGGCTGTCAAACATAGTCCCCGTACCTAAACCAGGAGGGAAGGTAAGTGTATGAGTGGATTACCGAGACCTGAACAAAGCCTGCCTCTAGGATAACTTTTCGGTGCCTTTCATCCACATTTTAATCTATAATACTGCGCAGTATGGCATGTATTCCTTTGTGGATTGCTTTGCTGGTTACCATCAAATCATGGTTGCTGAGGAATGTTGGGTTTGTACGAAATCGTGACGCAATCAAATTGCAAAAATTAGCGGAAGCATGGTATATCAGAGTTTAAAAAAATTTCTACAAAACCATTACCCTGGATCATCCTTTATGCAAATTATTAATTTAAAACGATAAATAAGAAGTTATGGAATCATACTCTTGTAGAACGAAGCTTCCACATGTACTAGTTCAACTCCTTGTTCTTCGTGATCTCCTTGAATTTCCGGATTAGATTCCTTCCTTTGATCAACGTTAGCCACCCAAGTGTTTGGCCTCTAGAGGTGATCCACCTAGGAAGATGAATTATCAAGAAGGAGCGTGGTTGGCTTAGTTTTCTATCCTCTATAGAAAAGGAGTACTCTCCAACAATTGAAATTGCATCAAGTAATATCTATTATAAGAATCCTCTTATATAGATATTAGTCAACCCTTCTAATCCTATTAGACATGGGATTTCTTTTAATTAATTAAACTCCTTTAATTAATTTAGGCTTCCCACCACATGGGAAATAATTAATTAAATTCATTTAATTAATTTGTCTCCTAATCTTATTAGGAATAAATGAGAGTACTAATATTAAATTAATTACTAAACTCTTTAGAAATTAAAATAATAATAATTGTAATAATATTAATAAGACTCCTCTTATTAATTTATATTTAATATTTCTAAAATATTAAATAATAAACATTAAGTTATTTAATTTATTCTATCACTATAGATTAAATTAATTATACTTAATGCATTATTACGATTATGCCATTACCTTCTTAAATAATTATTCTTCCTTTTATGGTGTGACCCTTTAGGTTCTCTATATTAAACCGGTTATGAATAAATCAATTAGAGCAATTCTAATCTTATTTAAATAAATAAATTAAACTAATAATCTATTTAAATAAATAATATTTATTCTACAATAGAGATAAGCCTCCCTAGCGATCAACGACTTTCTAGATAATATAGATTTCAACATTAATCATAAAAGAACCTGTGAGTAAATAGTTACCATACAATTCAATCCTTCCACCATACAATGTCCCAATTCAATATAAGACATGAATTTACTGTCAAGTCTTATTTTATTTAATTATATGTATTTCGATCAGAAAATGCACAACTCCAAATAATGTAAATTAGAAACTCCTTTCTAATTTCATTTTACCTTGGCCAAGGATTCCTGGGTTGTCATTTAACGAATCACATAGGACATATCTCCTCCTTTACTAGAGGTGGTAGATTCTTTATTGATCATTCATTGTCTCCATATGTAACTCATTATACCCAAGCATACCCTAAAGGGCTTTAAGGAATAAGTCAAAGTATAATTCATTACATACAAGATACTATGATGATCTCAAGTCCAAGGATCACTTGTACTACTATCACATTAGGAATTCCTATTGACAGGCGAGTAAAACTCCATTAGGTATTCCATAGTGAGTCACGTTCAGTGAACTTATTCTCCAATAAGCACCTACATACTTGCTTTAGTGTCTCCACACAAATGATTATGAGATCAATCATCCTCATCTAATGAGCAAGCAACATATGTACTAATCTTTCCGGATTTACTAATCCCATTTTTAGTAATCCCATGATTAGGAACTATTTTAGTTTTAGAGCTTTCTAAGAATTTAGATCTCATTGGCATGATCATCATCATGATTCTAAAAGCATTGCTTAAAACTATGGGTTATTTACATATTATAAAAACAGCATCATGTAGATAATTAAATGCCTTTAATAAATGAATATTTTTATTAATAAATAAATAAGATTGCCTCCAAAGTATATGCTTTATGATCATACATGATTGGCTTGTATGCATACTACTTTCAATCTCCCACTTGCACTAAAGCCAATCGCCATGGTATCTCATACCCAACTTCTCTAAGTGACGATCAAACTGCTGTTGTGTTAAAGCTTTAGTTAATGGATCTGCAATGTTGTCTTGAGAGTCTACACTCTCCTCTTTCAATGATTTCTTTAATCAAAGTGCCGCAACACATGTTTAGATTCAAGATGAGACTTAGGACCTATTCCTAGTTCTGTAATGAACTTTTCATCTAAAACATCAACTTGCAGCTTCACTTACAATTATATACTTTGTCTTTGTCACTAAACCAACAACCTTTTGTTGATTGGAACCTTTTCAATTCACTGCACCATCTTTCAAGGTAAACACATACCCTGAAATAGATTTACTGTCATCTTGGTCTGTTTGAAAACTTGAGTCTGTGAATCCCTTGAGTTTTAATTCAGACCCACCGTAGACAAGAAAAATATCTTTAGTCCTTCTCAAGTACTTTAGGATATTCTTCACTGCCTTCCAGTGCTCTTCTCCAGGGTTTGACTGGTATCTGCTCATTACACTAAGTGCATGAGCAACATCCGGTCTAGTACATATCATACCGTACATGATAGATCCTATTGCAGAAGCATAAGGGATCTTAGTCATACGGTCTCTCTCCTCAGGTGTCTTTGGGGCCTGTTTCTTGGAGAGTTGTATTCCATGGCTCATCGGCATGAGACCTCTTTTGGAATCTTCCATGCTAAACCTCTTTAGCATTGCATCAATGTACGTTCCTTGGGATAAACCAAGCATCCTTTTAGATCTATCTCTATAGATCTTTATCCCCAAAATATAGGATGCTTCTCCCAAGTCCTTCATGGAGAAGTGTTTAGATAACCAGATTTTAATCGATTGTAGCATAGGAATGTCATTCCCTATCAGTAATATATCATCAACATATAATACAAGGAATGAAACTGCGCTCCCACTAACCTTCTTGTTCACACATGGTTCATCGTCATTTTTGACTAAAATCAAACTCTTTGATTGTCTCATCAAAACGAATGTTCCATCTACTAGAAGCTTGCTTCAGTCCATAAATGGATCGTTGCAGCTTACAGACTTGATTTGTTCCAACCTTTGAAACAAATCCCTCTGGCTGTGTCATATACACATCCTCCTCAAGTTTCCCATTGAGGAAGGCCGTTTTCACGTCCATCTGCCAGATCTCATAGTCGTTATAAGCTGCAATCGCAAGCAAAATCCGAATGGACTTGAGCATAGCTACTGGTGAGAAGGTTTCATCATAGTCAACTCCTTGTCTTTGTTTGAAACCTTTTGCAACCAGTCGGGCCTTATAGGTCTCTACCTTGCCGTCCGCTCCAGTCTTTCTTTTAAAGACCCATTTACACCCAATAGGCTTAGTGCCTTCAGGTGGTGAAATCAAAGTCCATACTTTATTTTCATACATGGAGTCCATTTCGAATTTCATAGCTTCAAGCCATTTCCCTGAGTCTTTATTACTCATAGCCTGTTCGTAATTCAATGGATCATCATCATTCATGATGTGTACCTCATCGTCATCCTCTATAACGAATCTATATCTCTCAGGTATCTTCGGTGCTCTTCCAGATTTATGAACAGGGTGTGGTATAGTAGGTTCTTCTACTTTGTCAGGTACCTGACTTTGATCCGTGGTAATTTGTGGGTCTTGAACTTCTTCAAGATATATCTTACTCCCACTGACCCCTTCATGGATAAAATCCTTTTCCAAGAAGGCAGTATGTTTCGCAACAAACACCTTTTGATCAGTTGGATGATAGAAATAATACCCTAAAGTTTCTTTAGGGTATCCCACAAATCTACACTTATCGGATTTAGTCTGTAGCTTATCGTTTTCAAACTTTTTGACATAAGCTGGACAACCCCAAGTCTTAACATGCTTAAGATTTGGTTTCCTCCCCTTCCATATCTCATATGGAGTCTTTGGGGCGGATTTGGTAGGTACCTTGTTAAGTAGGTATGCAGCCGTTTCTAGGGCATATCCCCATAAGGAAATTGGAAGGTCGGTAAAACTCATCATAGATCGAACCATGTCCAACAGTGTTCGATTTCTCCTTTCAGATACTCCATTTAACTGTGGTGTACCTAGAGGAGTTCATTGTGAGATTATACCATTTTCTTTGAGATAATTGAGAAACTCACCGCTTAAGTATTCTCCACCTCAATCTGATCGAAGTATCTTTATACTCTTGCTCGTTTGTTTCTCTACTTCACTTCTGAACTCTTTGAACTTTTCAAATGATTCTGACTTGTATTTCATTAAATACACATATCCAAATCTTGAGTGATCATCAGTGAAAGTAATAAAATAAGAATACCCACCCCGTGCACTTGTTGTATAGGTCCACAAACGTCTGTGTGAATCAATGCCAACAACTCTGTAACTCTTTCTCCTTTTCCACTAAAAGGAGATTTAGTCATTTTACCCATGAGACAAGATTCACAAGTTGGATATGATTCATAATCAGATAACTCAAGGAGCCCATCTTTATGCAACTTGGATAATCTTGTTTCATTGATATGACCGAGTCTACAGTGCCACATATAGGTATAATTAATATCATCTCTTTTCCTTTTCTTAGTTTGTTCAATTTGAAAAATATTTTCTTGTAAGTCAAGTGTATAAAGTCCATTTCGCAAATTTCCAACACCATATAAAATATCGTCTTTATAAATAGAACAACTATTGTTCTTTATAACAACGTTAAATCCTTCCATATCCAATACAGAAATTGAAATAATATTTTTAATAATATTTGGAACATAATAACAATTATTAAGATAAATGGACTTGCCCGAAGGCATTGCTAAATAATAAGTTCCTACAGCTAATGCAGCAACCTTTGCTCCATTCCCCACTCGTAGGATCACCTCATCATTGTTTAGCTTTCTACTTCTGACCAGTCCCTTCACATTATTACATATGTGAGAACCACAGCCGGTATCCAATACCCAAGTAGAATTTTGACTTTCTGAAAAATTAATTTCAATCATGAACAAATCTTGATTGGAAGTCGAAGCTTCTCCAAGCTTCTTCTTTGCCAGAAACTTCTTGCAGTTCCTCTTCCAATGACCCGGCTCGTTGCAATGGAAGCACATTCCTTTGCTAGCTGGATTAGATTTCTTTTGTTCCTTTATGTTCACTTTGCCCTTGGTCATCCGAAATCGGAAGAGCTCCTTAGATATCTCATATCTAGCAGTCCTACTTTGTTCACCATACAACTCCTTGAGGTGAATCAACATAGTAGGAGCATCCATGTTTTCGTGCTGACGCTGAAGCTCGTTATTCATGGATGCGAGCATGATGCATTGAGCCACAGATGCATCATCTTGCCACTTTACAATGGTGGCAATCTCTTCCTCAGAGGCTGTTTCTGGAACAGTTCCAGGGACAGGTGAGTTTAGGACATAAGAAATCTTTTCAGCAGTGAGAACTATTCTCAGATTTCTTAGCCAGTCCGTATAATTCGGCCCGGTAAGCTTATTAGCATCAAGTATGCTTCGCAGTGAAATTAGTGATTTTGACATTTTAAAAATTTTGCATGTGAAAAACAACATTTTAGCAAACATTCATTTTATTAATTTTGCATACCAAAATAAATTTAGGTCTTTATTTTAAATTGGTATCTCCCACTATTTTTTATCAAACTATATTACCCTCACTTATATAGTTCGGCAACACCTAATTAAAGATTTGCTAGTGAGAATAAGGATCTCATTTCAAATGTATATAACCTTGTGGATAGCACAACAAGCGATATACAAATAAATAGGTAGACAACTCTTGTCAATTACATCACTATATAACTCCTTTTATTTTGCCTCTTAAATCATAATGGTCAAGTGTGTGCACATCCGAACTAAAATGATTTAAGTTAAGTACAGCCTAGCACTTCCATAAATTCAAAAAAGAAAAATGTTCGTCCTTGTGGATAGCACAACAAGACTAGATCGTTCAATTTTCTTGATAAGCATCAAATGTGATTAATTAACATCTTAAATATGTAATACTCGCCTTGTGGATAGCACAACAAGCTCATATTAAATATTTAATACTCTATTAATTTATCATGCTAGAAGGCGACGTTCGATATTCCAAATATCATTTGAACGCTTCGGACTTAATATTATTTCTTTGAGGGGTTTGTTATTATTTGTCTCATCTTGTTTAGCGCGCATGCACACACACACACACACACACGCACATATATATATATATATATATATATATATATATATATATATATATATATATATATAAATACGCGTCATTTTATTAAACATGCGAAGCATGTTTGCATATAATATAATATATATAATATTTAGCATGCAATATAGAATACTATATTCTACCCGGATTGATTATGGACTTTTATTCTAGTTTGGTTCACTAGAGCCACCAAGTGAACCAAAAGGTCAAACCTAAGAGTGCAAGAATTTAAATTTAAATACAACTATTACATTTAAACCCGGGCTCCATACAAACGGGTCTTCACGCGCTCCTTGCTCCTTGGTCTTCAATTTCTTCAAGATAATTCTAACTATTTCTATTACATTAAACTATTTAATTTAAATAGAAACCTTGATCAGCAGTCAAGGGGAAGTACATAGGAGGGAGATAGAATTTTACATCAAGAAAAAAAAAATTAGAGAAGATGAGGTACACAGACCCCATTTAATAAAACTCATTCATTCAAGCATTCAACTAAAATAAAATCGAATCACATTGGTCAAATAGTCCATAATCAATCCCCATTTATTATCATACATATCACCATATATATCAATAAATAAATATTCATCTCATGAATTAAAACATTCCATATATATGAGTATCATTTAATGGGCAATTTTAAATTGCATGAAATCCAATTTCAAGATTAAAATAAACTCTTTATTTTAATTATAAAATTATTTAGAATATAATATATAAATATATCATATATATATATATATATATTTGATATTACCATATATATTATATATATTTATATAACGAATCAGGTTATATATATATATATATAATATAAGTTCACATTTATTTTTTTAAAAGAAGTCACCTTCTTTTATTAAAAGAGTCCTTTCCTGATGGGTCACCTTCTTTTTGAAGTAAGAAAGAGACAACACCTTTTCTTTGCAGAATTCAAGATTAGCACCCAAAAAAAAATTGTGATTCGTCCCAAAAAAAAAAACGTCATTTTTTTTCTTAAAAAAAATAATTTTATACAATAAAATTATGCCCAATAAATTATTTTAAATACATACCCATATGTACATGAAATCAAAAATAAATTAATAATTGCATAAAGGTTTGGCTCTGATGCCACTGTTGGGTTTGTACGAAATCGTGACGCAATCAAATTGCAAAAATTAGCGGAAGCATGGTATATCAGAGTTTAAAAAAATTTCTACAAAACCATTACCCGGATCATCCTTTATGCAAATTATTAATTTAAAACGATAAATAAGAAGTTATGGAATCATACCCTTGTAGAACGAAGCTTCCACAGGTACTAGTTCAACTCCTTGTTCTTCGTGATCTCCTTGAATTTCCGGATTAGATTCCTTCCTTTGATCAACGTTAGCCACCCAAGTGTTTGGCCTCTAGAGGTGATCTACCAAGGAAGATGAATTATCAAGAAGGAGCGTGGTTGGCTTAGTTTTCTATCCTCTATAGAAAAGGAGTACTCTCCAACAATTGAAATTGCATCAAGTAATATCTATTATAAGAATCCTCTTATATAGATATTGGTCAACCCTTCTAATCCTATTAGACATGGGATTTCTTTTAATTAATTAAACTCCTTTAATTAATTTAGGCTTCCCACCACATGGGAAATAATTAATTAAATTCATTTAATTAATTTGTCTCCTAATCTTATTAGGAATAAATGAGAGTACTAATATTAAATTAATTACTAAACTCCTTTAGAAATTAAAATAATAATAATTGTAATAATATTAATAAGACTCCTCTTATTAATTTATATTTAATATTTCTAAAATATTAAATAATAAACATTAAGTTATTTAATTTATTCTATCACTATAGATTAAATTAATTACACTTAATATATTATTACGATTATGCCATTACCTTCTTAAATAATTATTCTTCCTTTTATGGTGTGACCCTTTAGGTTCTCTATATTAAACCGGTTGTGAATAAATCAATTAGAGCAATTCTAATCTTATTTAAATAAATAAATTAAACTAATAATCTATTTAAATAAATAATATTTATTCTACAATAGAGATAAGCCTCCCTAGCGATCAACGACTTTCTAGATAATATAGATTTCAACATTAATCATAAAAGAACCTGTGAGTAAATAGTTACCATATAATTCAATCCTTCCACCATACAATGTCCCAATTAAATATAAGACATGAATTTACTGTCAAGTCTTATTTTATTTAATTATATGTATTTCGATCAGAAAATGCACAACTCCAAATAATGTAAATTAGAAACTCCTTTCTAATTTCATTTTACCTTGGCCAAGGATTCCTGGGTTGTCATTTAACGAATCACATAGGACATATCTCCTCCTTTACTAGAGGTGGTAGATTCTTTATTGATCATTCATTGTCTCCATATGTAACTCATTATACCCAAACATACCCTTTTATATACTCTAAAGGGCTTTAAGGAATAAGTCAAAGTATAATTCATTACATACAAGATACTATGATGATCTCAAGTCCAAGGATCACTTGTACTACTATCACATTAGGAATTCCTATTGACAGGCGAGTAAAACTCCATTAGGTATTCCATAGCGAGTCACGTTCAGTGAACTTATTCTCCAATAAGCACCTACATACTTGCTTTAGTGTCTCCACACAAATGATTATGAGATCAATCATCCTCATCTAATGAGCAAGCAACATATGTACTAATCTATCCGGATTTACTAATCCCATTTTTAGTAATCCCATGATTAGGAACAATTTTAGTTTTAGAGCTTTCTAAGAATTTAGATCTCATTGGCATGATCATCATCATGATTCTAAAAGCATTGATTAAAACTATGGGTTATTTACATATTATAAAAACAGCACCATGTAGATAATTAAATGCCTTTAATAAATGAATATTTTTATTAATAAATAAATAAGATTGCCTCCAAAGTATATGCTTTATCATCATACATGATTGGCTTGTATGCATACTACTTTCAAGGAAGACAGGGAGAAAACAACCTTTATCACACCCTGGGAACTTTCTGCTACCGACGACTATCCTTCGGCCTCATCAATGCCGGAGCCACGTATTAGCGAGCCATAATGGCCCTCTTTCATGACATGATGCACAAAGAAATCGAAGTCTATGGTGACGACATCATCAACAAATCCTGGAGGGAAGATGATCACATCAACCATCTCAGGAAGCTATTCAATAGGTTACGCAAGTACAACCTCAAGTTGAATCCCGCCAAATGTGCTTTTGGGGTCAAAGTAGGCAAATTGTTAGGATTTTTGGTGAGCAATCGGGGCATAGAGCTAGACCCTGCCAAGATCAAAGCCATTAATGAAATGCCCGCACCTCGTACAGAGAAGGAGATACGTGGATTCCTGGGAAAGACCAACTTCATAAGCAGATTCATTTCCCAGCTCACAGCAACCTGTGAACCCATCTTCAAGCTGTTAAGGAAGAATTCCTGCACCGCATGGAATGAGGATTGTCAACAAGCCTTCCTTGCTATCAAGAAATAGCTGACTGAAGCTCCTGTTCTGATACCCCCAAGGGAGGGAGTCCCTTTGTTCATGTACCTGTCCGTCAATGCTAATGCAATGGGCTGTATGTTAGGACAGAAGGATGATAGTAGCAAGGAAAGAGCCATCTACTACATCAGCAAAAGATTCAGCAGTGGTGAACAGAAATACACCCTGATTGAAAAGACATGCTGTGCATTAGCATGGGCCGCCATGAGGTTATAACACTACTTGTATGGGCACACAACCTGCCTCATATCCCACATGGATCCACTAAAATACGTATTCAACAAACCAATGCTGAATTACCGACTGTCCAAATGGTAGTAAATCCTACAGCAATTCGACATTGTCTATGTGACTCAGAAGTTAATCAAGGGTCAAGGCATTGCAGATAAATTAGCAGAAGCACCTTCAGAAGGGTTTGAGCCCCTAGAGATATATTTCTCGGACAATGGGATCATGACAATTCAACAACTCTAGTCTGAAAATACAGTCCAACTATGGAAAATATATTTCGACGAAGCGGTAAACATGGAAGGTGCCGGATCTGGGGCAGTCCACACCTCTGGTGCAGGAAATCAATATCCTGTGGCTACCAAACTTCAATTTGGCAACACCAACAACACGGCCGAGTACGAAGGCTGTATCATGGGGTTGAAACTAGCCCAATCCATGTCTATCAAATATCTATTCGTCTTCGGAGATTCCGAGCTGGTCATCAGACAAACCATAGTGCGTATCTCACCAAAGAACTGCATTTGCTGCCCTATCATCAGTAGGTCCTCAAAATATCCTAGGAATTCGAAGTAATAACCTTTGTTCACATTCCTCGGGGCCGGAATGACTTCGCTGATGCATTAGCAACATTGGCTTCATTAATCCGCATGTCCGATAAGAGTGGATTTCCCAACATTCAGTTCACGATTCAAAAAGCCCCGACATATGGGAGTTATGTGGTAGAAGTATCAAATGAAATACCTCCTATCAAGCAGCCTTGGTTTCAAGACATCAAGGAATATCTCCGTGATGGATCTTTACCCGCTGGGGCAAGTACCTCAGAGCGAAAATAGATTCACAGAATGGCCATGAAGTTCTATCTGAGCAGAGATGCACTGTACAAAAGGGATGCTAGAATAGGCCTATTAATATGCCTCGACAAAGTGTAAGCCCAAAGATTAATGGATGAAGTCCATGGCGTAGTCTGTGGTCCACACATGAGCGATCATTTGCTGGCCAAGAAAATAATCAGAACAGGACATTACTGGATCTCGCTCAAAGCTGATTGCGATGATTATGTCAAGAGATGCTTCCAATGCCAAGTACATGGAAATGCCATTCATGCTCCTTCAAATGAGCTGTATAACATGTGTTCACTATGGCCTTTCTGTATGTGGGGAATGGACGTGATAGGTCCAGTGGAACCCAAAGCCAGCAATAGTCATCTCTTCACCATAATCGATTACTTCACCAAATGGGTTGAAGAAGCCTCTTTTCCCAAAGTCACAAAAGAGGTCATAATTAGTTTCATCAAAAATAATGTCGTCTGTCGATATGGACAACCGGAGGTGGTCGTATCAGACAATGCCAAGAACCTGAACAATCAAATGATGATGGATCTGTGTAGTAAGTTCCACATCAAGCATCTCAATTCTGTCATCTATAGGCCCAAGATGAACGGTGCTGTCGAAGCGGCCAACAAAAATATCAACAAGATTGTGACGCCCCTAAATCCGGGTCCCTTTTATTACCTCGGATCTGGTGCAGTCACGATGCTACTAGACAAAAATTTACATCTTTTATTTGTAACTTAAAGAATATAACTTTGCTTTAGTACAATTTAGAATATAAATTCTTTCCATTTCCAGGATCTGTATAATGTGAGTTCCGATCTTGGTCATTTATCATTCCTGTCTTACGTCATATTCAATGTTATAAAAATACGGAATAATTTAAACTTTTTCGATCTTCCTTGAATAGAATCTTTTATTAATTTTCATAACTTGAATTAGTTACAAACCTTGAATCAATTATATATGATTCACTATATTCGAATTACTGTATAAATTTCTACATCTCAACTCGAGATCCTCTATGTAACACACAGTACAACTTTACAAACTTTACATGTATTAAACATCGTAAACTACTATTATGAATAACTCCTAGAACCTAAGCATAGTTCAAGCAATAACTTCGACTACATAGTAATCTTCTTTGCGATACTATGGAATTCTATCATTCAAGAAGCACGTAACTCTACTGTGAATCCTTAACCTGTAAAAGTGGTTATTTGCAACAGTGAGCTCGACAGCTCAACAATTCTAACAGTTTATATGCATCACATAGCATATAATATCCTACTCAGTTCATGCATTTATAATCAATTTATATTTACTACGCATGCTACTTCTCACATAACAAGCATATCATCAAGGATCAACTTTCAATCTCATACATATCTCATATACAGTTCGTGTATAAGTTAACATCATTATAGCATAATATAATTCAACTAACAGTCATTGAATTCATATATCAAATAGGAACTGAAAGACTTACCTGATTCATAGTTTATCAACTATGACTTAACTGCTTAAAGCTATCTGCACTTCGTGTATTCCTACATAGTTATATAATCATGGATTTACATCCATCAGTCATATATTTTATATGCTCTTAAATAACAATTCCTATATCATTTTTTAATCTTGGTTCCGTTTCACTCTATCTCAGGATAACCACGATGTTACCACATCATACTTTCATACTTATTCTATTGAAACCATACTGTTTTAGTCCTTAGGGTCTTTAAGAAAAAAATATATATAAATATAACTTAAGACCAGGCAGTTAACAAACTGCTCTTGGCAGCTCTGCAGAATAGCGCGGCCGCGCTGCATTTAAGCTTGGGAGTGGCGCGACCGCGCTACTCCCTGCCAGAGCCAGACTTGAGATTTTCATTGCTCAGTCTAGTCCTAACATACTATGCATACTATAAACATACATCAAGTAGGTTCTGTTATTTCTTCAAGTTCGTATTTCAAACCATTTAGTTTTGAATTACATAGCTCTTTGTTGAATTACTTAAATCAACAAGGCTCAACATCTTCTTTTAACAAAGGTTCAATGTTATAGGCTTTTAAACCATATATTGGAACTGACAAGCCTTTACTACGCATGCTCATATTTATCTATCTCATTTACATAGACATAACATAGTTCATTACGTGAAAATTTACTTTTAATCTAAGTTGGAAAAGTCCGTATCCTATCTAACTCATTGGACGTACATATCAACCTTGCTCAGAGGTATAAATAGTATTATCATACTTTCATATAAGGTCATAATGCAATTAATACAATGTTTATCAAAAATAGTTTCAAAACTTTTAAATCCCCTTTTAAAATATTTTAACCCAAACTATAACCATTTTAGTATATGCAAGGTGGCTTAATAACAAGTTATGTTTCATACTTACGTATATATGCTCCAAAGTTAGATTTCAAGGACACTAGGTACTTCAAAGTTTTCATTTTCAAAACCTTAAGTTTTCATTTGGAAAGCCATTAATACCAACTAGTGCAACCTATTGGATGCAAGGCCACTGTAGGCCACAAGTCAGACTATTAATATATCTATCTAAGTTATTCACTCATGCTCAGATTTCCAGAAAGCACAAAATTCACTTTTCAAGAACTGCCCACCAACGCGGTCGCACTGGTTTTATATGGGGAAGTGTAGCGGCCGCGCCACCTCGGCTCAGGTCCAGAAGGCTTATTTTTGCAGAAGTTTTCAGAAACTTGACTCCTAATACTTTAATGTAGCATACTTTAGACAACTACATTACATCATAAACATGCATATAACTTATATAACACATTGGTATCCGTTACCAAACCAATTATCAAGAATCTAATAGCGTTCTAAGAATTTATAAACATAATATAGGAGTTATACCTCATGAAGTAGAATTACACAGCTAGCTTCCATCTCAGATTTCTATATCCTCAACACCCTCTCCTACATAAACTATCAAGAATCCAAGCAACATAATTTGAGAAGAAAGAGCCTCTATATATAGAGAAACCATTACCCATACCAAAGCTTTGCCCAACATTTTAAACCAAGGGAAGGAAAGAGAATATGATGGACAAGGAGAAGTTGGTGGGGGGTCACTATTCAAGCCACTCCCCCCACCATCATTGCATTCATTTCATAGCCATTATCACCAATCTAGCTAGCTTTTTTATTTTCAGCATTTGTAATTTGGGTATTAGTACACTAGGTTTTATTCTTTTGGACTATATAAGTCACACTATGTTCACTTAATAATGCTACATTAATATAAGTCATAGGTACATATATACAAACACATATGTACACCCCACATAAGTATATCCATACTTTAAATATACACCAACACATATTATCATGTACCTCATATACATTGGGTAAATATTTTAATTGGACTAGATATAAAATAGTTGGGTATTCTCATCCCATAATTTTCCATAAAATTATTATCTCAATTACACCCAAATATTATAATGATAATTAATATCAATTATGTATTAACTAACCATTTATCTCCTTTTAATACTTCCAATTAAATCTCCTTGATTTAACTTCACTATTTATGCCGCACAAGGCCCAATTATGTAAGCTTAGTAATTAATAGACCTTAAGTTTACAATACTATAATCTCACAAATAATATTATTCTCAATATCACCTCTTATAATATGTTTATGATGTAATATCATTACATTACTTATTATATGCTCTCTTAGCAACAATTTAGCAATTGAACTAACAAACTCCACACACCAATGTATTGCCTCTAATTATTGCCAAGCTATTACCCTCCTATGGTCATTACCCAAATGGCAAAGGAGAGTTGGTGGCTAACTCCCACCAACTACTACTATTCATTGTACCCTAGCCAATCATTGCTATCACATGGGCTATCATACAAGCTTATTTAATTCCAATTTTCAGCATTCTAAGGGTCATGGGAGGGGGTCTATTGCACCATGTCACATATTAAATTCCTACCTTGTACACAAAGCTAGCATACAAGTCTTTATACTTACTGTCGACGTTGGAAAATTTAAGAATCCCGCGGGTCGGTTCATAACCCGGGTTTTCTCAAATCGATCTTCCTAAGTTCTCTTTACCCTTATTCTTTTTATTTAGGAAAAAGGTTTTGAAGGGATTTTTAGGAATGAGGTCAACATGTGTTTATGTCGACGATTTGATTTGATTTAACAGAGTCGCCAGTTGGTATATTTGAAAATGGTTGTCCCAACTCAACCGAGTTTTGATTTGAAAGAGGCCCAATTGCTGGACACTGTCGAAACTTGATCTTTGAAAATAAAGTTTGATGGTTAAGTGTGGGGAAGGTGTTAGGCACCCCACGACTCCCGTGTAAACACAGTACCGTATCTTTTCAATATTTCCCTTAAAACTACGAATGCGTGAGTGAATGCTATTTAAAAATTGGGCCTATTGATTTGATTGATTAAAAGTAGTGCTTTGCTTCATTGAACCTATATACGAAGGGTTTGATTTGATTTTGAAAATCAGTCTTTGATTTGATTTGCAAAAGCATTTTGATTAGATTTGTTAAAGCTTTGAAATTGAATTGACAATGATGTTTTGAAAACTGTTTATCAAACCCCTATGCTGACATAGGAATTGAATCCTTTTGATACTTCCAAATATTATCTTTATAGCCTTAACGCTGCATGTGAATGGTGATTTATCGGGCTGCGAAGCATCCTCAATCGTAGAAATAAATACAAGTGTCGATCTCCTCATGGGCATGAAAACCATCGGAGGGACGCTGACACGACAAGCATATTTCACTAGAATGAGACCTTAAATTCGGATAACCGTTTTAAGGTCTATGTATGTACATTTTATAGAAAAACTGGCAGGGTACATCTGTAAACTGGAGTTTGTCCATCATGGGAATCAGATCCCGAACAATTTGATCGTGAATCCCACGATTCCTAGGCTCACATATGAGTAGCCAATAAACCTGCGTAGTTCAAATTTGCACAGAAATAAATATATACATCATCACGTCGCAATGGAACCAAGGATTCATCAGTAAATCCTGGTTGCGCGTGGCCAAAGCGTCTCGTTCCCACTAGATAGCGATCTAAGGGACGCGAGTTTGCTTTCAAAGCTGAAACTATAAAAATAACTAGATGTAAAGAAATCTCAACCATTATAGCCTCCAGGTTCTGTCAGGACCTATTTGAACCGTTGAAAGCTAGAATTGGCGAGATTTGGATAAATCTTGTCTGTCCGCAGATATGTTAGTGCAGATTCATATAAAAATGAATATTGAATGCAGCATTTGAATAGATTGAGTAAAGCAATATATATATATATATATATATATATATAAAAGCTATAAAAGGGCGATGGGTTTTCACTCGCAAGCCCGGACTGAAATTAAAATATATATATATATATATATAAACTGTAAATAGCCACAAAATAATCCAGGCTGTGACATAAATGAAATATATATATATATATATATATATATATATAGAAAAATAGTAAAAAGGGTGATGGATTTTAACGCCGGTGCCCGTACTGGATTTGAAATTGACAAAAAATAATCACCTAGTGACTGGGGAGAACACCTAGTATAGGAAAGTGTGCAAAAGTAGTAAAATGGCCACGAAATAATCCAGGCCAGACTAAAAATATATAAATATATATATATAGGGAAAAATGCAAGTACACAGCTGTGTAGTGCACAGTAGGCTATAGCGACGGTTTTCCAAGACTATAGCGACGGTTTGTCTGTCGCTATAGACAGAATATCTATGACGACAGGCAAACCGTCGCTATAGCCCTAGAAAACTGTCGATATAGCCTACTGTGTAGCTACACAGCTGTGTAGCTACATATAGCCCATATATATATATATATTGACAAAAATATAGTCAACCAGAACTGGTATGAGAACCAGTGATGGTGAAAGTCTCTTATATATGCTTACATATATATAAAAGCTGTAAACTACCTCGAATTTGACATCCGGGCTTGACTAAATTGAAATGTTAGTACATTTACAGTTAAATATATACAAAAAAGGGCCAAACTCGGACTGAGGCGATAACCCAACCCGGCGAAGTTGCCAAAAAAGTGTGCTAGTGCATTGAAGCTGTTGGAGCTGACGGATCATCAATCCGAGTTGTAGAAATGAAATTTTTTTAGTTTTTGTACAGAAATGTACCAAATTTTGATGAAAATGGCCACAGAACTAAGTTTCGGGCATATTTAGAAAGCAAAACTTGATATGCTTATGTAAAATAGCGCAAAGTAGTAGTATTGACTTGCTGATCTTAAAAATACTTACAATGGGCTGCAATACGGGGTTTTTGCCACTTAATGGGCCTTAAACGTCCAAATGTACCGGTGGTTTTTTGATATATGGTAGTATGTGGGTTTATCTACGTGTTGAAGTAAAAATATTTGGGTTTGGAAGAGGTGTAAACGTCAAAAAATCAAACTGGCAAGGCTTCACTGCGTTTCTAAATTATAAAAATAAAGGGGGGTGCACGTTTATTTATAGGTCAGGGAGCCTTAGCTCTACCTGCGGCTATTGTAAATAGAGGTACGGCTCCCCAGGTGGGCCCCGCAATGCCGGGTTCTATTATCTCGAAGTACGTGCACTCTAGATAACGCGCAGTCGAAGTCAGAACTTTCAAACTTTTGATCGGAGCGTCCATTTGAGGCGTGCGATACCTTTTTGGAAAGCCCTAGCCGAGAGTGTCGCAATGACATGGGATAAAATATTTTTCAGGTCCGAGAAGACGGGTTCATAACTAGGTCTTCGATTCCCCGCAGTTTGTCCGTTGAGCTGTCATGCGATTTTGGCACTCAGGATCGTTGTTGTGATATATTCTGACATCGATGGAATCAATTCAGCTTGAGTTTAACCAAATTGGTTGAGAGTTGGTTAAATTTCTGTGTTGCCCCTCCCGGGGTTGCTTGTGGTGTCGGCACGGCCTTTGATGGAACTGGCTTCCTAGGGTTATCTCTGGGGCTGAACTGAACTTCCCGAATTGATGCCGGGACTGATCTGTACTTCCCGGGTTGAGACCGGGGATGACTTGATATGTCCTGGGTTAATGTCTAGGTTGACTTGTACCTCCTGGGTTGATGTCGGGGCTGACTTGACGGCCCAATATTGAGATCGGGGTCGATCGGTACCTCCCGGGTTACTGCCGGGGCTGATTTAAATCTCTCGGGTTGCTGTCGAGGTTAATTTGAAGGCCTGATATTGAGTCCAGGGTTTGAACTGATGGCCCGATTTGAGATCGGGATTCATCTAATGGCTCGATTGGAGATCAAAGCTGGATTAACAGCCCGATTGGAGATCAGAGCTGTATTGATGGTCCGATTGGAGATCGGAGCTGGATAGACGGTCCGATTGGAGATCGGAGCTGGATAGATGGTTCGATTTGAGATCAGAGCTGGATAGACGGTTCGATTAGAAATCGGAGCTTGCTGGAGTACAGATATTGGTGATCGAATTTAAATAGAATACCGATATTGGTGATCGGATTTGGCTGGAGTACCGACATTGGTGATCGAATTTAGGCTTACTGATATTGGGGATCGAATTTAGGCTTAGCGACATTGGTGGTCGGATTTAGGCTTACCGACATTGGTGGTCGGATTTAAGCTTACCGACATTGGTGGTCAGATTTAAGCTTTCTGACATTGGTGGTCGGATTTAGGCTTACCAATATTGGGGATCGAATTTGAATTGAAGGACCGGCATTGGTGGTTGGATTTGAGTTAATTAACGGTTTTGCCCTCCTACAGTGTTAGTAGTGGGGCAAGGAAAATTTCGAGTGCCTACAGATGCCCCTCTTTATCATGTCCATAGAACGTAGTTGATTTGATTGCTACAGTGTTAGTAGTGTTAGTAGTTGATTGACGGTTTTGCCCTCCTACAGTGTTAGTAGTAGACACTGGAAATAACAAGTGCCAAAGTTGATTCGATTGCTGGGCGTCTTTGAGTAGAATGGGGCTACTTTTGGCCGCTTGCGTTATCCATTTGCTGGGAATACCATTGTCCGGGATGGTCATTGATGTTATTAAGAAGTTATCGCGAACTAGTTTTGTTATTTTCTTTTGGGGATAACATCATTCACGATAACTTGTTTGACTCTGATGAGATTGGTAAAGATAAGCTATCACAGATTTTTTCAGTCTTGATCTGCTGGGGATGACTTCCTCTGCGATAGCTTTGTAGATTCTGATGAGGTGGATATGATTGATACTACCTCGGTGATCCCTTTGAGGATGTGTATAACATATTCCATCATTTGCCCTTTGTGAAGATGGAGTATTGTATTACTTTCGCCCATGGATCGTCTCCCGACGTCTCATGAGGTTAGTCCGATGGTCGAAACTACTTCGGTCTGTACCCGAACTTCGCTGGGGTTAAGCCAATGGCTGAAACTGCTTTGGTCTGTACTCGAACTTCTCTGGGGGTAGCCAACGGCTAAAATTGCTTCGGTCTGTACCCGAACTTCGCTGGGCCTGAGCCAACGGCTGAAATTGCTTTGGTCAGTACCCGAACTTCGCTGGGACTGATCCAACGGCTGAAACTACTTCGGTCAGTACCTGAACTTTATTGGGGCTGAGCCAACGGCTAAGACTACTTTGGTATGTACCCGATCTTCGCTGGGGCTAAGCCAACGGTTAAAACTGCTTTGGTCTGTACCCGAACTTTGCTGGGGCTGAGTTAACGACTGAAACTGCTTTGGTCTATACCCAAACTTCGCTGGGGCTGAGCTAATGGCTGAAACTGCTTTGGTTTGTACCCGAATTTTGCTTGGGCTGAGCCAATGGCTGAGTTGTCATCGATCAGTACCCAATGCTTTGAAAATGGCAGTTTTCTATAATTTTGCTCAATTCTTGCGTAGTTTTTTTGTAGTTTGATTTGTTGATCACCGGACATGGCTCCGGGATGAATACTAAGGGTCTTCGCGGAGTTTCCCTTTTCGTCAGGATTACGTTGCTTAAACACAAGATTTCTGGCCAAACCGCTCAATCGCGTAGCGATTTCTCTTCAGATTTGATTCAGCAGCCCAGCTAAACTCTGTTTTGACTCGAATCGAACCAGGCCAGGGGAGTGGGACCCGCCCTGGGCTGCCGCAGGTGGAGGTGCAGCAGCCGCAGGTGGAGGTACAAACACCTAGGCTTTAAATGGAGCTCGGGAGTTTTCATTTTGCAAGTTTTCCGGTTGAGCTACGAAAGGATTTCGATCTTCTTTTTCAGATCTACAGAGTTTGGGCAGCCGAATTCTGATTCCGTCAGTTCCTACGCATTCAGCACAACACAGGTAACGTTTTATATGCTTTTTCGCAGTTTTTGACCATTAAAAGCATGCGAACCACCTAGGGAGCTTTTAGACGTAATGTATGAAAAATGTATGCCAATATGACCTGTAAAAAATTTATTGACTACATATGTATGCATATCTTATTGTAATGCACATTTGGATGTAAGAAAATTCAGGTTCTGAGATAGTGTTATTTTCCTCTTTTTGGTCAGTTTAGATATCCTTTTTGAGGCCTAGTGAGCCTGGATTTTCAACTAAAAATGTCCATGGTAATTTGGCTACCATGTGAGGCTGACATTTGATTGTTTTTTTTCCATAAATATGAACTGTTTCTATTTTTGGGTAGGTGTGCTATTGAATGGCCAACTAGGTATGCTTGTGTGCATGTGGACAGTCCATTTTACAAAGGAGACTGGCAAAATTTTTCCAAAATCTTAGGTTTTGAAAAACATGCATTTTTGACTCTGTGGGGAGTTTTTTACTGACCCAATGCAGGTTTTGAGTTTCTAGGATTTGAAAACATGTAGTTTTGACTTTACGGGGTATTTTTGACTAATCCATGCATGTCTTTGGACCTAGAGATATATGCTGGACTGATTGAAAATGATAAGCCACAGGTTTTAGGCTTACCACACCCTGTCTGAGGTGATTTGGAGACTTATTGCCATCGATGGATCATGATAGACCCGACAGTTCCAGTAGGGTCTCCTCAAGCGTTAGACGTAGGAGGGCTTCTGATGTGCTACAGCCTCGTCCGGCTCGGATGCCTCGTAGACTGGTAAAGGGCAGGATTCGTCCAGCACATAATGAGCAGCCACTAGATATTGATGACGAGGAGGCTCTGTTTACCGTTCCTGCTCCCACTCCGGCTCCTCGTGCAGATGTCCCAGGCATTGCTGTGCCTACTCAGGAGCTACTGGGTGAGTTGAGTCACCATCCGTCGAGATATCTTCACGCCAACGAGATAACTTGAAGTCTTTCTTCTCTCTGGATTCTTTTCTTCCTTTTTGCCATTCTCGGGGCACAGGTTTTTGACTTGGGTTAGTTTTTGATGCAGGTTCCCTGCTTTACGCAGCCTAGAGGGAACTGGTTCAGTGTGCACTCCCTGTATCACACTTTGCATGAGGATTACATGGAGATTATAGATGGATGAGGATTTCAGGCCTTTTTCTCGATCTTACCCCACCATTGCCCCTTGGGGTATATGAGGGATTTATTTGAGCACTGGTTCCACCAGACTCAATCCCTTCATCTGCTGGATTGTGAGGTGATGATGACTCCTATGGACTGGAGATTTATCACTGGCATTGAGTTTGAGGGCGAGTCAGTGCCTGTCATGACTGACATTTTGCCCGCTATCATTCGATCCCTGCTGGGAGTCCCGATGACGGCGTTCAAGGGTCAGACAGTCCGATCTGGTCCCTTGAGTATAGATGCCCAGGATGGGACTTTGCAGTTGCTTCCGCCTGATGACCAGAGGGCTAAAGATCGCATTCTGAGGCGATTGTTTTTGTCGATCATCAAGGGTTGCTTCTTGGCTGACAACTCATCTACTATGTCCTTCGCTTTGATCAGCGCCACTCGACATGTAGAGCGCCTCAGTGACTATGATTGGGGCTCCTATACCTTTGCCTATTTTCTCTGGGGCATGCACATACTTTTGGAGGGTACGAAGGAGGCTTGGTCAGAATTTTACCCGTTTCTACTGGTGAGTACATCTTTCTGTACCTTTTTAATTTTAGCATTTTTGTCAGTCTTGATCACTGAGGACTTTTGATATTTTACATGGTCAGCTTTGGGCATTTGAGAGGCTTCCTTGCCTACGGCCCGCTACTGCTTTAGGTCTGGAGACCTATCCTCAAGGACAGAGGTGACATCACTCCACTTTGATGGAGGTCCCTATCGCTGAGAGATTCACTCATGCCCGTTTATAGTTGGAGCTTTTGACGGCGGGTTCGATCACCTGGACGCCATATACATCCGAGCACTTGACCGTCAAATTTGAGGTAGGTGTCCCTACTGGCCGGGAGTTTGACTTATCGACCAACAGGGTACCGTTGTTAACGGAGGGAGGCTAGGAGCTCTATCTTAGAGAGCGTGCCATTAGTAGCCTTATGGGGGAGATCCTTATTCCCATTATTCCTCCAGCTTGGCATCATTGGCCATTGACTATGCCTTTGACAGACATCCCTTTGGAGGGCATTGATGGCTTTATCCTATCAGATGGTCCGTACAGCCAGGAGGCATTCGGCAGATGGTGGAGCTCTTATACTGTTGGAGCTCAGACCCGTGCTACCCATTTTATGGCAGACATGGTGCCAGGATCCGTGATGATGACGGATTGGACAGCTTGCCTCAGGGAGCCGACTCATACAGACCAGATAGCAGATCTGACCCGGGAGTTGGAGCAGGCTCATTTATTTATCAGGAACCTTGGCCGAGATCCATCAGAGGCATCTTCTTTTGATCCGTCCAGTTTAGAAGCAGGTCCCTCTTTAGGTCCATTTAGCAGTAGTTATGCAGGGGCAAATCCTCCTTTATACAGCCCAGAGATGCCTGATCCTAGCAGCTTTATGCCGACAGAGGAGATGGAGTAGGTAGATCGATTCGACACTGACGTCTACGACTTCCTCTGATAGCTATTGGAGCTATACTTTTTGGTCAGCCACTATTTTGGCTATTTAGCGATTGTGCCATCATTTTAATAGACCACTGTATTTGCTGCGTGGTTGTGCCCCATTTTACCTGTATTCTTCTTTTCGCGTTGTATCAGGATACAGGGGTGTTATATGCAGTAGATAGCTTGTTATAGATATTTTTGCTATATCTTATCTTTCGCATTATGTTTATATTACTGTCATTATGCATGTATTATGTCATATATATGCATTCAGACAGCTGCGACTTGACTTGACCTCTGGACGGTCTTGTGGTACGGTGCTACAAATGACGTCGTCTGTAGTCAGCCGCATTGAGCATTTACCACCGTCTGTGGTGGTAGCACATTGAGGTCCTGGTATGATAGTTTTCCCTTTCCTGCTAGGGGGACTTTGGACCAGATGTTGGGGCATTCGTTGGCCCTTGCAGATTTTTGAGTTTTGGTCAGATTTGTTGAGGGCCTTCTGCCCTGTTGGATTCCCAACAGGCAGGTTTTCTGCTTTGGACAGCGTGAGCTGACGCCGACTCTGGAGGAGTACTAGAGATTTATTGGCTTAGATTTAGAGTTGTCGTGCGCTCGGATGGCGATTAGTGATATGAGGAGGCCGTTCATCAGGCTGTCCGGTCTCAGTCAGAGTGTAGTCATGGACGAGATTGTTTCGGGGTATGTGATCTCTATGGACTTCTTGATTGAGCGCCTTGGTGAGCTTGATACCTATGATAGCCACGTCAGAGATTTTGTCTGCACAGCAGAGGCATGACATGCAGCCAGGATAGATATGTTGCTGATGTGTGTTATGGCATATGTCTACATGCCATTACGATTAGATCATCTAGATGTGGGATTGGTAGTCGTGGTCAGAGCCCTTAGACAGGGTAGCACCATCATCCCGATGATATTGGCTGAGACATTTTGATCCGCCACGTATTGCAGTACCCACCCAGAAGGGTTTTTCAAAGGCAGCTCGGTCTTGCTGTATATATGGCTGATGTTCTATATACGACCGATTAGATCTTTCAGGCCTCGGGGTTTTTGCTTCACTCATGAGACATCCAGAGCTTTCTCTTTTCAGCCTGCGGAGTGCATTGATGCAGAGTCTTGGTCGGCATTTTTGTCTGATATTGAGCATCCGTTTGTGATCTTGCCATACTCAGGGCTAGCATCCTCATATAGCTTTATCACTCATGGATCTGGCCTGGATTATTTTCCCCTAGCGAGTTTGAGAGGAGTGACCACCTATCATCTTTTGGCGGTCATGTGTTAGTTTGATCAGCTGCAGAGTTTGCACCATTTTGAAGGGTCTGCTGATCAGAGGATGTCAGCTTCTTCTATGTCATCCACCAACTTGGTCAGAGTATATGAGTGTTGGACTCATTGGGAGAGGGCTAATTTCTCTGGTAGCCATTCGGGCTGTTCTCCGGAGTATTCTGTGTGGTTGGAGATAGAGATAGGAGCGATAACAGAGGCTTCTTCATCTCCTAGTGTGGACTCTTATGAGGAGGAGCCCATAGAGGATCCAGATTCTCCTACCGAGGATGAGCTGTTCACGGGTTTGATTGCTGCTCTTGTTAGCGATTCCCTAACCATTCTTATGGGGACAGATCCGGCTTTAGCTGACTCGCTATTCAGGATGACCCTTGAGCGAGACTCGTCTAGAGCATAATTGTTGGCTGCCTTGTTTGGCAAAGATTTAGCTTTTGCTGAGAGGGATGGACTCAGGGCCGCTTTGGATACTGGATTGATTGAGCGGGAGGAGCTCCGCTCTGCTCTGGATACTGCAGTTGTGGAGCGAGATGAGATCTGCTCGGCTAGGGATGCAGCATATGTTGAGATCGAGGAGACTTTAATTGCTCGAGATGCATCTTTTACGAAGAGGGATGAGGCTATAGCTTCCCGTGACTTCCACATTGCTGATAGTACTGCTCTTCGATCTTACACCCATGGTTTAGTCACCTAGATGAGTGATTACATTGATGACCACAGTGCCACCTTGCAGATGACTGTGGATGTTCTAAGCCGTATAGAGGCTGAGTGGACTGCACTTACGGCTGCTCCACCATCTTCAAAGAGAGATGCCATACTGGCATTGCTGACCCGCTTATCCATGGGTCCATAGACTAGCTTTATTTTTCCTCCACAGACTAGATCAGCCATTTTTGTCATGTACAGTGTATTATATATAGAAAGTAGTTATATATATCAGAGAAATATATTTTTGATGCACTTCCGTGACTAGAGATGTATTGTCATTGCTGAGTGATTACCACTTCTTTCACAACTCGTAGTTATAGATGTATCTTGAGCTTCTCTTTGATGGACTGACAGTTGAGATGTCAGGGAGTATCTCAGATGGGCCTGTTGACCATGATAGGCTTGATAGAATTTAGCTTCTATTTATCTTTGGTGTCTTGGAACTGGTCTTTCATTTTCTTTGTTTTTCTTAAAGGTCAAACCGTGCCGTAGATGGCTGCCTACGTACTCCCAGGCTAAGGGAGATTAGGTCATTCGTAGTTCCGGCTTGTGCCGGGATGTTTTGATGTTTGGATTTTTGTTTTGTTTGTTTAGTTTGACAGCATAAAGAATGGCTGCCTATGTACTCCCGGGTTGAGGGAGATCAGGTCATTCGTAGTTCCGGCTTATGCCGGGATGTTTGGATTTTTGTTTTGTTTATTTAGTTTGACCGCACCAGGAATGGCTGCCTACGTACTCCCGGACTAAGGGAGATCAGGTCATTCGTAGTTCCGGCTTTCTAGTGAAAAACTGAACCTGATTTGATTTGTAGGACCCGAATGCGGGTATGTATGTG
The DNA here is from genome assembly GCA_020205555.1 of Panax stipuleanatus. Lineage (NCBI taxonomy): Eukaryota > Viridiplantae > Streptophyta > Magnoliopsida > Apiales > Araliaceae > Panax > Panax stipuleanatus. Next base: position 68,918,509 of record CM035123.1, on the reverse strand, counting down.
CTTCAGACGTAGTACCTTTTCACGGTGTCTGAATTGATGAATTGGGGAAATTCGTTCCCATCCATCTCTTGTAGTTTGATAGCGCCCCTAGCCAACACTTCTTTGATAATGAAAGGGCCTTCCCAATTTGGGGCAAATTTTCTTTTGGCTTCATCCTGATTGGCCAGGATTTTCTTTAGCACTAAGTTATTTTCTTTGAATTGCCATATTCGGACCTTCTTGTTGTAGGATCTGGCGATCCTTTGCTAGTATAACTGTCCATGGAAAATTGTCGTAGCTCTCTTTTCATCTATCATAAATAGCTGATGATACCGATCTTACAACCATTGATCTTCATCGATTTGAGCGTCGATTAACACTCACAAAGATTCCATCTCAACTTCTATAGGGAGAACTGCTTCCATGCCATAGACCAACGATTATGGGGTAGCCCCAGTAGAGGTGCGCATTGACGTCCTGAATGCCAACAGGGTGAGAGGCAGCAGGTCAGGCCAGTCCTTGTGATTGGCGGACATTTTCTGCATAATTTTCTTGATGTTTTTGTTGGCCGCTTCAACAGCTCCGTTCATCTTGGGCCGATAGATGACGAAATTGAGATGTTTGATGTGGAACTTACTGTACAGATCCATCATCATTTGATTGTTCAAGTTTTTGGTGTTGTCTGATACGATCACCTCCGATTGTCCATATCGACAGACGACATTGTTTCTGATGAAACTAATGATGAACTCTTTTGTGACTTTGGGAAAAAGGGCTTCTTCAACCCATTTGGTGAAGTAATCGATCATGGTGAAGATGATCGATGACCATTTCTGGCTTTGGGTTCCATTGGACCTATCACGTCCATTCCCCACATAGAGAAAGGCCATGGTGAACTCATGTTATGCAGCTCATTTGGAGGAGCGTGAATGGCATTTCCATGAATTTGGCATTGAAAGCATCTCTTGAAGTGATCATCGCAATCAGTTTTGAGCGAGATCTAGTAATGTTCGGTTCTGATTATCTTCTTGGCCAGTAGATGGCCGCTCATGTGTGGACCACAGACTCTGCCATGGACTTCATCCATTAGTCTTTGGGCTTGCTCCTTGTCGAGGCATCTTAACAAGCTTATTCTAGCACCCCTTTTATAAGTGTGTCTCTGCTCAGATAGAACTTCATGGCCATTCTGAGAATCTGTTTTCGCTCTAATTGGCTTGCACCAGCGGGTGTGGGTCTATCACGGAGATATTCCTTGATGTCTTGAAACTAATGCTGATTGATAGGAGGTATTTCATTTGATACTTCTCCCACATAATTCCCATATGTTGGGGCTTTTTGAACTGTGAATTGAATGTTGGGAAATCCACTCTTATCAGACATGCGGATTAATGAAGCCAACGTTGCTAATGCATCAGCAAAGTCATTTCGACCCTGAGGAATGTGAACGAATGTTATTGCTTTGAATTCCCGAGATATTTTGAGGACTTGCCGATGGTAGGGCAGCAAATATAGTTCTTTCGTGAGATACATACCGGTGGTCTGTCTGATGACCAGCTCGAAATCTCCGAAGACGAGTAGGTGTTTGATAGATATGGATTGGGCTAGTTTCAACCCCATTATACAGCCTTTGTACTCGGCCATGTTGTTGGTGTTGCCAAATTAAAGTTTGGTAGCCACATGATATTGATCATCTGTGCCAGAGATAAGGACTTCCCCAGCTCCAGAACAGTCGCTAAGGACAGAATAATATCAATATGATTTAATGCTAAATAAATTTAAGATTTTAAGATAACTGAATACTGAGCAGTCACTAAGGACTATGAACTCTTACTAGAATTAACAGTAATATACTAAAAATCCAATAAAACAAGTTCAACAGGTGATCAGCCTAAAGTACCCTACGGTATGCATATCATTCAATCACACTAAATTATGCCCACGTCGGTCTCCCGACAAATATATTTTCCCTTCAAAGAAGGTTGTTCATCTCAGTCAAACACATGATCTCGCACCAATCAATTGGTTTGGGTCGCTTTTCAACAATATAAGTCTAGCCGAATCAAATGGCATAGATCACAACAATTATAAGTTCAATCTCAAGATTTAAAGTTCGAAGAATATAAATTGACTTTTATCTTATCCATGAAGTTTATGATTCATAATATCTGGATTCCAATCTCAAAAGCTTACTTGTATAATAATATCGCAAGCTAAATGAATGTTCAATAAAGAGTAGAGTTAGGAACTTGCTTACAACGTTCCTCGAATAACGTAAACATAAAGATAGGATACTTGCCTTAAGCGTAGTCTATCCACGTAAAGCAAATCAACACTTTTGAATCCCTATCGTAATGTAGTTACATATATATATATATATATGATATCCATTAGTCATATATTATAGCTTCATGTCTTATCTTGGACATACGATCAACACACAAGCTAAGTCTTAGCCTAGCTACACAGTTATATCATATATAGTATCATACTAGTATAACTTTTATCCTTAACGTTCCTCTTTTTGAGTTTAACATAATCTCATATCATTAATATCACATAAGATCACAACAAATAGCAAACATACTCTTTTTAGCACGTTATAGCATTATTGTAAGTTAACCGTTAAATTGGATTCAAGTATCACATAACATATGATATCATAAAGTATGTATACATATTAAAGGATACTTTCATGCTTGTTCAATCTTTCTAATTCCAATCATATATGATTTAGTTTTAATTCACGGTCTCTAACGACTTAGGGTTATACAATGCCATGAATTTACATAAGTTGTCATGCTTATCATTTAGACATATAAAGTAGTCATATATTTTATTGATACGCATGTTCACATGTTTCTATGTCATGGATGTGTGATTCTAGCACTGCTACTTGTTCGTGACTTAATCGAACTCATGCTTGATTAACTTGCATTACATCTAACAAGTACGTACATGTATGATGCCTTCAAAGCACATTCAATCATGTTGAAAATATCAGAACGTAGGGTCCTAATATAACATGTCAAAGTCCACAGTTAAAGCTTATGTTGTTGTTAGTAACGTTCACTAACAAGTTCAACATGCTCACGCCTCATTACGAATTATATAAACACAAGTTAATGGGTTGTTCATGCATTTCTAAACCATACTACTACGCTCATAAAATTAGAATATTAACATGGCATAGCATGTCAAGGTTTGTGTTCAAAACATATATGTTTGTTAGGAATGTGCACTAGTAGGGTCCACATGTTCACATTTCATTATAGAACCTATATACGCGAGTTAACATACTTCTCATACATCGTTATATCATACTAATATGCTTGCAAAGTCAGAATGTTAATATGGCAAGTATACATATCGAGTTCGTTTCCAAACATCGAAGTTTGTTTATAAAACGCTAAGTTTATCTCAAAACTATAAGTGTGCATGCAACTCTTAGTAAAACATGCTCACATTATCTCAATATGTTCATATATAAGTATTACTCAAGCTAGCATGATTTTCCTAATTTATCTCAACAATCAACATTTAGCAGAATCAAGCAGGATGCAGAAAATTGCAGCAGGGTGCCGGCGCAGCTGCGCAGCATCCCTGGGTTAAACTGGCGCAGCTGCGCCGCCACTGGTTCAGCCCAGACAGCAGTCTGCTACGGCAGAATACTAGGCCAATTTCTGAATTCCACAACCAATTTGTTTCTACTCAACTACATTTCAGTTTAAACATGTTTCTAAGACCATATAACAATTAAACAAACATTCTAACATCCAATTGTCACCAAATTTTATATGATCAAGAATGAAGTTTTGACAGAGAACAAGAATGGCAATGAAGAATACGAAACTTGGAATTATACCTCTGCCAAACGTATGTGAACTTGCTGCTACTTCCCACCCACAATGCTACTATACTGATATATGTATATGCTCTCCCTCTCAACACTTAGCAAAATCTTAGCAAAGAAGAATGGAGGAGAAGAGCTCAATTTATAGAACATTCAATAACCAGACAATGTTATTGTTCTTCAATTTAAACCAACGAGAATGTTAGATTACATGGTGGTTAAGAGAGAGTTGGTAAATGGTTGTTGAAGCTCATCATCAAAACCACTCCCCATTGCATGATTGCTATGAAGCTAAGAGTTTGTTGAAAATGAGAAATAGACTAGCCTTTTTGCCATACACATGAAGGAGAGAAATGTGACTAATAATATGGGACAAGCAAAGAAATCTCAGCATTCTAATAGTATACATAACATTTATGTTACCTTGCACACACACACACACACACACACACACACATATATATATATATATATGTATATACCTAAGTTGTATTCATATAATACATGCTTAGGTTGTAGATTTAATGACATAATGTAACTCATATAATGTAGTAAGTGTAATTTGTACACATATAATCCATGTACATTTTATCTTACCGGTATAATTTACTCGGATGTTATCACATTACATTATTAAATTCTACAATCAACAATTGATTAGAATATATTCATGTTATTTTAATGTATACTTACATACATATTGTCACATAGGTATTAATCATGTAGCTCACATAGTTTAATTAATCTTAATACATTGTCCATATATAGTATAGTCACATAAATGTTGCACCACACTATATAATATAGTTGTATTCCATATACTTTATATTATTAATTATTGCATGCTTGTACATAACAATCAATATAATCTTATTATATTAATAACTTACTTATTTGCTTTATTATTCATAATGTCAAATAAATAAATTATTCATCTTATCGATTAATTAACAATAATATTAATTAATCCATTCCTTGCCAATTACTGAAATTATTAATTTTCACAATAATTGCTCATTTATCACGCACAGTATATAAATATAAATCTTATTATATTTATAGACACGTTGCTCATTATTATTATTATATTTCTTGCAATAATAATAATCACATAATATTAATTAATCACCATTAATATTCTATAACAATTAATTGATATTCTACGATAGCAACTAATATAGATTAATTATTCGCTTAATAATTCCTTCTTTGATTAATATAATCATTATTATTTCCCATCACGATGCCACATAAGGCATTTCATCGAGTTTATTATAAACTCCATATTTTTCTCAATTGTTATAAATATTCAATTTAATATAATTGAGTTACTCATCTCATAACACAAAATCATTTATATTCAAATAAATTCTCATTCCCATTAATATATTCATTTAATAATATATGAAATTCTCGGGTATTACAATGATAATGTCGTCGACATAGACTTCTATTTCTTTATGCATCATATCATGAAATAGGGCCATTATGGCTCGCTAATACGTGGCTCCGGAATTGATGAGGCCGAAGGATAGTCGTTGGTAGCAGAAAGTTCCCCAGGGAGTGATAAAGGCCATTTTCTCCTGGTTTTCCTCAGCAACCATGATTTGATGGTAACAAGCAAAGCAATCCATGAAGGAATACATGCTATACTGCGCAGTATTGTCAATTAGAATGTGGATGAGCAGCACCGGAAAGCTGTCCTTGAGGCAGGCTTTGTTCAAATCCCAGTAATCGACATATACTCGTACCTTCCCTCCCGGTTTAGGTACGGGGACTATGTGTGACAACCATTCAGGGTATGTTGATATCATGATGATTCCGACTTTGAATTGTTTAACGACTTCTTCTTTGACTTTCAAACTCCACTCAAGTTTTAGTTGCCTGAGCTTTTGTTTGACTGGTTTGAAACCTTTACTGATGGGCATTCGATGGATGACAATGTCTGTGGATAGACCGACCATGTCTTCATGAGACCATGCAAATACATCCTGGTACTATTTTAGGATTTTGATCAGGTCGGTTTTTTGATTTGGTGTGAGGTATGAACCTATTTGGATTTCTTTGATGTTTTCGGAGGTTTCTATATTGACGGTGGTGGTTTGTTCAAGGTTTGGTTTGGGTTTATCTTCGACCCATTCCTTGATCTCCTCTGGCACCTCATAGTCATTTTCCTTCTCTTGATCATATCAATCAAGTCGAAGTTCAATTCTACATCCAAGTTGGAGTCATTTTGATAGGTTGGCATCTCATCAGCAGAAACACACACATCCAATTCTTGGGTCCTGAAAACAAAAATGCTTTCATTAATATATACAACTGTTTAAATACACATGAAATTTTTAAAGCATGACAAAAGTTATTGCTCTAGCTGTGCAATCAAAAGTAAGCTGTAAATGAAAGCATGATTAAGGGCAGATGTACTCTCTGCCCCTTTACCCTTTTCTACTTAGGCAAGGGAAACTGCTCCAGTTGTTCAGCTTCAGATTCTTATGAATTGGGAGAATCGAGGAATTGTGCTAGTCTGCCTCGTCTTGGATGATGACTGAGACATCCTTTAGAATAGGACCGAGGCTTTTATGTGGATTGTTCCTCTTCTTGATGTGAGGAGTTTGGACATAGTCATCGTCATCACTATCGGGGAGTTCATCATTCATGCCCTCGTAGTTAATAATGACTCTCATATTAGCGAATGGGTCTCAGTCCTTCGTACATGATCTTTTCTTTTCCCTTTTCGCTGTTTGCCTCAGGCTTGAGGGCTTTTCTTTTATGGATAGGTATGATTGGAGGAAATAGCATGGCCGATACCGCAGTTGTAATTTTCCTCGTAGGTTTGACCCATCCGGCATTTGTGAAGTCTGGGAGCTGAATTGTAGAGGCATGAGCCTTGGGATTTTTGTGTGGATTACGGTGGCTTGACCCGGATGAATATCCCAATCCTGCTCTTCCCATCTGACTTGGGATTTGGACTGGCATCTTGATACCTTTCTTATCCTTTCCCAACCCTTCTCCAGGTAGGAAACCTGAAGATACCATTTCTTGGCCTACGGTCATTACTTCGGTGGACACTTTAGGCTTTAGGGCTGGTGCCCCAATAGGTAGGTATTGACTATCGCCCACCTCGAGAGCTTGAAAACTTGCAGGCTCAATCCCCGCGTCCAGGCTAATCACTGACATGTCCCCATATATGTAGGTAGGGTATTCTGGTTCGGCATTGACCGTGATGAGGCTGCAGTTGATGATGTAATTGAGTTGCTGATGGAGGGTGGATGGCACTGCCCCTGCCATATGGATCCAAGGTCTGCCCAACAACAAGTTGTATCCAGTGGCGATGGTGAGCACCTGGAAGGAAATGTAGAAAGTGTGAGGACCAATTTTTAGAGGAAGCTCGATTTCCCCCATAGCCTGGCGGCGAGATCCATTAAAAGCCCGGATGACCATATGACTGGCTTTGATCCGGTTTGGAATGATCTTCATTCTTTCCAACATGTCGTATCGACAAATGTTGAGGGAAGATCCTCCATCAATGAGCACTCCTCCGATCATATATCTAGAGGACATCACGGCTATATGCAAGGACTTGTGGTGGCCCGTTCCATCTGCAGGGCTATCATCGTTCGTGAAGGATATCACATTGTTGTTAAATATGTGTTCTATCATGTAACATAATTTCTCTGTGTCTACCGTGTGTGGAAGATGGGCTTCCTCTAGTACCTTCACTAAAATGTTGCGATGATCCTTGGATGATAAGACCAAGTCGAGGATGGATAGTTGCTTAGGTGCGTTCTTCAAGTTTTGCACTATCTTGATTTCATTGTGTCCCATCTTGTTGAGGAACTCTTTGATCTTTTCTTTAGCCACCTTCTCTTTTGCTTTGGTGACTGGTTTGATCACCCGCTGAGGCAGGTACAATGGGTTATCCTTTGACAGGATGGAAATGTTGTTTAAAGTAGAGCTTTCAGTGTCCCCGTAGTTCCATGGGACCTTCTTCAGACTGATGATTGGATACTGAGGTCTGAAGGGCAAGATTAGAGGCTGGGGTGCAGCCACCTTTATAAGATTTTGAACTTTTTGTACCCCTTTCCCTGTCAGTACCAGAGGTATGAGAATTGATTCCTTGTGACAGGATAGGACAGCCACTGTGTCCTGGTACCATGCATTGGGGATCCAGAGACTGTTTTTGTCTATAAGGTCAAGGATTTGATCTCCTCTAATTAGATCACCTTTCTCAATCAGGTCTTGAATTAGGTTTCGAAGTGCCCATCATTCTTATATATCATGGTCGGGAGAGTTGGAATGGTACTGACATATTTGGTCAGGTTTGAATTTTCTGGATTGAGGGTTTAATGGGGGGTAACAGATCTGCAACTATCCCCTCATTGATCATCATTTGGAGGATCTCTTCCATTGACTGGTTTAGATTGGTGAAATTCCTTTGAAATAAAAATTTTCTACCTTCTCGATTATACTCAACTTTGACCATCCATTCGGTCCTGAGCTCTTGTCTTTGAGACTGGCAATGATCCCTACTGTGACGCCCCCAAATTCCAGGACCGCCACTTGGTCTCTCGAATTCGGTTCATCACGTGCTCATGGTAATACATCACAATAATAATAATTAAATATCATACGATCACAGCGGAAAATCTATTCTAGAATAATTTACAATGATTTATTATAATTATTCCCCCAAGTCTCGCAACCTACAGTACTTAATAGATTACATAATAATATCAGTTAACGACTTATTACATAATCTAACTTAAGCTTAAACATAATCAAATCCAGTCTTACTACATCATCTTCATACAATATTAATATATTTAAAACATAACAGACATAAGCTAGTTGGTAGCTTTGCCCTTGCCCTTATCAACGCCCGAAGGTTCACCATGCTCTGCCTTCACTGAAATGTTTTAGGGAAAGCAAGAATGAGCACAAATTGCCCAGCAAGTAATATACAATAAGGGTGAGTAATAAGATTCTCAATTCTCGAAAGGGTATAACAAGATTTGATAGTTCAAGAACAACAAGAATATCAACAGTTCTCAATATCAGTCGCTAAGGACAGGATAATATCAATATGATTCAATAATAAGTCAATTCAAGATTTCAAATAATTGAATACTGAGTAGTCACTACGGACTATGAACTTCTACTAGAATTGACAGTAATAAACTGAAAATCTAACAAAAACAGGTACAACAGGTGATCAGCCTAAAGTACCCTTGTTATGCATAACAATCAACCATACTCAAGTGTGCACGTCGGTTCTCCGACAATTATATATTCCCTTCAAAGAAGGTTGTTCTTCTCAGTCAAATACAAGATCCCGCACCAATCAATTAGTTTGGGTCTCTTTTCAATAATATAAGTCTAGCCGAATCAAATGGCATAGACACTTTCACAATATTCAAGAACAATACTAAGTTCAACATGAATAATAGCTTTAATGAAATAAGAGTTCAAGTATGCTAATTCGATTCAACCGATTAAATAGGAAACTAGTTCGCAATACACAAGATAGGATACTTTCATAGTAAAAGAGTATAAGTTAGGAAACTTTCACAATCATAGCTTTCCTTGCATAAAGTAAATGCGTCGGTTAGGATACTTGCACTTTAAGAGAGTGTAAGTAAGAGAACTTGCCTTTAGCGTAGTTTATCCACGAAAAGCAATCAACACTTTCGAATTCCTATCGTAATACAATTACGTATATATATGATATTCATTAGTCATATAATTTAACTTCACATTTTCTCTTTGAATATACGATCAACACATAAGCTAAGTTTTACCTAGCTACACAGTTATATAGAATATAATTTCTATCCTTAATGTTCCTTCTTTAGAGTTTAAACGCATTCTCATATTATATAAGATCTCAACAATTAGCAAACGTGCTTGCATATTATTAATATCACATAAGACCACAATCAATACTAAATATATTTCATTTTAGCAAGTTACGGCATCTCCTTAAGTTAACCGTCAAAATCGGGTTCAAGTAACATCATATAATATCGCGTAGCATGTATTCATATTTAAAGGATACTTTCATGCTTGTATAACTTTTCCAAATCCAATCGTACATGGTATAGGTTCTTAAGTTAATACTTAAAGCCATTCAAGGACACGAACTCATATGGTCTAACATGATTGCTTTTAAACACATAAGATATTCATATAACTTGTATTAGTCATGCTCATGAGTACTCGTATTGCATATATGTAGCTAGCATTGTTATTATCTTGAAAACATGCTTTGTTTATGCTAAACTTTAATCACGGCAACCAATCATGGTATATATATATGCATGACACATGAATGAGTCTAAGAGTACTATCACATGTGTCCATAAATATCAGAATTTAAATCTCCACGTATCGTGTTAATGCTCATGTGCAAGGCTTGTATTTCTATTGGTGAATCTTACTAATAGAGCCTAACATGTTCATGCTTCCTTACGAACTATATAAACACAAGTTAAGGCTTCATTCATATATTTCAAAGTTATCTAAACATGCTCATAACATCAAAATGACTATATAGCATTTACATGATCATATCCACCTTCAAACTTACATTTTTGTTAGGAATGAGCACTAGTTAGGTTCACATGTTCATATTTTATTACGGAACCAATATAGATAAGCTAACATGCACTTCATGTGTCTCTAGGTGGTACTAACGTGCTTGCAAGGTCAGTATGTAAACATGCTTTATATATGTTAACGTCGTTTATGAAACTTTAAATTCGTTTCCAAACTATGTGTTGTTTGGTTAACCATGCATGCTAATATACTAAAACATGCTTACATTGCCTCATTAGGTTTATATATATGTATTAATCATGCTCCCATGCTTGTTTAAACAAAAATCAAACAATTGGTACATAACAGTTTTGTTGCAGAATGCAGAAAACTGAACACAGAGGCTGGCGCTGCGGCGCGGCACAGTAGCTTAATACTGGCGCTGCGGCGCGAGTGGCGCTGCGTGCGGCGCTGCGGCGCGGGCTGCGGCGCGTGTGGCGCTGCGGCGCTGCGGCGTCGAGGCAGTTTTCTGGGTTCAGACTGCAGCGAAAACCGACCCAAAACCTCCCATTTCATCGATTTACCCATATACTATCCTTGTTTAACTTACTAACACATACATATATGCTTATATAACAGTCAATAGCAATTATCAATTCCCAATTTCATGAACTCTAACTAATTTACAAATTTCATGTATTTACAGAAATTGAAGAGGAACAATGGAAATGAAAGACTATTCAGTGGTTCCATCATGTGTGTATGTTCATATAACAACAATATAAGGGTTCTACAAACCAATCATGAACCAATTTGGCATAATCAAGAATTTTAACAAAACTCAGAGAACAACAATGGAGTTCTTTTGACAGAAAATGAAAATGAAGACACGAAGAGGATTTATACCTCTGTTATGGAGTAAGCTTGCTGATATCTCACAATGCTATTATGTATATGCTCTCAACTTATCAACTCAAACAAAATCTCAGCAATGTGAAATGGGAAGAAAGGAAGCCATATTTATAGAGAAAACAAGATACAGACAATGCAATTGCCTACTATTTCAAACTAACAGAAATTTGAATTGTATGCTAGATAAGAGGAAGTTGGTAGATAGTTGTTGAAAGCCATCATTAGAGCCACTCCTCATATAATTATTGCTAGCTAAGCTTGGGAGAAGAATGGGAGAATAGGCCTTAGCCTTTTTGCCATACACGTGAAGGAGAAGGAGGGTGACTATTATATGGGAACAAGGCCATATATCAGCATTCTATAATTTGTATATATACACAACACTTATGCCAAAATATGTTACATGTATATATACTATATAATTAGGCCACAATTATAGTTACAATGTAATTCTAATGATACTAACATGGATTCACATAATGTAATAAGTGTGAATTGTGCACATATAATTCATGTACATATTTATCATACTGGTATAATTTAATCGGATGTTATCACGTTACATTATCTCATGTATTATTAAATTGTATTACTCAACAATTATTTATAATAGATCCATGATACATTATTTTAATGTATATCCACACATCATTTGTCACCTACACATATCATAATATATAGTTACTATACATTTAATTCGCATGCTTGCACATATAATTTCTCATCTTATAAATTGAATATTAATTAATAATATACACATATCCTACATCAATCAATATAATTGTTAACCTCCATAACAATTTAATTAACCTTTATATGATTAACTATCACTTTGATATAAATCTTATTATATTTATAAACACGTTGCTCATTATTATTATGTTTCTTGCAATAATAATCACATATTATTAATCAATCCTCATTAGTATTTTATAACAGTTAATTAATATTCTTCGATTAACAATTAATATAGATTAATTGTTCGCTTAAATTAATATAATCATTCTTATATTACGTCACTGTGCCACACAAGGCAATCAACGAGTTTATCACAAACTCCACCAATTTCTCAATTATTATAATTATTCAATTATATATAATTGAATTAATTCATCTCATAACACAAAATCATTTATATTCAAATAAATTCTCATTTCCATTAATATATTTATTTAATAATATATGGAAATTCTCGGGTATTACATCCTCCCCCCCTTATAAAAATTCCGTCCCGGAATTGCTACAAGGTTATACAAATAGATGGGGATAGTCTCTCATCATCCTATCTTCTAACTCCCACGTTGCCTCCTCGACATCGTGGTAACGCCAAAGTACTTTTACAGATGAAATAACTTTATTTCTCAAAGTTTGTTCTTTCCTATCTAATATTTGGACAGGAATTTCTTCATACGCCAAGTTCTTCTCCACTTGAATGGGCTCGTAAGAAATCACGTGCTTGTAGTCGGCCTTGTACGGTCGCAACACGGAAATGTGGAACACGTTGTGGATATGCTCCAACTCGGGTGGTAACGCAACTTTGTATGCCACTTCGCCCACTCGCTTCAGTATCTCGAACGGTCCTATGAATCTTGGACTCAATTTTCCTTTCTTGCCGAAACGGATTTTTCCCTTCCATGGAGATACCTTCAAGAATACGAAACTGCCGACTTTGAAGTCTCGGTCCTGCCGATGCAAATCTGCGTATTTCTTCTGGCGATCTTGAGCTGCTACAAGTCTGGCTCTTATCACTGTCACCACGTCTGCGGTTTGTTGAATTAACTCTGGTCCGAGTATTCGTCGTTCTCCGACTTCGTCCCAACATAACGACGTTCTGCACTTTCTCCCGTAAAGAGCTTCGTACGGTGGCATGCCAATACTCGCATGGTAGCTATTATTATATGCGAATTCTACTAAGGGTAGGTGGTCGTCCCAATTTCCCTTAAAATCCATCACGCAAGTCCTAAGCATGTCTTCTAGCGTTTGTATTGTTCGCTCACTTTGTCCGTCTGTTTGAGGATGATAAGCTGTACTCAACCTCAACTGCGTTCCCATTCTTTCCTGCAAACTCTTCCAAAAATTGGACGTGAAGCGCGGATCTCGATCAGAGACAATTGACACCGGCACTCCATGTCGTGAAATAATTTCTTTTACATATAGGCTTGCTAATTGGTTCAAACTGTAGCGGATCTTGATTGGTAGAAAGTGTGCGGTCTTCGTTAGTCGATCCACGATAACCCAAATAGCATCATAACCTTTCTGTGTAACTGGAAGTCCTACCACGAAGTCCATGGTAATATGCTCCCATTTCCACTCTGGTATTTCTAACGGTTGTAGTAAACCACTCGGCCGCTGATGCTCTGCTTTAACGCGTTGGCAAGTCAAGCATCTACTGACGCACTCTGCGACTTCCCGTTTCAAATTAGGCCACCAAAAATGTTGCCTTAGATCTCGATACATCTTTGTGCCTCCCGGATGAACGGAATATGTCGTATTGTGTGCCTCGTGCAAAATCTCTTCCCTCAACTCGGTTACCGCTGGTACCCACACTCTCCCTTCAAATCTCAAAATACCATCTTTATCCATTCGAAATTTTTCTTCCTCACTTTCTGTGATCCTCTTTCGGATTTTCTCACACTCTTCATCCTTTTCCTGAGCTTCCTTTACTCTATTCAACAACGTCGGACAAGCTTCCATTACAATTAACTTCTCACCAGACTTTTCTGGTCCTTTTACTTCTATCTCTAATTTCTCCATCTCTCTTATCAACTCTTCCTGAGTCGTCAAATTAAACAACTTCTCCCTTCCTTTCCTGCTCAGAGCGTCGGCAACCACATTTGCCTTTCCCGGGTGATAAAGAATATCGCAGTCATAGTCCTTGATTAATTCTAACCACCTTCTCTGCCGCATGTTTAACTCCTTCTGTGTGAAGATATATTTCAGACTTTTGTGGTCCGTGTATATCTCACATTTTTCTCCGTATAGATAATGTCTCCATATCTTTAACGCAAAAACTACTGCCGCTAACTCTAAGTCATGAGTAGGGTATCGTTTTTCGTAATCCTTCAATTGTCGTGACGCATATGCAATAACCTTGCCATGTTGCATGAGCACACAGCCAAGCCCCTTGTGCGATGCATCACTATACACCACAAAATTTCCCGCCTCATCTGGTAATGATAATACAGGTGCTTCGCTCAATCTCCTTTTCAGTTCTTGAAAACTTTCTTCGCATTTGTCGGTCCATACAAATTTCACCGTCTTTCTAGTCAAATTGGTCAACGGGGTTGCTATCTTAGAAAAATCTTGGATGAATCTTCGATAGTACCCAGCTAACCCTAGAAAGCTTCTCACCTCCGTCGGTGTTCTCGGTTGTTCCCAATTACTTACTGCTTCAACCTTCGCAGGGTCTACAGAGATTCCATTCTTATCCACCACGTGGCCTAAGAATTGAACCTTCTCCATCCAAAATTCGCACTTAGAAAATTTTGCATACATCTTCTCCTTCCTTAGTGCCTCCAAAATAATCTTTAGATGTTCGGCGTGTTCTTCCTCTGTCTTTGAGTAGATCAAAATGTCGTCGATAAAAACCACTACAAATTTATCCAAGTATGGCTTGAAAACTCGGTTCATCAAGTCCATAAATGCTGCCGGAGCATTAGTCAATCCGAATGACATTACCAAAAACTCGTAGTGTCCATAACGGGTTCGAAACGCAGTCTTTGGTATGTCCTCGTCCCTCACTTTCAGTTGATGATATCCTGTTCGTAGGTCGATCTTTGAGAAACACTTTGCTCCCTTCAGTTGATCAAATAAGTCGTCTATCCTCGGTAGCGGATACCGGTTCTTGATCGTTACTCTGTTCAATTCTCGATAATCGATACAGAGCCTCATCGATCCGTCCTTCTTCTTAATGAATAGTACTGGTGCTCCCCAAGGAGAAACACTCGGTCGAATGTAACCCTTATCCAACAATTCTTGTAATTGTATCATCAATTCCTTCATTTCTACTGGCGCCATACGATATGGAGCTTTCGAAATCGGTGCCGTTCCCGGTGCTAAGTCTATTACGAATTCGATTTCTCTGTCTGGCGGAAGACCAGGCAGATCGTCCGGAAACACGTCTTGAAATTCATTAACTACGGATATATCCTTAATTTCTACTCCCTTTTTCCGAGTATCAACGATGTAAGCTAAATATCCTACACATCCTTTCCTTAACAATTTCTTGGCCTGCATCATCGTAACGCAACACGATTGCTTAAGCGATGAGCTACCATAAAACACTACCTTAGACTTACTCGGAGTCTGAAGGTTCACACATTTGTTCTGACAGTCAATTATCGCAGCATGGTTATACAACCAATCCATTCCCAGTATTACGTCAAATTCTCCCAGTCTAATAGGAATCAAGTCTACTCTCAGTTCATGTTTACTAATATTTGCGCGACAATTTCGATAAACGTATTCTACAGGGATCACTTCCTTATTAGCAACTTCTATGATCAAAGGATTTTCTAATAGTTCTCGAGGTGTACTAAGTCTACTAGTAAATTCTTCAGATACAAAAGAACAGGTGGCACCCGAATCAAATAATACATAGGCATTTATATCATTGATTGGGATTATACCTGACACCACATCCTTCGCAGCCACTGCGTCTTGGACGGTCATGTTAAAGGTTCTGGCGGTTGGGCGGTTGGATTGTGCCGGTCCACCGATCATCAGCTTGTTGCCTCCTTGCTGATTACTACCCCCGCCACTTCCCTTCTTTGGGCAGTCCTTAATTCGGTGCTCCGTCGAGCCACAAGCAAAGCATCCTTGTATCTTTTTCGGTTTCAAACAGTTGGGCGAGATGTGCCCTTCCTGTCCGCAGTTGTAGCAAGTGCCACGTCCCTTCCAGCACTCGCCCTGGTGATTCTTCCCACACTTCGGGCATCCTTCAGCCCTCTTCTTGAAACCTCCACGAAAATTCCCTGATTGATTATTATTGTTGTTTTTGTTGTTGTTGTTGTTCTCCCACTTTCTCTTTCCCAAGTTGCTTCCTCCGCTACTGCTTCCTCCCTGTACGATTCTCTCCTCCAGTATTCTTTCCTTTCTTTTCTTTGTTATACAGACTTAAGGCCTCACTGCCGCCTTCCGCAATGATTGCCTTCTCCAGTAATGTTGCAAAGGAATCAATTTGAAGAACTGATACCTTATTGAACAGCCATGGCTTCAACCCTTGTTCAAAGCGTCTAGCCTTCCTCTCTTCATCACCAACTTGGTGCTCCGCAAATCGCGCTAGTTCTTTAAACCTAGCCGCGTATTGCGCCACCGTCATCTCACCTTGTTTTAACTCTAGGAATTTCACCTCCATCCTATTCTTCATACTTTTCGAAAAGTAATTCTCGAAGAACAGTGTCTTAAACTTATCCCAAGCTATTATCCCTTCTCCAGCTCTTTGTTGATTAGCCTCCCACCAGTAGTTCGCTTCTCCCCTCATCATGTACGTGGCAAACACCGTCTTCTGATCTTCGCCTACGCTAGCTATAGTGAAAGCTTTTTCGATCTCTTTGATCCACGTTTGTGCGACGATTGGGTCGGTAGTTCCCTCGAACTCCGGGGGTCCTACACTTTTAAAGTCTTTAAAGGTTGTTACTGGCACAGTTTGAGGGTTCGGGCGAACGGGTTCATTGTTCCTTCCCCTTAAGGCTTCTCCTAACAAGTCTACCAGTTTCTGGATCGGGTCTACTTGTTCTCTCTCATTGTTAACGGATTCTTCGGGTGCAGTCAATCTACGTCTGGGCGGCATTATCTGCATCACAATTTTTCATTTTATTATTATTCAAGTATATCACTTAAGTATTTCTTTTAATACTAAAAGAATAAATTTATAACACGTTTCTAAAATCAACTCCATTTATATTCATATGCCATTTCATTTCATTACATGATTTTCCTAGCATACTGCTATAAATGTTATCACATATATCCCCTAATATCACAAAAGACGGGGAATATACCAACCTACTACCATACTACCCCTCTAACAAAAGCTAACTCGGGGTTTACATCATCATCCCACATCTTACACAAAAGATCGGGATTACAACATAGTATATACAATACATAAAGACACAACTAGTACTACCACTAGACTGACTAAGGAAATCTCATCCCATCATCCCGCGCTCCACTGCGCTCTTGTACTCCAACTGTGCTATATACGCAAACAGCTCTCGGCTCAAGGTATGTAGAGTCTGTCCCTGTTCTGCCGGGTAGTGATACACACCATCAATCACCCTTTCAAAAGCTGAACGGAATACATACCCCATCTTGTTCATCTTTCTCTTTTTGCACCTGACCTCATCCTCAAGGTCGTCAGCTCTCTCATTGGACGCTTCCCACTTCTCCTCGAAGTGTAACCTATCCATCACCTCCAACTCTAGCTGAGTATGGAGTGCCTCTTTCTCAGTCTTCTCACTCAGTTCCCTCTGCTCAACCTCTTCTAGCTTCTCTGCCAAATCTGCATTCCTAGCCACTGACCTGTGAAACAGAGTCCCCATCTGGATCCCTGCCTCCCTACGGTAGGCAATCTCCACCTCTAACTCTTGCATAGCCAGCTTCCTCTGGTGGTCCTCGTCCCTCAGCTTCTGGAACTCAGACTCTCTCTCTTGGGCCTCTGCCTCCAGCTCTTGGACTCTGCAGTCTAACTCTAGAATACGCTCCTCGTACTCGCCTAACATCTGTTCCTCTATAGTAGCCTCATCAGAGTCCTCTACTGGCTCATCCTCCATCGGCTCCTCCTCTGGATCAGACTCTATCTCAATCTCGTCCTCGTCGTCAGACTCGAATGGTGCAACAGCCTGCACTGGTGTAGCCTCTAGAGGTGCCTCGTATACTACGTGTATATCCCTGGGCTCCTCCTCTGCAACTCTACTAGGTACCCCTGTGTCTGTCATCCTACACTCACAAACACAAGACAAGAAATAGCATCTCCATTAGAATGTTAAACAAAATATAAGTTCATTGTATAGAATGAAGTTACATTTCATAACAGACTAAGTCTCTCAAGGAAAACTCTACATGAGTTTTATCTCCTTCCTAACTTCTAAGTTCGCCTAAGTTATAGTCTAAGGGCACTCGTTCCTAAGGTTTATAACTACGGCTTTGATACCAACCTGTGACGCCCCCAAATTCCAGGACCGCCACTTGGTCTCTCGAATTCGGTTCATCACGTGCTCATGGTAATACATCACAATAATAATAATTAAATATCATACGATCACAGCGGAAAATCTATTCTAGAATAATTTACAATGATTTATTATAATTATTCCCCCAAGTCTCGCAACCTACAGTACTTAATAGATTACATAATAATATCAGTTAACGACTTATTACATAATCTAACTTAAGCTTAAACATAATCAAATCCAGTCTTACTACATCATCTTCATACAATATTAATATATTTAAAACATAACAGACATAAGCTAGTTGGTAGCTTTGCCCTTGCCCTTATCAACGCCCGAAGGTTCACCATGCTCTGCCTTCACTGAAATGTTTTAGGGAAAGCAAGAATGAGCACAAATTGCCCAGCAAGTAATATACAATAAGGGTGAGTAATAAGATTCTCAATTCTCGAAAGGGTATAACAAGATTTGATAGTTCAAGAACAACAAGAATATCAACAGTTCTCAATATCAGTCGCTAAGGACAGGATAATATCAATATGATTCAATAATAAGTCAATTCAAGATTTCAAATAATTGAATACTGAGTAGTCACTACGGACTATGAACTTCTACTAGAATTGACAGTAATAAACTGAAAATCCAACAAAAACAGGTACAACAGGTGATCAGCCTAAAGTACCCTTGTTATGCATAACAATCAACCATACTCAAGTGTGCACGTCGGTTCTCCGACAATTATATATTCCCTTCAAAGAAGGTTGTTCTTCTCAGTCAAATACAAGATCCCGCACCAATCAATTAGTTTGGGTCGCTTTTCAATAATATAAGTCTAGCCGAATCAAATGGCATAGACACTTTCACAATATTCAAGAACAATACTAAGTTCAACATGAATAATAGCTTTAATGAAATAAGAGTTCAAGTATGCTAATTCGATTCAACCGATTAAATAGGAAACTAGTTCGCAATACACAAGATAGGATACTTGCATAGTAAAAGAGTATAAGTTAGGAAACTTTCACAATCATAGCTTTCCTTGCATAAAGTAAATGCGTCGGTTAGGATACTTGCACTTTAAGAGAGTGTAAGTAAGAGAACTTGCCTTTAGCGTAGTTTATCCACAAAAAGCAATCAACACTTTCGAATTCCTATCGTAATACAGTTACGTATATATATGATATTCATTAGTCATATAATTTAACTTCACATTTTCTCTTTGAATATACGATCAACACATAAGCTAAGTTTTACCTAGCTACACAGTTATATAGAATATAATTTCTATCCTTAACGTTCCTTCTTTAGAGTTTAAACGCATTCTCATATTATATAAGATCTCAACAATTAGCAAACATGCTTGCATATTATTAATATCACATAAGACCACAATCAATACTAAATATATTTCATTTTAGCAAGTTACGGCATCTCCTTAAGTTAACCGTCAAAATCGGGTTCAAGTAACATCATATAATATCGCGTAGCATGTATTCATATTTAAAGGATACTTTCATGCTTGTATAACTTTTCCAAATCCAATCGTACATGGTATAGGTTCTTAAGTTAATACTTAAAGCCATTCAAGGACACGAACTCATATGGTCTAACATGATTGCTTTTAAACACATAAGATATTCATATAACTTGTATTAGTCATGCTCATGAGTACTCGTATTGCATATATGTAGCTAGCATTGTTATTATCTTGAAAACATGCTTTGTTTATGCTAAACTTTAATCACGGCAACCAATCATGGTATATATATATGCATGACACATGAATGAGTCTAAGAGTACTATCACATGTGTCCATAAATATCAGAATTTAAATCTCCACGTATCGTGTTAATGCTCATGTGCAAGGCTTGTATTTCTATTGGTGAATCTTACTAATAGAGCCTAACATGTTCATGCTTCCTTACGAACTATATAAACACAAGTTAAGGCTTCATTCATATATTTCAAAGTTATCTAAACATGCTCATAACATCAAAATGACTATATAGCATTTACATGATCATATCCACCTTCAAACTTACATTTTTGTTAGGAATGAGCACTAGTTAGGTTCACATGTTCATATTTTATTACGGAACCAATATAGATAAGCTAACATGCACTTCATGTGTCTCTAGGTGGTACTAACGTGCTTGCAAGGTCAGTATGTAAACATGCTTTATATATGTTAACGTCGTTTATGAAACTTTAAATTCGTTTCCAAACTATGTGTTGTTTGGTTAACCATGCATGCTAATATACTAAAACATGCTTACATTGCCTCATTAGGTTTATATATATGTATTAATCATGCTCCCATGCTTGTTTAAACAAAAATCAAACAATTGGTACATAACAGTTTTGTTGCAGAATGCAGAAAACTGAACACAGAGGCTGGCGCTGCGGCGCGGCACAGTAGCTTAATACTGGCGCTGCGGCGCGAGTGGCGCTGCGTGCGGCGCTGCGGCGCGGGCTGCGGCGCGTGTGGCGCTGCGGCGCTGCGGCGTCGAGGCAGTTTTCTGGGTTCAGACTGCAGCGAAAACCGACCCAAAACCTCCCATTTCATCGATTTACCCAGATACTATCCTTGTTTAACTTACTAACACATACATATATGCTTATATAACAGTCAATAGCAATTATCAATTCCCAATTTCATGAACTCTAACTAATTTACAAATTTCATGTATTTACAGAAATTGAAGAGGAACAATGGAAATGAAAGACTATTCAGTGGTTCCATCATGTGTGTATGTTCATATAACAACAATATAAGGGTTCTACAAACCAATCATGAACCAATTTGGCATAATCAAGAATTTTAACAAAACTCAGAGAACAACAATGGAGTTCTTTTGACAGAAAATGAAAATGAAGACACGAAGAGGATTTATACCTCTGTTATGGAGTAAGCTTGCTGATATCTCACAATGCTATTATGTATATGCTCTCAACTTATCAACTCAAACAAAATCTCAGCAATGTGAAATGGGAAGAAAGGAAGCCATATTTATAGAGAAAACAAGATACAGACAATGCAATTGCCTACTATTTCAAACTAACAGAAATTTGAATTGTATGCTAGATAAGAGGAAGTTGGTAGATAGTTGTTGAAAGCCATCATTAGAGCCACTCCTCATATAATTATTGCTAGCTAAGCTTGGGAGAAGAATGGGAGAATAGGCCTTAGCCTTTTTGCCATACACGTGAAGGAGAAGGAGGGTGACTATTATATGGGAACAAGGCCATATATCAGCATTCTATAATTTGTATATATACACAACACTTATGCCAAAATATGTTACATGTATATATACTATATAATTAGGCCACAATTATAGTTACAATGTAATTCTAATGATACTAACATGGATTCACATAATGTAATAAGTGTGAATTGTGCACATATAATTCATGTACATATTTATCATACTGGTATAATTTAATCGGATGTTATCACGTTACATTATCTCATGTATTATTAAATTGTATTACTCAACAATTATTTATAATAGATCCATGATACATTATTTTAATGTATATCCACACATCATTTGTCACCTACACATATCATAATATATAGTTACTATACATTTAATTCGCATGCTTGCACATATAATTTCTCATCTTATAAATTGAATATTAATTAATAATATACACATATCCTACATCAATCAATATAATTGTTAACCTCCATAACAATTTAATTAACCTTTATATGATTAACTATCACTTTGATATAAATCTTATTATATTTATAAACACGTTGCTCATTATTATTATGTTTCTTGCAATAA
This sequence comes from Panax stipuleanatus, assembly GCA_020205555.1. Lineage (NCBI taxonomy): Eukaryota > Viridiplantae > Streptophyta > Magnoliopsida > Apiales > Araliaceae > Panax > Panax stipuleanatus. Next base: position 68,896,262 of record CM035123.1, on the reverse strand, counting down.
TAATCACATATTATTAATCAATCCTCATTAGTATTTTATAACAGTTAATTAATATTCTTCGCTTAACAATTAATATAGATTAATTGTTCGCTTAAATTAATATAATCATTCTTATATTACGTCACTGTGCCACACAAGGCAATCAACGAGTTTATCACAAACTCCACCAATTTCTCAATTATTATAATTATTCAATTATATATAATTGAATTAATTCATCTCATAACACAAAATCATTTATATTCAAATAAATTCTCATTTCCATTAATATATTTATTTAATAATATATGGAAATTCTCGGGTATTACACCTACTAGGGATGGGATTGACTTCCTCCGTAGGAGAACGACTGCCAATGGATTGATGGATTTGCTTCAGCATCTTCCTGGTGAGTTGATGCTGGTAGACGACCAGTTCAGCCAACTGCTCGATTTGTTCCTTGAGAGACTTTACTTCTTGCTCCATCAGGAATCGATTCTCAAAAGTTTCCCAACTTTCAGGGCTACTGAGATTGGATTGACTTGATTCCCCAACATATCGGAGGTACTTAGATCCTTCTCCACTTGAGGTGCTGATCATGTTCACATTCTCCACTTTGTGCTGTGGGAGAGGATTGCCTTGGACATGGGGTTGCTCAGGCTTTATTATCACAATCTCCCCGCTGTCAATCAAGTCTTGGATTTTGTGCTTGAGAGACCAACAGTATTGGGTGTCATGGCCTGGAGATCCAGAATGATAAGCATATTTCTTGTTAGGGTCGAAGTTCCTTCCGTTTGTGTTGGTTGGTGGAAGGAGTTGAATAATTTTCTTCTGAGCTGTCAGAAGTTTGAAAACATTCTCGAGGGAATCCCCTAGTGGGGTGAAATTTCTTCGACGCCTGACTTGCATATTTTTCAGGAATTGAGGGTTTGCAGACTGTGCTGAAGCTTGGAAAGGGGTATAGTTCCTCCTTTGAATGGGCATATGGTTTGACTCGCTCCTTGAATTTTAGTCCTTGTAAGACCAAGAAGACTTCTTCGTCTTTCTTTTTGTGGACCATCTGGGGATTACTCCCATAATTTTTGGATTGGATATGTTCGGCGACAACTTCGAGGGCGGTTAGATCTTTTATCTTCACGGATTTGAAGCCCCATTTCTGCCATTTCGCCGTGCTTGATCATTTCAGAGAATGGTTTTCCGATTCCTGCTAGGACCCTTTCATAATAAGGTGTTTCTTGAATGTCAATGAAGGTCATGACTATTTCATTCAATCATGGCTGGGGTGACTTAAGCTGCAACCCGTCTCCATCGCTGGGCATATTCTCTGAATGATTCAGTGTTCTTTTTCTTGATTTTGGTAATTTGATATCTATCTGGAGCCAGCTGTGATTGAAAACTATACTGGCTGAGGAAGGCATGGGCCAGTTCTTCCCAGCTATGAATTTTGGAATTGTCCAAGCAGGCATACCAAGCTCTGGCTTCTCCGATTAGACTTTTTTGAAATAGTTGCATCCGAAGTTTCTTGTCCTCAGCATAGGATCCGAGCTCTCCGATGAAAACTTTCAGGTGTGTGTAAGGATCCCCCATTCCGTCATATTTTTTGAAATCAGGGACTTGAAAGTTTTCAGGATAACGAGCCCCGAGGAATATGCAGAGGTCAGAGTAATTCACACTACCAAAATGCTCCAATCCCTTTGATAGATCGTAGGGTACTTTCTTGAAAATGTCACTAGCTTCCTGTTCTTTGACTAGGGGGGTGATCTTAAGAGTTTTGTTGATTTTGTCCTGGTTCTGTGGTCCAGGCATCTGAGTTTCAGCCTTTTCGGTAACTTGATCGCCAGCACCACTACCAGATGGTCCTAGTTCTGGATGAGTTTGAGATTGTTTCTCTTTGAAGGCCTTACTTTGTTCTCACAGAAAACCTTCTAGCTCGGCTATTTGATTTTTTAGTCCTTCGAACTCTTCCTTGTAGACAGGGGTGGATTCTGGTGGAGCACTTAAAGCCATGTCCGTGGATGGACTGAGTGCTTTCTTGAATTTAGGTAAGGATTGGATGCATGATGTGTTTTTTAGTGTTTATCCTGCAAAATCGAGGTTAGTTGTTTTGATGGTAGGATGACATTTATTTGACAGGGAAAGTAAATCTTTTATTATTGATATTTACATTGTGCTCCTCAGTAATTGGAGACTTAACATGGAATCGAAAGAGGAAGGCATGAAGAAGCTTCCCTTCGGATATGGTTAATCAGAGGCTGACCTATCTTAGGTTACTCTCGCTAATTTTGTTTCGGCATGAAGGCTCCCAGATCATCGCAATCTACTAGAAGGGAAGTTAATCTGATTGTTCAACTGGAGCGAATCTGAGTGGTGTATTTTCATGAGGCACCCCCAGAGACTTAATCGTCCCCAGAGTCATTACTTAACACCGACCATGTTATCCTCCTTGGGAGAGGGACACACAACATACATTCACATACATCGTGCCTTACCGTTTATGCATGTAATGACAGTTCGTGTGAAGCACTAATATGGGTGCGAAGCACTAAAAAGCAGGAAATCATTCATTCACATTTATTCAATGTAAAGACACAGTATTCACTCATCCATTGATTGTGGAGACGCAGGATTTCACGCATTCAATAGTTTTAAAAGGGAAATATTTGAAAAGATTTGAAAACGGCCTAAGACCTCTACTGTCCCCAGCAGAGTCGCCACCTGTCAATGTTAGAAAATTTAAGAATCCCGCGGGTCGGTTCATAACCCGGGTTTCCTTAAATTGATCTTCCTAATTTCTCTCTACCCTTATTCTTTTTATTTAGGAAAAAGGTTTTGAAGGGCTTTTTAGGAAAGAAGCCAACATGTGTTTATGTCGACAATTTGATTTGATTTAACAGAGTCGCCAGTTGGTAGATTTGAAAATAGTTGTACCAACTCAATTGAGTTTTGATTTGAAATAGGCCCAATTGCTGGACACTGTCGAAACTTGATCTTTGAAAATAAAGTTTGAGCTCGGGGGCTTGGTTAAGTGTGGGGAAGGTGTTAGGCACTCCACGACTCCCGTGTAAACACGGTACCACATCTTTTCAATATTTCTCTTAAAACTGCGAATGCGTGAGTGAATGCTGTTGAAAAATTGGGCCTATTAATTTGATTGATTGAAAGTAGTGATTTGCTTCGTTGAACCTATATATGAAGAGTTTGATTTGATTTTGAAAATCAGTCTTTGATTTGATTTGGAAAAGGCATTTTGATTAGATTTGCAAAAGCTTTGAAATTGAATTGACAGTGATGTTTTGAAAACTGTTTATCAAACTCCTACGCTGACATAAGAATTGAAGCCTTTTGATACTTTCAAATTTTATCTTTATAGCCTTAAGGCTACATGTGAATGGTGATTTGTCGGGCTGTGAAGCATCCTCGACCACAAAAATAAATACAAGTGTCGATCTCCTCATGGGTATGAAAACCATCGGAGGGACGCTGACACGACAAGCATATTTCACTATATTAAGACCTTAAATCCGGATAACCAGTTTTAAGGTCTATGTATGTACATTTTACATAAAAACTGGCAGGGTACATCTGTAAACTGGAGTTTGCCCATTATAGGAATCAGATCCCGATTGATTTTATCGTGAATCCCACGATTCCTAGGCTCACATATGAGTAGCCAATAAACTTGCACAGTTTAAATTTGCACAGAAATAAATATATACATCATCACGTCGCAATGGAACCAAGGATTCATCAGTAAATCCTGGCTGCGTGTGGCCAAAGCGTCTCGTTCCCACTAGGTAGCGATCTAAGGGACGCGAGTTTACTTTCAAAGCTGAAACTATAAAAATAACTAGATTTAAAAAAATCTCAGCCATTATATCCTCCAGGTCCTGTCAGGACCTGTTTGAACCGTTGAAAGCTAGAATTGGCGAGATTTGAATAAATCTAGTCCGCCCACAGATATGTCAGTGCAGACTCATATAAAAATGAATATTGAATGCAACATTTGAATAGATTGAGTAAAGCAATATATATATATATATATACAAAAGCTGTAAAAGGGCGATGGATTGGAATTAAAATATATATATTTATAAAAACTGTAAATAGCCACGAAATAATCCAGGCTGTTATAGAAATGATATATATATATATATATATATAGAAAAATAGTAAAACCGACGATGGGTTTTCACACCGGTGCCCGTACTGGAATTGAAATTGACAGAAAATAGTCACCTAGTGACTGGGGAGAGCACCCAGTATAGGGAAGTGTGCAAAAGCAGTAAAATCGCCACGAATAATCCAAGCTAGACTGAAAATATATATATATATATATATATATATATAATATTATATTTACAGAAATGTAGTCAACTAGGACTGGTATGAGAACCATTGATGGTGAAAGTCGCTTATATATGCGTAAATATATAAAAAAGCGGTAAGCTACCTGGGATTTGACATCCGGGCTTGACTGAATTGAAATATTAGTACATTTGTAGTTAAATGTTGGTCCGATTTAGATGACACAATTAACGCACAAGTATACGCGATCAACAAGTAATAAAGAGTGAGTAAAGATATCGTTCCCACAAGGAATTAACAGATAAAAGGTCGCCAAAGCACTAGCACATAATCATTTCAGTCTTATTTAAACGGGTGGTAAAGAGAATGAATTTAAATTATGTTAACTAGGCAAGGAATTAAACTTAAACTAATTAATCCTAGAGTAAAATCAGATAATGAAGATAAGAGATTCCAATTTTCCCTAATGATTTGTCTAAATCGACACACTTCCAATTAGGTTAAATTAATCATTAAAGTTGTTAGCCGAGAACACGAAGGTAAGAGAAGGACATCTTTCGATGCACCTAATCCATATCATGTGCAATCCATAGATGATAGAACGCACGTGAACACCCACATTATCTAAACCCCTATATGTCTATGGTGTTTACAAATAAATAGGGTTTAAGGTCAAGTCCTCTATTAACTACGAGAGACGCTTCGGTATATGTCTATCCTAAGCACAAATCATACGTCCAATGTCATGTGAACGTGCAATCGCCCGCTACTACGATTAGATCTAAACCCACACTTTGTCTTTCAATCCCATGTGGGTTATCACAGTAATTGGTCATGACTCAATTAAGCAATGAAAGCATACATCGCAATAGACAAACACATAGTAATCAAATAAGACCATCATGGAAGGAATATCAAATTAAACTACTCATTAGGTTCCATTGAAACCTTAAAATATGATTTAAGTCATAGACAACTTGAATATATTATCCACAAGTAGATTATACATTATCCAAATACAAATTGAATACAAGGAGAGTGAAGAGATAGAAATTGCAAATCTTTGTTCTTTCTCCAAGTGTGGATCTTCAATGTCAATCTCTTGCTTTAATCTTCTTCTCTAATCTAACCCTAGAATCTAACTAACTAACTAAACTAGCACTAATCTACTCTCTAATCTACTCCTAATCTAGACTAAACAAGATGTAAAGGAAGAAAAGAGAGGAACTAGGGCTTAGGGCCAATATATGATGCCCTTTTCTTGCCAAAACCAAGCCCCCTTATATCCCAATCTCTAGCCAAACCAGTTCAGTTGAAAAGTCAAAGTTTTGTCTGCTGGGGACTGGCGCGGCTGAGCCCAAAATACACTAGAAATCCGCGCGCCCACGCTAGAGATTTTCTGCTACAGTGTCCTCTGGTAGAACGGCCATAACTTTTGATCCGGGAGACGTTACGAGGCCTGCCACCTGTCAAATCGAAGCTATCGAAGAGCTATACAACTTTTGTCCCTTGAGAATTGAGAAATAAGGGATGGATGAAGGCTGAAATTGAGCTTCAAGTGACAGCTATGCATGAAAACTCAAAATCGTGAAGTTTAACGTCCGTTGGTATACGGGGCATAACTCTCGCCTCCGAACTTCGATTGGGATGATTCAAGATGTTCCGAAAAGCTTATAAGATGCTATACAATATGAACTAAGCTCCAATCCAAGAACATAAAATGAGCATAAACCCCCCAAACGATGTCCGGATTGTATTTCCTTCCTATTGTCATGCCATCATTCCATTCTTGCTCCTTTTGACCTCATTTTGTCCTTTTAAGCTCAATAAGCACCAAGGGAGTTCCAAAACATGCAAACTACAAAACAAAGCAAAAACACGTGAAAAGCACACAGATACTTGAGTTTCGACAGCGGAACAAGCTGGTTACTATCCGAATAAGTGGTCATTAAATATACACAAAAAGGGCCAAATCCGGACTGAGGAGATAATCCAACCCGGTAAAGTTGCCAAAAAAGTGTGTGCTAGTGCATTGAAGCTGCTGGAGCAGACAGATCGTCAATCTGAGTTGTAAAAATGCAAAAAATTTAAGTTTTTATAGAGAAATGTACCAAATTTTGACGAAAACGGCCACAGAACTAAGTTTCGAGCATATTTAGAAAGTGAAACTTAATGTGCACGTGTAAAACAGCGCAAAGTAGTAGTATTGACTTGCTGATCGTAAAAATATTTGCAATGGACTGCAATACGGGCTTTTTGCCACTTAAGGGGCCTTAAACGTCCAAATCTAACGGTGGTTTTTTGATATGTGGTAGTATGTTGGTATATCTACGTGTTGGAGTAAAAATATTTGGGTTTGGAAGAGGTGTAAACGTCAGAAAATCAAACTGGCAGGGCTTCGCTGCTTTTTCGAATTATGAAAATGAAGGGGGGGTGCACGTATATTTATAGGCTAGGGAGCCTTAGCTCTACTTGCGGCTAGCCGTAAGTAGAGGTGCGGCTCCCCAGGAGGGCCCTAAGGTGTCGGATTCTATTGTCTTGAAGTACGTGCACTTTGGACAACACGCAGTCGAAGTCTGAACTTTCGAACTTTTGATCGGAGAGTCCGTTTGAGGCGTGCAATATGTAACGACCAGGAATTTTAGGCTCCTTATTAATTTTATATGTGATTTTAAATTTTTAGGAGTTAATTTTTTTAAACTTATTTAAACCTTATGTGATTATGTGCTTATGTGATTTAACCTATGCGAGTAAATGCTAGGATTTTTATTAAAGGGAATCACTAATGGTTATTTAAATTAGTAGATTAACCTTGAGACTTTTATATCAGAATATTGATAAAAGTGTTAGTAAATTATATATTCAAATTTACTTGAATATAGTGTAGAGACTTAATCGTGATTAATTATTTTTATTTGAGTAATTAATTGATAACGTATGAAATTATTATTATTGTTGATTTATAATTATTATGAATAAATAATAATTAATGAGTAGGAGATAAATAAATATAATAATATTATATTTACTTGATTAATTATTTTATACAAACATGTGTTATATAAATGGTAGTTATCTATATTGTATATTATACAATGTGACCTTTGACAAGGCTATTATATATAGACTATATAGTAATCTTAATTGTATTATGTGAGATTGATAAGTGTAATGTGTACTTAGAGCATGTGACATGATAAGGGTAGGAAAACTATTATGAATACCCTATCACCTTACATTAATATCAATAGCATTATTAATTGATAATATTTTCCCATAAGTTATTATTATTATAACAGTTATTAAACACAATTATATTATATTTAGTGTTAATAGAAAATATACATGGATTATATGTATGTACATTACTTGACTCCTTATAATTTGAAAATACACTATATACTTTTTTTTTACTCATTATAACCTAAGTTATATAGAATGAAATGTGTAACATAAGTGTATATTATATAAACCAAGTGTTGTATTTTTACAAATGTTGAGCTCTTACCTTGTCCCTAAAAGAATGTCTCACCTCTTATTCACGTGAACTCAAAGCCTAGCTACTCTACTTCTCCTCATTTTCTTCACCAAGTATAGAGCTAATGAGTTTGGGAGAGTGGGTTTCATGATTTGAAATACCAACTCCTCAACCACTTCTTGTTAACCACCATGTTCTTGTGCAATCCATTGGTTTAAACTTGTAGGAAATAACATTGTATGGATATTGAAATTGCCTATATAAGAGCTTCTCTCATTCTCATTTTGAAATGCTGAGATTTTCATGTAAGTATAGAATTGCTAGAGTGAGTATACTGTTATTATAGAGGAGATTAGGAAGGTATATTGCAGCTCAATTGTTTCACAGAGGTATAACTTCCCATCCCCATTCTTCATTTTCTGATAAAATTGCTAAGTTCTTGATTATTTGAATTAAGCATGTATTAGTTGATATTTGATTTGGAATATGATTATTAAGTGTTGTGTAAAGATCATAAGCATGTTAGAAATACATTGTAGCATGACTGAATTGATTGTGGTATGGAATTCTGAGTTGGGTTTACAGTCTGCCGAAAAATTTGCACTGCCTCAGGCCTGGCCGCTAGCCTGCACAGCTGCTCCAGTGTTGCACTGGCCAACGGCATAGCTGCGCTAGTGCCTATCTGCAGAAAATTTTTCTGTTTTGCTTCCTGCTCATGCTAGCTTGATGGTACTAAGTTGGACATGCATAAAAGTAGTTTAACTCATATATATATATATATATATATATGTATGTTCTTGATACAACATGCATAATTTTAACCATGTTAGTATGCATTATGGGAGGAAGCTTTATAGTTTACAAATGAACTTGGACTTATTAAGAGTGAACTTAGAAGCTTTAAAAAGGGGACTTTGACATATAAATACCATGACTATATTCTGACTTTTGAGACATGTTTGTATAATTTAAAAATGTATGAGAAACATGCTAACTAGCGTATATAGGTTCCATAATGAAATGTGATCATATGAACCGTACTAATGCACGTTCCTAACAAAAATGAAACACAAACCTTGACATGCTATGCCATGTTACTATTCTGACTTTTGCGAGCATAATAGCATGGTTTATATTAACTTGAAATGCATGTTTAAAATGTTAAACACGTTAGCATACTTGATTGAAAGCTTCAAGAGGTTTTTCAAGCGAAACTTAAAGACTTTCAAAGTAAACATAACTAAGACTTGTGTCTTTTAGATTGTGACCACTTAAATACATATAACTTATTGTATGCATTCTAATACCTGTGAGTAATGGTTACGAGATACTTTACATGTACCATATTGTCTTTTTGACTTGGTATACCTTGTAATAGAAACTTAGAATGTGAAATAGCATTGAATACCATGTGAATGATATTATGACCATGCGAGCATGTGTATTAGAGTTCGTTAGACCTAAAAGCATATTAACATAGACCTTGTTTGGTCAAACCGTGAATTTCGCATATGTACGTATTCATAAGAAATAAATTTCTGAAGCACGAACTACATGATTAAAGTCTATGTGTGTAGTATACTCAAGCATGTATATTATATATTGTTTAGCCTTGTTATGTGATAACATGACCTTAGTAACCGATCTTGAAGCATGAGCATATATTAGTTAAAGTATGTGAATTACCGGCATGAAAACATATGACTTCGAAATTGGATTAGGACGAGCATGCTAGTTTCGAATGGGATATTATAAACTTGATAAACATATGTGTTGATTTATATCAGTAGCTGGAAGTGCTATGTGTTCAAGCCTATGTTGATGCTTATGAACTAGACAATCTAAAATTATTAAATCTAAGACAGGATTAGATTGACTTACGTGAACTACGTGATAGAATTATATAATGACTAGAGTCTTGTATGTGTGAACTTATATTAGTTTATATATACTAATTGGAGAGGCCGACTTGTTAATGCTAGGTCGGTCCAACGCAGTTTTAATTAAAGCTAGAATTATTTGTAGCTGAGCAAACAGGCAAGTATTCTAGACCCTTGCACTATTTTGTTTGATAAATCTTGTAAGCAAGTTCCCTGACTTACACTTATTATTTGTGCAAGTCTCCCTAACATTACTCAATTTTATATTGAGCAGGGTATTTTTAGTTTTCCTGAACTATTCTTTTATTTGAGCAAGTTTCTTGACTTATACTTATTTATTGTACAAGTATCCGGACCCTATTGTGCAAGTATTCTAAATTCTTGCACTACTTTATTCAATGAGTCGTGTAAGCGAGCTTCTTAACTTCACTTATTTATTTATTTTTGTGAAAGTTTCCTACCCTTCTCATATTGTTTTGAGCAGGTTATTATTGTATTGTGAAAGTTCCCCGAACTTCACATTTTGAGAATTGTGAAAGTTCCCCGAACTTCACATTTTGGAGTATTGTGAAAGTTCCCCGAACTTCACACTTTGGTTATTGTGAAAGTTCCCTGAACTTCACACTTTGGTTATTTTGCAAATTCCCGAACTTCATTTCTTTATTATAAAAATTCTCTAAACTTATACAAACTCGTATATTGTGCAAGTATCTTATCTTTGTGTTTACTTTACTCAAAGAGCGTTGTCAGCAAATGTCCTAACCTATGCATTTACTTTATGCAAGGGATCTATTATGGTGAAATTTCCCGAATTTCACTCTTTGATATTGTAAGTGTCTAAGCTTATGCATTTATTTTATGCATGGAATCTATTATCATGCAAGTTCCCCGAACTTTACACGTTGAGTATTGTGCAAGTTCCCCGAACTTCACACGTTGAGTATTGTGCAAGTTCCCCGAACTTACACAAATTCTTATATTGTGCAAATTCTAAACTTCACTTTGTGCAAGTTCTCTATCCTTCTCATATTGTATTGAGTAGGTTATTGTTGAATCAAAAGTTGTTTACTTAATTGCTTGAACTTTATTTCCAAGCATGTTATTTAGTGGTTTAATTACTTATCAATTGTTCCACATTGATATTATTGATCTTCGCACCTAGTGCATTTGAGCTCGTACAGTCTTGGACTTGTACATTATTCAAGGTTCTAAATTTCTTGAACCGTGTCAGTAAGAGTCTGAACCTTTGCTCGGTCAGACTAGTGTATGAAATTTTCTTTGAAGCTATCCAAACCAATTGATGGTAAGGATTCTTAGACGGAACAGAACACCCCTCATATGTAGGAGTGTGCCCAGGTATCTAATATATATGATACGAGTAAGCAGATTTAAGTGTTATGCATATTCACGTTGTGCCCGAGGCTGATCTCCTCGAGGTAGTTAGTTTCTGTAGCCAGAAGCCAGTAATTCTAAAAAGGGTCAATTAGCTATTGAACCCATAGGAAAGTTATAGTTCAGAGTCTACTCGACTATCAGTCATTCTAAAGGCAATTATTATCTTTGCTTTTAATATTCATATTGTTGAATTGTTCAGATGTTCATATCGTTGAGTCTATCAGATATTCATATTATTGAATCATTTTAATATTCATATTGTTGAATTGTTCAGATGTTCATATCGTTGAATCTATCAGATATTCATATTATTAAATCGTTCTAATATTCATATTATTAAATCGTTCAGATATTCATATTATTGAATCGTTCTAATATTTATATTGTTGAATCTTTAAGATGTTCATTTTGTTGAAATCATTGTCAGATATTTTTCCATTCATCATGATATATCCTTTATTGTTGTATTTAAACTTGCTCAGCAAACTTGTTGCTCATTCTTGCTATATCATGACTTATATTGCAGTTGAGCCCGAGCCCTCAGGGAAGGACAAGGGTAAAGGAAAGATTTAGGATGGTTTGTAAGGAGCAGACTTTGCCTTTGTGATTTGTTTAATTACTGTTAATGTAATATAAACCCTAATGTTTATTCTAGGGTATATTTGTATTGATGTATTAAGGTTATCGAATCTTGGGACTAGTAACACCTTTTGAATGAACGACGTACGTTTATTATTTTCTGCATTTTAGTTATCGTATGATACTTAAAGGTGGACGTTAGTATTGTTTCGTGGCGACTGGACTGGGGTCAGAGGACCCAGATTCGGGGGTGTCACACAATACCTTTTTGTAAAGCCCTCACCGAGAGTGTCACAATGACATGGGATAAAATACTTTTCGGGTTCGAGAAGACGGGTTCATAACCAGGTCTTCGATTCCCCGCAGTTTGTCCGTTGAGCTGTCTTGCGCTTTTGGCACTCGGGATCGTTGTTGTGGTTCATTCTAACTTCGATGGCATCAATTCGGCTTGAGTTTGACCGAATCGGCTGAGAGTGGTAAAATGACCATGTTTCCCCTCCAGGGGTTGCCTGTGGTGTCGGCACGGCCTTTGATGGAACTGGCTTCCCAAGGTTGTCTCTGGGGCTGAACTGCACTTCCCGGATTGACGCCAGGGCTGATCTATACTTCCCGGGTTGAGACCAGGGATGACTTGACATGTCGTAATGTCTAGGTTTACTTGTACTTGCCAGGTTGATGTCGGTGCTGACTTAACGGCCCGATATTGAGATTGGGGTCGATCGGTACCTCCCGGGTTGCTGCCGGGGCTGATTTGAATCTCTCGGGTTGCTGTCGAGGTTAATTTGAAGGCTCAATATTGAGATTCGGGTTTGAACTGATGGCCCGATTGGAGATCAGGATTGATCTAATGGCCCGATTAGAGATCAGAGCTGGATTGACGACCCGATTAGAGATCGGAGCTGGATTAACAGTCCGATTGGAGATCGGAGCTTGATAGACGGTCTGATTGGAGATCGAAGCTGGATAGACAGTCTGATTAGAGATCGGAGCTGGATAGATGGTCCGATTAGAGATTAGAGCTGGATAGACGGTCTGATAGGAGATCGGAGTTGGATAGACGGTCCGATTGGAGATCGGAGCAGGCTGGAGCACCGATATTGGTGATCAGATTTAAATAGAATACTGATATTGGTGATCGGATTTGGCTGGAGTACCGACATTTGTGATCGAATTTAGGCTTACCGATATTAGGGATCGAATTTAGACTTACCGACATTGGTGGTCGGATTTAGGCTTACCGTCATTGGTGGTCGGATTTAGGCTTACCGACATTGGTGGTCGGATTTAGGCTTATCAACATTGGTGGTCGAATTTAGGCTTACCGATATTGGGGATCAAATTTGAATTGAAGTACCGGCATTGATGGCTGGATTTGAGGTTATTGACGGTTTTGCCCTCCTACAGTGTTAATAGTGGGGCAAGGAAAATTTCGAGTATCTACATTTACATATGTAGTTAAATATCTCCCTTATACATCCATATACATAGATGTATACATGTAACCATCAACTTATATTATACCACATATAATCCATGTACATTTAACAATACCGAATATAGTAAAATTGAGTATTGTCACACCATACTATTACAACTATATTATTTCAATTATATTTAACTATTGAAATAATCATTAAATAACAATTGTTTATTTAATATAATTTATTATTCCATAAATACTCCTTAATGTATCCGTTCATCACATCTTGTCACATAAACATTATTTATGTAACTTACATCATTCCTTCAATCTTACTATATAGTTCTTATAAAATATAGTCACATTAAAGTGTTACGCAACACTTCCTTTTAATTGAATGTAGATACTATATATTATATGATTACTTATCATACAACTTGCACACAACAATAAATTAATTTCGTTTTATCATTCCTTCATTAATTTATTTAATAAATTTCTCTTTCCATAACTTAGCCACATTAGGCACATTTCATGAGCTTACATTAAGCTTATTATCACTTCCACCACACTTTAATATTCCTTTAATATAAGGTTTGTGTGACACATGTACTTTAAAGCTAAGTCATTTAGCTACCTTAAATAACTATACACTTATAATATGTATAACCTTTACACTTAGAATAATTAATATTTACTCTATTAATTATTTAAATTATAAAATCTACGATAAAATAATAACTTAAGTTATTTAATACATTAAAATAACTTAGCCTTCTTTTATTAATTAACTCTCTCGGAAATACATTAAAAATTATGTATTTTGCCATAACATGACATAAAAATATTTGTATCATGTTTTCTTCCAATATAGACATTAATCATAATAAAAGGACTTACTCATTTTTCTCAAGATATTATCTAGGTATTATTAAAATAATTACATGTACGACACATGTACACCTTTTATATAGAAAATAGATCATAAGATTATTCTCTATTATGATAAATTATTCCTATCAATTTATTACATATAGCAAATATGTTTTAATATATTTACCATATTAATTCATCATACCTATTATCTCATACCAAGACATATAAGGTAATAACATTTTCCCCTTTTATTAAAATAATTCAATATTAGAAATTATTTTAATATTCTTTAGTAGAAATATATAATATTCATTTCTTTTTCTATAATAACCAAGAATTTTAAGTCACTTTGTCAATAGATATACCAATTATGAATGATATTGAAAACTTTGTGACATATGGTGATTGAATGAGTAATTAAATAACAAGTGTGTTATGAGAATTTAATAGGAAGTCCCTCTTATAAAATAATTAAAGTAGTGGACTAGCCTAAGAATGTTAATAATCAAGGAAGTTGATTAAGGTGATGAACCCTAATTGAATATTCAATTTACTTGTAGGTTGCAAGTCTAATTGGGTTATGAAAGTAAAGTGGAATTCTTGATTTATGGGTATGTGTAATAGTCCAAGTAGTAAGTGATACTAGTGGGCTAGCCCAATTGGATGATTAATCAAGCCCACTAATTTTATTGGAAGATATACCTTAATGGCATGAGTTAAATAAATTAACTTAGCCCAACATGTAGAATTAATAAATAGTAGCCCAAGTAATGTATGACTAAACTTGACTACTAGTAGCCCAAATTTAATTAATTGTGAGCCCAAACATTTATTAAAGAGGCCCAAACTTTGGTCCATGAAGAAAAGGACATTAAATCACTAAAGTAAGTATATAACACAATAAAAATAAATCTATAATGGGGGGAAGAGGGATGCATGGCCTGCCACTAAGGGGCAATATGGAGAGGATTTTGAAATTTTATCAAGCTTGCCCAAAATCTTGGTTATAATCTTTTGGAACCAACACCCATGACATGTGTCACCCTCTTAGCATGCCCAACACTTGTGTTTAGTGACTAACCAACCTAGAGGAGAGAGTTAGTGGAAGCATACTTACACTTTCAATTATACCAACTCCACTAACTTCATTTCATTTGCACACTTACATTTCAAAGCTCTTTAGCTAGAGAAAGAAAGAAAATACAGAGAGAAAAAGAGAGAGAGAGAATTTCAACCAAGGAGGAAGAAGAAGAAGAGGGGTCTTGAGCTTCATGCATGCTAAGTTTCTAAACTACTTTGGGAAGATAGCAAGAAGAACTAGGTATTGATTCTCTTCATTTTTAAAGTTTTGTGTAAGGACCGAGAATTTTATACGACGATAATTTTACGAATGAATTTTTTTTTATTAACTATTATCATTATTGTTATCAGTGATATTTTGAATATATGCGATATGAATTAAGCAAGTTAGTCAATTTAATGATTATGAGTTGACTAAGAAATGGAGCCAAGATGAATAATTGTTCAAAACTTTAATTTGAATTTCAAATAGGGATTTGAATATTAATACAATTGTTATTGTATTTATGATGATATATATGTACATTATGTTATTAATGTTAAGTGATTAATTATTGATATGAATTATTGTTCAAAACTTTAATTTGAATTTCAAATAGGGATTTGAATATTAATACAATTGTTATGGTATTTATGATGATATATATGTACATTATGTTATTAATGTTAAGTGATTAATTATTGATATGAATTATAAATATTGATTATATGAGTATGTGAGTATTTAAAGAATTTATCAACAATGATAAATGTGTTATGAATTATGTAGAATAATATTAGTATTTAAAATATATACTAATCCTAAGAGATTTATTTTATATATCTCTATTAATTAATTTTATAACCTAAGTAAAGCAAGTCTAATTGGGTTATGAAATTAAAGATATATGAATAAGGAATTAACTTACAAATATGTGTAATAAATCCCTAACTAAATGATTAGAGTATGATAAAAAATTAAAAGTATGAAACTATATTATTTCCATGGCCCAAAGAAATTAATTTGCAAGCTCAAAATATTAAATGAGTAGCCCAACTTTTAGCCCACTTGAGAAGGGACATTTTAGGCATTTAATAAACTAAATAAAGTATATAAATAAACCAAATATGGGGCAAGGAGGGCCAATTTTGGCCAAGGTAAGAGGGAGAGAGAGAGAGAGGCCATGTGAAATAATAATCACATTCTACCAACTCTCAACAACTCCCTCACATGTGTCAACCTTTTAATTTGCTACAAGGTTAACCAAGTTTACAAGTAATCCCAATTCTACAAGCAAAAGGAGAGAGGGAAGCAAGATATGTTGGGAGATGTATTATAGATATACATATTATATCTATACATATAATAATTACCCATCCCATTTAACAAATAAAAATGGATACTTCACTTCTCATTTCTTTTCTTCCAAACAAGCTAGCAAAACTAAGAGAGAGAGAGAGAGAGAATAAGGGCTATTTCGGCAGCCACTTGAGAGGAAGGGGAGGAGAAATTTTGCTCATACATCCCCAAACGTCATCTCTTATTTTGAGGAAGGGAGATAGAACAAGAAATAGGTATAATAACTACACTCTAATAACTTAGTTTATGCAATTTATTTGGTTGTTTGTAATAAATCTTGAGCCTATGTTTATAAACTTAAGAATCTTAGATCTTTGTGTTTATAAGTGTTATATGTTTAGATCTAACTTTTCTGAGTGTCAAAAGTTGGATATAAAGCAAGAGATGGAAGCTATATTTTGAAAAGTTAAAAAACCCTATTTATTTCTTAGTATTGATTATGTTTTGTTTGATTTGGTGAAGTTTTAATGAAATATATGATGGATCATGGTAGATCCTTGATCTTAAGGAATATTATTATGTATTATGATGGTATCTGATGTTTATTATATGATTAATCAAAAGATCATGGTAGATTTCTTAGAAAATCTAAAAGTGAGAAAATCAGATTTGTGAGAAAACGTAACCTGAAATTCAAAACGATCATATCTCTCAACATATTTTGAATTTTTGAGTGTGGTCAATTTTTGGAGTTAGATCTATGAGTCTTCTAACAGATCCAAGTGGAATCACTGAAAAATTTCATGTAGGTTTCTGTCTGGACAGTTTTTAGCAAAGTAGGAAAAATTTGAAAAAAACCAAAAAGCAATTTATCTAGATTTTTTAGGGGTAGTTTCGTCCACTTAACTTTTGTAATAAATTCCAATATTTTGGAACATTAAAATATATGTTATAAAGTAGCTTCTGTCCAAAAATGAGCTCATTCCGACTTAAAATGAGCAAGTTATGACTATTTTAATATTTGTATTTTTTCGACAAAAATTGCTATAACCGGAGTTCTATAACTCCGATGGCCACAATATTTAAACTGGTGGCTCATGATAACATATGTAAGATCTCGCCAAGAGTTGAAATTTCTGGAGTTAAGCGTGAGGTAGCTATTTTCTTAAGGAATTAACTAGAAACGGATTTTTGAAAAATACTAAAGGCAATTGAAAAATTCCTGAAAAATTATTTTTGTGTATAGAATACATGTATTTATATGTGAGCAAAAGATAAAAAAATAATAAGATAATTAGAAGAAAAAAAAAGGGAATCCAGCTTGCTAGATTGACCACCAGGTTGCTGGATTGCCATCTGGTTTGCTGGATTGGCCATCAAGTTGCTGGAATGGTCTGTTTAGTGAATCCAGGTTGCTGGAATGTAGGACAGTTGAATCCAGATTGCTGGATTGGATGTCAGTTGAATCCAGTCTGCTGGATTGGAAAATAATTGGCTAAATTGAAATTCAGTCTGAATCCAGATTGCTGGATTAGGTATTCGGCTTACTAAATTATAAAGAACTTATAAAATGAAAGACTAAGTGTTAATTCATAAGTTATATGATACAGTAGTGTTAAGTCTAAGGTAGTGCAATCGTACCCTTTAATGGTTGATGTATAGTAGCTGGGCTAAACGACTCCTTTATATGGGGAAGGTATCTACGAATTAGTAACCGATCTAACTCACTGTGAAAACAGTGTAGACGAGACGGAAACTAATTTGTTAGTTGTTTGTGGAAAACCACTCAGTATACTATATTGAATACTATTAAATACTCGATGTGTGCTAAGTTTAGACTTGTGTATTCGTATAGTGTTATCTAATGATTGATTATGTGATTACATGTTAGATAAAATATTATAAGTAAGATATGTTAAGAGATCGATCTTATTCATGATAGGTCTTACAAAAGAAGTTAACTTTAATTATGTAGCAGTAGTCAACGAATCAGGCAAGTTCCCTAACACAACCTTGAGTTATTATATTTTAAGCATGTTAGTGGATTAATTATTGACAATTATTCCACATCTATGATATTTATTGATATTCGCACAATGTGAAAGTTGTTATTGATATGCAAGTTCTCTAACTCCACTTGAGTTATTAATTTCAAAGCGTGATTAAAGAATAATTATTGTTAGTTATTCACATCTATACTAATTATTGTTATTCGCACGTAGTGCAATTGATTCTTGTTCTATTATTTGAACTGTTTATAAGTCATGACTCAGCTAATTGTTTTGGCGAGACTAATATTTGTTAAAACATGAAATGTTCTATTTATTATGAATTGAATTATTTGAAGATCTATGTCATTGTTTTCGGCTAGATCCATATTGATATTATATGTTGAAATCATAATATTTCTTTCAAAGCACATCAAACCATATTGTTGTGGTACGGACTCTTGATATAATATTGCGATGAACAAACTGTATTGTCGTAAAACGACCCATGCGCGATTATTAAGTATTATGCATAATATAAAGTACAACGAAGCTGATCACTTTGTGTACTGCAGAAAAATATGATTTAATCTTTATGGTTAACTTATATTTTTGTGGAAATTTAGTTTTAATAACTAATGATTCCTCTATTAGTTCATGATCACTGTGTGATCATTCAGCATGAATCTTGGTATATCCCACTTTATCGATTATTGTTGCAATATTGTTAAATCTTCTTATTCACTCGAATATGATTGAATCTTTGAAAGAATTTTACTCTTTCATACTTGATATGTTATTCAGCAGGAAATATAAGAATTTTTTTTTATTGAGATTGAATTATTATTCAGCTACTTCGAAATCCTGTGAATATTGTTGAAGTTCTATAGGAGCTAGACTCTTTTATCCTTGATCTATATCCTTTATTACATACTTTAACTTGCTGAGTAAACTCGTTGCTCACCCTTGCTTAAATCAAAAACATTTCATCTAAGGACGAGGTAGAAGAAGGCTTTAACAAGGACAAAGATAAAGACAAAGCTTAGGAGTAACTAGTATTGACTTTTAATGGTTGTGGTACTTTATATAAATTAATTATTGTAGAACTTTTGAATAGCTAAGGGCATGTAAGTTATGTTAAGGTTAGTTAACCTGGGATGACGGTATAAATATATTTTGAAGTATGTTTTTATTAAGGACATGTAATGAATGAGGTCTTTCATTAATGAATGGGTAGTTAGATGTGATATGTATGATGGATTGTGAGCACCAAACCCGAGGTTAGGGAACTCGGATTTGGGGGCGTCACATTTTGATTTCTTATTTGGTGGGTTTTGATGAAACAAAGAGTCTTAAGTTTGATCTTTGAAAAACTCTTCATTTATATGTGTATAAATATTTTATATGATGATCAAAATATTTTTGAAGTTGAATGCAAGATCAAAAGAGAGATTTGTACCAAATGGGTAGAGAAAGGCACATGCATACATGCACTAGGTAATTTTATGATAGATTCTTGTAATGCATGTTGGATATGATTAATATCAAGATTAGAGTGTTAGATCTTGAGTTTAACAAATGAGACTTGTGGATTTATATGAGTTCATGTGATGAGATTTGGAAAAAGATGTTAGATGGATTTTTGAAGGAATTTATATTTAACTATTATGCTATAACATGTGCATGTTGGAATCTACAAGTGATATTTGAAGTTTTATTTCTTGGTATGCTAGATGCATGAGTGAAGGGAAAACCCCTTTAGAATCACTCAAATATGTTTTAAAATGAGCAAGATATGAATTAAATCCCAAACTACCCCAACTGTTGAGAACATGCTACTGATTAGTCACTTGTGGACTATTTTTGGTAACCAAAACAAACTCAAATTTGGTGTTTGATATATGGAAAATCTAGTTCGAAAAAATACAAATCCAACGATACCAAATGAACCCAAACCCGAGATGTAGATCTCGAGATATGAGCATTTCCGTAAAGGATCCCAAATCTGGAAAATGAACTAACTGTTATGAATGTCCTTGAGGATCGGTCCACTTTGACACTGATTTCGGGACCTAAACAGAATAGAATCTGATGTTTGATAACTGTAAATTGGAATTCGGGAAGATAAGAATCCAACTGCCTCTGACGAAACCGAAATTCGAGTTGTAGACTTCGTTCTACAAGCGTTTCCGTGAAGGACCCCAAATCTAAAATTTTGGACGAAAATTAGAGTATCATTATGAAGCGAAATGAAAGTAAGTTATTATAATAAATAACTTTAAAGCCACTAATGGGCTAGTAAGTTAATTACATATAGAATGAAATGTAATTAATTATTTAATTATTATTTAAATGATGTTAAGTAATAATTAAAATGAGTTAGTGTTAATAAAATAACTACTTATTATTTAATTAATATTAAATAATAAATTGAGTTAATCAATTAATTAATTATTATTTAATTAATATTAAATAATAATTAAAGAGTATTTAAGTAAGATTAAGTAATAATGAAGTAATTACTTACTTACTTTGACATGAAAGCTTTTAGAATTAATTATTTATTATTTGAATAATAAATAAAGATGAATGTTAATTAATTATCCTTTTAATAATAATAAGGAATGATTAAAGAAGAATGAAGTGAATATATCAAATATTATTTATTCAAGTATGAGGGAGTTATTAATTATTATTTAAAGACAAATAATAATTTAATTATCCATTATTTAATTAACATTAAATAATGAGGAGTAAGTAATAACTAAAGGTAAATAGTTAATTACTATTTAACTAATATTAAATAGTAATCGAAGGAAGAGGGATTTAACAAATGAAAGAAATTAAATAACTCCTTAACTAAACAATTATGATAAATTGTTTAAAGAGCTAATAAGTGTTTATCACTTAAGGAAAGTCTTATTAATTATTAAATCATTAACCTAAGATCAATTAGATATCTTATAGGATTAATGATAGTACATTAGATGCATGTACCCTGTGAATGTATTATTGGTTAGATAATAATACAAGTAAGCGTATTGATGAACAAATATACGCAGTACTAATTAACAGATTTACATTATCAATGATAGGTCATTCAAAGAGTGTTAATTAAAGCTAGAAAGTTGTAGCTCGTTGAACAGGCAAGTTTCCTAACTCAAACTCGAGTTATTATTGTTCAAGCATGTTGGTGGATAAATATTGTTGATTTTTCCACATCCTGATGAATTATTGTGAATCGCACTTAGTGCAAATTGAATTCCTGTTCTACTTTATATATTGAACTGTGAATGGATTAAAGCTCTTTTATTCATGAACTGCTTATGAGATTGATCTATGCTAGTTATCAAGTATGTTTAAAATTTCTTATGAGAGGGATCTATGCTAGTTGTGTCAGCTAGATCAAGCATGTTTAAAATTTGTTAATTCAAATTCGTTTACGAGATGGATCTATGCTAGTGATATCAGCTAGATCAAGTATGTTTAAAATTGCTTATGAGATGGATCTATGCTAGTTGTGTCAGCTAGATCAAGCATGTTTAAAATTCGTTAACTCAAATTCTTTTTAAAGAGCTGTGCCTATTCAGTTGATTTGATAAAGACTCTTGACTGAGAAAAGAATGTTATAGAGGCATCATATTGGAAATAATTGTTGCTTGCTAGTAAGTGTTTATGCATAATACACCGGGTATGAAAGGCTGATCTCCTTGATTACCAAACTTAGAAGGACCAGGTTTAAATACTAACACCCTTCACAGATGTTCATGGTCACGTTGGACCACTCAGTATCTATGGGACCACTCTGAACCTATCAGTATCTATGGTTCATGGTCATAGTGGACCACTCCGAACCTATTATTCAAATATTCGAATAATAATAAAGTAACTTATGTTCTTCTACAATCATATTCTATTGTTGAACATTGAGCGATAAATTTATTTTTATCATGATATATCTTCTTGCGTTTATACTTACTAAGCAAATTTGTTGTTTACTCTTGCTAGACCATGACATTTATTTCAGCTAAGCAAGGATCGTCTAAGAGAGACAAAGGAAAGGGCAAGGCTCAGGAGTAGTTTGTTATGAACTAAGAAAGTATTTAGTTAAATATTTGATGTATTCCTTTTGTAATATTAAGGGTATGTTTTACGTTGAGGTTGAGACCTTGGGATTTATGATGAAGACTTTATATTAATGAACAACATATGTTTATTATTCCGCAATAGTCTTAGAATGTTTATGTTGATGATGGTGTTGGGTTTGTATGAAATCGTGATGCAATCAAATTGCAAAAATTAGCGGAAGCATGGTATATCAGAGTTTAAAATTTTTTTACAAAACCATTACCCGGATCATCCTTTATGCAAATTATTAATTTAAAACGATAAATAAGAAGTTATAGAATCATACCCTTATAGAACGAAGTTTCCACAGGTACGAGTTCAACTCCTTGTTCTTCGTGATCTCCTTGAATTTCCGGGTTAGATTCCTTCCTTTGATTAACGTTAGCCACCCAAGTGTTTGGCCTCTAGAGGTGATCCACCAAGGAAGATGAATTATCAAGAAGGAGGGTGGTTGGCTTAGTTTTCTATCCTTTATAGAAAAAGAGTACTCTCTAATAATTAGAATTTCATCAACTGATATCTATTATAAGACTCCTCTTATATAGATATTGGTCAACCCTTCTAATCCTATTAGACATGGGATTTTATTTAATTAATTAAACTCCTTTAATTAATTTAGGCTTCTCACCACATTAGGAATAATTAATTAAATTTATTTAATTAATTGGTCTCCTAATCTTATTAGGAATAAATGAGAGTACTAATATTAAATTAATTACTAAACTCCTTTAGAAATTAAAATAATAATAATTATAATAATATTAATAAGACATCTCTTATTAATTTATATTTAATATTTTCAAAATATTAAATAATAAATATTAAGCTATTTAATTTATTCTATCACCATAGATTAAATTAATTATACTTAATGCATTATTACGATTATGTCATTACCTTCTTAAATAATTATTCTTCCTTTTATGGTGTGACCCTTTAGGTTCTCCATATTAAACCGGTTGTGAATAAATCAATTAGAACAATTCTAATTTTATTTAAATAAATAAATTAAACTAATAATCTATTTAAATAAATAACATTTATTCTACAATAGGGATAAGCCTCCCTAGCGATCAACGACTTTCCAGATAATATTGATTTCAACATTAATCATAAAAGAACCTGTGAGTTAATAGTTACCATACAATTCAACCCTTCCACCATACAATGTCCCAATTAAATATAAGACATGGATTTACTGTCAAGTCTCAATTTATTTAATCATATGTATTTCGATTAGAAAACGCACAACTCCAAATAATGCAAATTAGAAACCTCTTTCTAATTTCATTCTACCTTGGCCAAGGATTCCTGAGTTGTCATTTAACGAATCACATAGGACATATCTCCTCTTGTACTAGAGATGGTAGATTCTTTATTGATCATACATTATCTCCATATGCAACTCATTATACCCAAACATACCCTATATATGCCTTAAAAGGCCGTAAGGAATAAGTGAAAGTATAATTTGTTACATACAAGATACTATGATGATCTAAAGTCCAAGGATCACTTGTACTACTATCACATTGGAAATTCCTATTGACATGCGAGTAAAACTCCATTAGGTATTCCATAGCAAGTCACGTTCAGTGAACTTATTCTCCAATAAGCACCTACATACTTGCTTTAGTGTCTCCACACAAATGACCATGAGATCAGTCATCCTCATCCAATGAGCAAGCAACATATGCACCAATCTATCCGGATTTACTAATCCCCATTTTAGTAATCCCACAATTGGAAACTATTTTAGTTTTTAAGCTTTCTAAGAATTTAGATCTCATTAGCATGATCTCATCATGATTCTAAAATCATTGTTTAAAACTATGGGTTATTTACATATTATTAAAAACAGCACCATGTAGATAATTAAATGCCTTAAATGAATATTTTTATTAATAAATAAATAAGATTGTTTATAAAGTATGTGCTTTATCATCATATATGATTGGCTTGTATGCACACTACTATCAATCTCCCACTTGCACTAAAGCCAATCGTCATGACATCTCATACCCATCTTCTCTAAGTGACGATCAAACTGCTGTTGTGTTAGAGCTTTACTAAATAGATCTGCAATGTTGTCTTGAGAGTCCACACGCTCCAAGGTGACATCTCCTCTTTCAATGATCTCTTTAATCAAAGTGCCGCAACACATGTTTAGATTCAAGATGAGACTTAGGAACTATTCCTAGTTCTGTAATAAACTTTTCATCCGAAACATCAACTTACAGCTTCACTTACAGTTATATACTTTGTCTTTGTCACTAGACCAGTAACCTTTTGTTGTTTGGAACCTTTCCAATTCACTGCACCATCTTTCAAGGTAACGACTTACCCTAAAGTGGATTTGCTATCGTCTTGGTCAGTCTGAAAACTTGAGTCTGTTTAGCACTCTAGTTTAATTCAGACTCATCATGTGATATGATGACATCCTTAGTGTCAGTTCAGTACTTTAAGATGTTTATCACTGTCTCACAGTGATCTTCTCCAGAATATAGGATGCTTCTCCCAAGTGCTTCATGGAGAAGTGTTTAGATAACCAGATTTTAATCGATTGTAGCATAGGAATATCATTCCCTATCAGTAATATATCATCAACATATAATACAAGGAATGAAACTGCGCTCCCACTAACCTTCTTGTACACACGTGGTTCATCGTTGTTTTTGATAAAATTAAACTCTTTGATTGTCTCATCAAAATGAATGTTCCATCTACGAGAAGCTTGCTTCAATCCATAAATGGATTGTTGTAGCTTATATATATGATTTGCTTCAACTATTGAAACAAATTTATCTGGTTGTATCATACATACATTCTCCTCTAATAATGTATATTCGAGGAAGGGCGTCTCCACGTCTATTTTGCCAGATTAAGTAATAATAAGCTACAATCGCAAGTAAAATCCAAATGGACTTGAGCATAGCTTCAAAATCTATTTCAGATTTTATGGTTATTTACCATTTCTCTGAGTCTTTATTACTCATAGGCTGTTCGTAATTCAATGGATCATCATCATGCATGATGTGTACCTCATCGTCATCTTCTATGACGAATCTATACCTCTTAGGTATCATCGGTACTCTTCTAGATTTACGAATAGGGTGTGATACAGTAGGTTCTTCCACTTGGTCAGGTACCTGACTCTGATCTGTAGTAATTTGTGATTCTTGAACTTCTTCAAGATATATCTTACTCCCACTGACCCCTTCATGGATAAACTCCTTTTCCAAGAAGGCAGCATGTTTCGCAACAAACACATTTTGATCAGTTGGATGATAAAAATAATATCCTAAAGTTTCTTTAGGGTATCCCACAAATCTACACTTATCAGATTTAGTCTATAGCTTATTATTTTCAAACTTTTTGACATAAGCTGGACAACCCAAGTCTTAGCATGCTTAAGATTTGGTTTCCTCCCCTTCCACATCTCATATGGAGTCTTTGGGGCGGATTTGGTAGGTACCTTGTTAAGTAGGTATGCAGCCGTTTCTAGGGCATATCCCCAGAAGGAAATTGGAAGGTCGGTAAAACTCATCATGGATCGAACCATGTCCAACAGTGTTCGATTTCTCCTTTCAGATACTCCATTTAACTGTGGTGTACCTGGAGGAGTCCATTGTGAGATTATACCATTTTCTCTGAGACAATTGAGAAACTCACTGCTTAAGTATTTTCCACCTCGATCTGATCGAAGTATGTTAATACTCTTGCCCGTTTGTTTCTCTACTTCACTTCTGAACTCTTTGAACTTTTCAAATGATTCTAATTTGTATTTCATCAAATACACATATCCAAATCTTGAGTGATCATCAGTGAAAGTAATAAAATAAGAATACCCTCCCCGTGCACTTGTTGTCATAGGTCCACAAACATCTGTGTGAATCAATGCCAACAACTCTGTAACTCTTTCTCCTTTTCCACTAAAAGGAGATTTAGTCATTTTACCCATAAGACAAGATTCACAAGTTGGATATGATTCATAATCGGATAGCTCTAGGAGCCCATCCTTATGTAACTTAGATAATCTTGTTTCATTGATATGACCGAGTCTACAGTGCCACATATAGGTATAATTAATATCATCTCTTTTTCTTTTCTTAGTTTGTTCAATTTGAAATATATTTTCTTGCAAGTCAAGTATATAAAGTCCATTTCGCAAATTTCTAATACCATATAAAACATCGTCTTTATAAATAGAACAACCATTGTTCTTTATAATAACGTCAAATCCTTCCATATCCAATACAGAAATTAAAATAATGTTTTTAATAATATTCGAAAGATAATAACAATTATTAAGATAAATGGACTTGCCCGAGGGCATTGCTAAACAATAAGTTCCTACAGCTAATGCATCAACCTTTACTCCATTCTCCACTCGTAGGATCACCTCATCATTGTTCAACTTTCTACTTCTGACCAGTCCCTGCACAGTGTTACATATGTGAGAACCACAGCCGGTATCCAATACCCAAGTAGAATTATGACTTTCAAAAAAATTAATTTCAATCATAAACAAACCTTGATTGAAAGTCGAAGCTTCTCCAAGCTTCTTCTCTGCTAGAAACTTCTTGCAGTTCCTCTTCCAATGTCCCGGCTCATTGCAATGAAAGCACATTCCTTTAGCTGGTTCAGGTTTCTTTTGTTCTTTTTCTTTCCCCTTTCCCTTAGCCTTCTTGGATTTCTTCTTTTCAGAAGATACCTTGGGCCTCTTCCTTTTATTGGAAGAATCTACCATCAAGACATGGTTCTTCTTGGATAGGAAGTGACCTTCTGCAGTTTTTAGCATGTTAAGCAGCTCAGGCAAGCTGACATCTAGCTTATTCTTGTGAAATTTAACCACAAACTGCGAGAAGGTCTCAGGGAGTGACTGCAAGACCAAGTCTTGACTCAGCTCCCCATCCATGACGAACCCCAGCTGTCCAAGGCGTTCAATCAAATTGATCACCTTTAAGACATGAGTATCGACGGCAGTACCCTCGGTCATTCGAGATCGAAAGAGCTCCTTAGATATCTCATATCTAGCAGTCCTACTCTGTTCACCATACAACTCCTTGAGGTGAAGCAGTATAGCAAGAACATCCATATTTACGTGCTAACGCTGAAGCTCGTTATTCATGGATGCGAGCATGATGCATTGAGCCACAGATGCATCATCTTGCCACTTATTGAAAGTGGAAATCTCTTCCTCAGAGGCTATTTTCGAAACAGATTCAGGGACAGTTGAATTTAGGACATAAGAAATCTTTTCAGTAGTGAGAACAATTCTCAAATTTCTTAGCCAGTCCTCATAATTCGGCCCGGTAAGCTTGTTTGCATCAAGTATGCTTCGTAGTGAGATTAGTGATTTAGACATTTTTAAAATTCTGCATGTTAAAGAAAACAACATTTTAGCAAACATTCATTTTATTAACTTTGCATACCAAAATAAATTTAGGTCTTTATTTTAAATTGGTATCTCCCACTATTTTCATCAAACTATATTACCCTCACTTATATCGTTCAGCAACATCTAATTAAAGATTTGCTAGTGAGAATAAGGATCCCATTTCAAATGTATATAACCTTGTGGATAACACAACAAGCGATATACAAATAAATAGGTAGACAACTCTTGTCAATTACATCACCATGTAATTTCTTTTATTTTGTCTCTTAAATCATAATGGTCAAGTGTGTGCACATCCGAACTAAAATAGTTTAAGTTAAGTCCAGCCTAGCACTTCCATAAATTCAAAAAAGAAAAATGTTCGACCTTGTGGATAGCACAACAAGACTAGATCGTTCAATTTTCTTGACAAGCATCAAATGTGATTAATTAACATCTTAAATACTCAATACTCGCCTTGTGGATAGCACAACAAGCTCATATTAAATATTTAATACTCTATTAATTAATCATGCTAGAAGGCGACGTTCGATATTCTAAATATCATTTAAACGCTTCGGACTTAATATTATTTCTTTGAGGGGTTTGTTATTATTTGTCTCATCTTGTTTAATGCGCATGCACACATATATATAAAATACGAATCATTTTATTAAACATGCGAAGCATATTTGCATAAAATATAATATATATAATATTTAGCATACAATATAGAATACTATATTCTACCCGGATTGATTATGGACTTTTATTCTACTTTGGTTCACTAGAGCCACCAAGTGAACCAAAAGGTCAAACCTAGGAGTGCAAGAATTTAAATTTAAATATAACTATTACATTTAAATCCGAGCTCCATACAAACGGGTCTTCACGCGCTCCTTACTCCTTGGTCTTCATATTCTTCAATATAATTCTAACTATTTCTATTACATTAAACTATTTAATTTAAATAGAAACCTTAATCAGTAGTCAAGGAGAAGTACATATGAGGAAAATAAAATTTACATCGAGAAAAAAAATCAGAGAATACAAGGTACGCAGACCCCATTTAATAAAACCCATTCATTCAAGTATTCAACTAAAATAAAATTCAATCACATTGGTCAATAGTCCATAATCAACCCCATTTATTTTCATACATGTCATCATATGTATCTATAAATAAATATTTATCTCACGAATTAAAACATTCCATATATATATGAGTATCATTTAATGGGCAATTTAAATTTGCATGAAATCTAATTTCAAGATTAAAATAAACTCTTTATTTTAATTATAAAATTATTTAGAATAATATATAAATATATATATATATATATATATCATATTATATATATATATATATATATATATAATATT
This sequence comes from Panax stipuleanatus, assembly GCA_020205555.1. NCBI lineage: Eukaryota > Viridiplantae > Streptophyta > Magnoliopsida > Apiales > Araliaceae > Panax > Panax stipuleanatus. The sequence continues at coordinate 68,867,112 of CM035123.1, read as the reverse complement.
ACCGTAATATATGAGAATATATATAATATATATATATATATATATGGTAATCAGTTTCCTGCAGAATGAGTTATCAAATTCGTGAAGCTTATATATATATATATATATATATATATATATATTTAAAAGCTAATGTGATTCTTTTAAAAGGCATGCACGAATCAGGATCACTTTTATTAACTTTGATTCAATGAAGCAGGAAAACCGTGGGTCATCTTATATTTCCTGAGACGTATCATGACTCACCCAAAAAAAAACACAGCTGCAGACTCCTTTCGAAAAAGAATCGCGACTCCAAAAAAAAAAACAGCCGCGAATTGGACTTTTTTTTTCTTTTTTTAAAAATAATTTTATACAATAAAATTGTGCCCAATAAATTATTCTAAATACATACTCATATGTATATGAAATCAAAACAATTAATAATTGCATAAAAGTTTGGTTCTGATGCCACTGTTGGGTTTGTACGAAATCGTGACGCAATCAAATTGTAAAAATTAGCGGAAACATAGTATATTAGAGTTTAAAAAATTTCTACAAAACCATTACCCGGATCATCCTTTGTGCAAATTATTAATTTAAAACGATAAATAAGAAGTTATAGAATTATACCCTTGCAGAACAAAGCTTCCACAGGTACGAGTTCAACTCCTTGTTCTTCGTGATCTCCTTGAATTTTCGGGTTAGATTCCTTCCTTTGATTAACGTTAGCCACCCAAGTGTTTGGCCTCTAGAGGTGATCCACCAAGGAAGATGAATTATCAAGAAGGAGGGTGGTTGGCTTAGTTTTCTATCCTCTATAGAAAATGAGTACTCTCTAACAATTAGAATTTCATCGGCTGATATCTATTATAAGACTTCTCTTATATAGATATTGGTCAACCCTTCTAATCCTATTAGACATGGGATTTCATTTAATTAATTAAACTCCTTTAACTAATTTAGGCTTCCCATCACATTGGGAATAATTAATTAAATTTATTTAATTAATTGGTCTCCTAATCTTATTAGGAATAAATGAGAGTACTAACATTAAATTAATTACTAAACTCCTATAGAAATTAAAATAATAATAATTGTAATAATATTAATAAGATATATCTTATTAATTTATATTTAATATTTCTAAAATATTAAATAATAAATATTAAGCTATTTAATTTATTCTATCACCATAGATTAAATTAATTACACTTAATGCATTATTACGATTATGCCATTATCTTATTAAATAATTATTCTTCTTTTTATGGTGTGACCCTTTAGGTTCTCCATATTAAACTGGTTTTGAATAAATCAATTAGAACAATTCTAATTTTATTTAAATAAATAAATTAAACTAATAATCTATTTAAATAAATAACATTTATTCTACAATAGGGATAAGCCTCCCTAGCGATCAACGACTTTCCAGATAATATAGATTTCAACATTAATCATAAAAGAACCTGTGAGTTAATAGTTACCATACAATTCAATCCTTCCACCATACAATGTCTCAATTAAATATAAGACATGGATTTACTGTCAAGTCTTAATTTATTTAATCATATGTATTTCGATTAGAAAACGCACAACTCCAAATAATGCAAATTAGAAACCTCTTTCTAATTTCATTCTACCTTGGCCAAGGATTCCTGAGTTGTCATTTAACGAATCACATAGGACATATCTCCTCTTTTACTAGAGATGGTAGATTCTTTATTGATCATATATTATCTCCATATGCAACTAATTATACCCAAGCATACCCTATATATGCCTTAAAAGGCCGTAAGGAATAAGTGAAAGTATAATTTGTTACATACAAGATACTATGATGATCTAAAGTCCAAGGATCACTTGTACTACTATCACATTAGAAATTCCTATTGACAGGCGAGTAAAACTCCATTAGGTATTCCATAGCAAGTCACGTTCAGTGAACTTATTCTCCAATAAGCACCTACATACTTGCTTTAGTGTCTCCACACAAAAGACCATGAGATCAGTCATCCTCATCCAATGAGCAAGCAACATATGCACCAATCTATCCGGATTTACTAATCCCCATTTTAGTAATCCCACAATTGGAAACTATTTTAGTTTTTAAGCTTTCTAAGAATTTAGATCTCATTAGCATGATCTTATCATGATTCTAAAAATATTGCTTAAAACTATGGGTTATTTACATATTATTAAAAACAGCACCATGTAGATAATTAAATGCCTTAAATGAATATTTTATTAATAAATAAATAAGATTATTTACAAAGTATGTGCTTTATCATCATACATGATTTTTTTGTATGCACACTACTATCAGATGGATCGTGAGCACCGAATCCGAGGTAAAAGGACCCGGGTTTGGGGGAGTCACATTTTCCCTTCTATAAATTGTCCCCAAAATAATTTCTTTAATCTATACATTTAACCATATCTCAATATTAATTAATTCTCTAATCAATATTTATTTAAAGATATATTGGTTTAACAACGTGTTTTATTAACGTCGTTCGCACATTCACATAACACCATGCCAAGTAATATATAAAGGCATTTACTATAATCACATACTCCACGCATGTGTTAACTCACTTACCCCTTACTATATCACTATAGTTAATTAGGCTTTAACATTCAAATTGTATTATTCCATAATAGAACTTTCAATTTAAATTAACCAACATTTTTACTTAATAGTTAATTCGCTTAACTAATTCATGCTTTACCATCTCAATCCATCAATGGATAGCTTAAGCACTAATACTAACCTATTTTACAATCATACTAGTCACTAGTATATATATTCAAGAAAATAGTGATTATTCATCAAAGATATTTAATGTCACCAACTTACTATGATAAAATAATTCTATAAATTATTTAATGTCGATAGATAAATCTTATCCATCTTCTTACTAATTCATCTCTACAATTTATAACAAATATATAATAATGATATATATTTATTAAACACAAAATCACTTATTACATAGCTCATATTATCCTATATAACACAATACTACATACCTCGTATCACATATATATATATATATTCTTATTCGAACCCATCTCATGCTTTAAGAATTTTATTTATTAAATTCTTATTTTATAATTTCTGAAAGTTTGGGTTCTTACATCTTCTCCCCTTTATAAGGATTCGTCCTCGGAATCAGCGAAACCTCCTCAACTCGGTGTTATTTCGAATATTACATATTCTCTTGAATAATTTTATCCATTCTCTTTTTGGAAATTTTATTATTATAACTTTCTCAATCGCATTCTATCACTTTCTCCTTTCTAAGGAACATCTAATTACTACATTCATCCTTTAGAAAAATAAGAACCTTCCACTATCTTTCAATAATCGGGAAGTAGTATGAATAACTCAGATTCCAAATTATGCTGAGGGGTCACAAGACCGTGAACTTTTCTTCAGGTTTACTAATGCTTTAACACAATTCTTCACACTGCAAACCAGAGTGTTTATCAATTATAAAGACTGAAAACACCCTCCACGTGTACACTAGGTGGCCAGCCTATTGTATCACTACGTTGGGCCATAACGTAGTGTGTTGTAACGACTATATGCGTTACGTTCGAAACCATTGTCCCCGAAAATAAGTCCTCTTTATAGGGTTGTTCACCTCAGCTTTTTCAATATTTAAATCTGCACCAGAGCAATCTAGTTCGGCACAAATATACAAGAATGCTTGAATTCCATAACTATTCTTTAACAGTCATCTAGCCGAATCAAATAGCTTAGACTATTATTAACTATCCGGACATCGATCGAATCCAATCCACTTAATTGATCTTTTTCATAGTTCAACAAAAACCAAAAATCCTTTTATGACATCATGATATCGTACCACCTCAGTCGTACATTGAAGATTCTGTCATTTTATGACTTTATCATACTATATCATACCATCATGGACAGACAATCTTACGATCGCTCCGGACATTAGGTTTGATTGCAGTGATGATGCCATCGTTTACCATTCTACACCATATCAAATGATGCATATGGTTAAAAATACATTTTGAAAGATTTCCAAATTATTTTTATCTTAACCGAAACAATTAGCATAGATATACGAATAACGGTATCATTTTTAAAACTCATTGGTTCAGTCATCTGACCCAATGTTTTTCTCAAGAAAATCGAAGTGCAAACACTAGCACGAAGTCAATAAATTTTGAAAATCTAGCGTAGCTAAAAGATTTAGAAAAATCCAAATTTCTCCATCAACTACAATCTCTTACTCCATTGCTTCATCATTCTATCAATCTTTAATACCATCAATGCTTACTATATCAAGACTCTTAATACTAGATATATAATATATCTATTCCCAGTATAGTTCATCGAACTTACCATACCATGGAAGGTATGGTAAGTTCAGTAACTTACCACAATAATACGATTTTAGGAACTTGTCCTAGCAATATGTAGTCCAAGAACCAATCAGGGACTGTCCATATGCTTAGGGCCTCAAAAATACATATAATTATGAGTCACAAACTTGTCATAGGCATGAGTCTTAAGAACTCGCACCTAATCTTAGTATTATCTAATTTAATCTTAGAAACCACTATTTATTAGAATAAACATGAGAAAATAATCACCTTTTTGCCATATGTATAATGATAGCGCGACACCAACATTCTAACGATTATCAATGTGATGCACTCAACGCAAGCACAAACTTCTGCCCATACAAAGGTTTGTACAACTAAGTCATCACATGAGTCCTCAATGGAAATCCAACACTTAACTCTATCTTACTCTTAACTTGCTCTTTAGTCATTACAAATTTTCTATATTTTATCGTATACAACTCCTCATGAGTTCATCTCGTACCATTTCATAGTACTTTCTCTTATAGCATCAAGCTATACACACTTAGTCGTTATAGACTATTTATCATTTCATAGCTCAATCCGATCACGTCGTGATCATCGGTTTACTTTAGGGTTCTTTCCCTATTATCAACCAAACTCCATTCGAGTTCATTCTCATCATTTATATCATATTCATCTTATAGACATCGTCTTAACATTTTTATTACCGAAGTTAGGAAACTCTTGATTCTCATTCTTTAAATACTTCAAGATTCTTCTTTGAATTTTCACGTATATATTTTAATCTTTATCCTTCCCTATCTCAGGTTATAGTCTAAGGTACTCTTACCTAAGGTTTATAACCTACAACTTTGATACCAACCTGTGACGCTGTGACGCCCCCAAATTCCAGGACCGTCACGGGGTCGCTAGAATTCGGTTTGTCACGTGCTCATGGTAATACATCACAATAATAATAACTAAATATGACACAATCACAGCGGAAAATCTATTCTAGAATAATTTACAATGATTTATTATAATTATTCCCCCAAGTCTCGCAACCTACAGTACTTAATAGATTAAATAATAATATCAATTAACGACTTATTACATAATCTAACTTAAGCTTAAACATAATCAAATCCAGTCTTACTACATCATCTTAATACAATATCAAAATATTTAAAAACATAGAAGAGACAAGCTAGTTGGTAGCCTTGCCCTTGCCTTTATCAATGCCTGAAGATTCACCATGCTTTGCCTTAACTGAAATGTTTTAGGGAAAGCAAGAATGAGCACAAATTGCCCAGCAAGTAATATACAACAAGGGTAAGTGATATAATTCTTAATTCTCGAAAGGGTATAATAAAGTTTAATAGTTCAAGGATAACAAGAATATCAACAGTTTTCAATAATAGTCGCTAAGGACAGAATAATATCAATGTGATTCAATAACAAATCAATTCAAGATTTCAAGATAACTGAATACTGAGCAGTCACTAAGGACTATGAACTTCTACTAGAATTAACAGTAATAAACTGAAAATCCAACAAAAACAGGTACAACAGGTGATCAGCCTAAAGCACCATCGTTATGCATAACAATCAATCATACTCAAGTGTGCACGTCGGTTCTCCGACAATTATATATTCCCTTCAAAGAAGGTTGTTCTTCTCAGTCAAATACAAGATCCCGCACCAATCAATTAGTTTGGGTCGCTTTTCAATAGCGTAAGTCTAGCTGAATCAAATGGCATAGACACTTTCACAATATTCAAGAACAATACTAAGTTCAACATGAATAATAGCTTTAATGAAATAAGAGTTCAAGTATGCTAATTCAATTCAAACGATTAAGTAGGAAACTAGTTCTCAATATACAAAGATAGAATACTTGTACAGTAAAAGAGTGTAAGTTAGGAAACTTGCATAATCATAGATTTCCTTGCATTAAAGTAAATGCGTCGGTTAGGATACTTGCCTTTAGCGTAGTTTATCCACGTTAAGTAAATCAACACTTTCGAATCCTATTTATAGTGTATTATAAGTATAGGATATTCATTAGCTAACTCATTCGGTACATAAGCTTGTTACTCAAATATACACACATTGTATTTCCTAGTCACACGTCATTACATACTTATACACATTCGGTATGAAATCAAATTATGAATTCAAATAACATTATGTTATTTTTAATCGAGTAGGCTTTCTTTAGCTATGGAATTACTTTTTTTAAGTTAATCATCTTCATACATCATTACTATCATGTGAGACTACCACAAATAGCAATTATATTCAAATTAGCGAGTTATAGAATTACCTATAAGTTAACCGTCAAAAATTGGATTCAATCATTAACATGTGATATCACCTTAGCTATCATATTTATTTTAAACATATGAGGCGATTATATAACTCATTCCAGGCATGCTTATGAGTATCCATGTAACTATCGTAGTTATTAGTTTGAAAACATGTTTCGTTTACGCTAAACTTGATTTCACGACATGTAACATAGTAGGCAATCATGAATGAGACTTTAACAAGTCTAAAAGTATTATCAAGTATGATCACCACTTTCAGAATACGAATCCTGTAATAACATGTTAAGGTTCACCATCAAGGCTTCTATTTTATCAGTAAGTCTTACTAACATGTTCGTGTTACATCATGAAATCCATATACATAAGTCAATCGGTCTGACACGTATTTCAAGGTTATATAAACATGCTCGAAAAATCAAAACCTAGAATCCTAATATAACATGTTAGAGTCCATGTAAACGCTTGTGTTTTCAAAATCATGGGTTTTCTTTTTATGTTAAGTAAACTATAGGAAACATATATTGCATAAGAGGGACTCCATAAATCATGTTACATTTACTTAGTATGAATTATAATTTCACTGCTCTCGGACTGGACAAACAGATAGTCAAGATAGTTATTTCTGGCTTGCCTGCACAGCGGCGCTGCAGCGCGGCAACAACAGCAGCAAGCTGGCGCTGCGGTGCTGCGGCGCTGGTGGCGTTGCGGCGCGGCAACATCAGCATCAGGCTGACGCTGCGGCGCTAGTGGCGCTGCGGCGTGGGGACATTTCTGCACACTGCCAAAACCGACCCAAAACCTCCCATTTTATCGATTTCAACATACCCAGATGCTATTAGACTTCTTTAACTTACTAACACACACACACACACACACACACACATATATATATATATATATATGTAGTGCTTATATAACAGTCAATCGCCATTTATTAATTTCCAATTTCATGAACTCCAACTAAATTCAGGAATTGAAATAGAAATCTCAGAACAGAAAATGAAAATAAAGAACGATGAGCTTGTGAGCTATATTGTAGTTCCAACATGTATGTAAGTCCACAATACACTACACAAGCTTTCTACAATTCAATTATACTTCAATTTCATATTATCGAGAATTTGGATTTTTGAAAGAAATAAGAAATGGAGTTTTTGTCAGATGATGAAAATGATAAGCAAGGAAGAGGAATTATACCTCTGTAAATGAAATTGAACTTGCTAATAAGAACTCTCTCAGCCTCAGAGAATGCTATCACTGATATATGTATATGCTCTCCCTTTCAACACTTAATAAATCTCAGCAATTGAAAATATGAAAGAGATGGGTTTTATTTATAGAGAAATCCTTACACAGACAATGCAATTGTCCATTAAATTGAACCAATGGATTGAAGCTTTGTATATCAGCTAAGGAAGAGTTGATAGAGTGGTTGAAGAACACTGTTGTGCCCACTCCCCATATCATGATTTGCTAGAATACTAAGTTTGAGAGAAGAGAGTAGGCTAGCTTCATGATGCATTTCACGTGTACAAGGTTTGTGTTTATTAATATGGGACAAGGCAATATCATTCTCAGCACTCTATCAATTTGTACAATGCAATGTTATAACATATATTATACACTTAGGTTAGCTCATATATATACATATTGTATATTTAGATTACAATTAAAATTACAATGTAATCCCAATAATACTACTATGTAATTCATACAATGTAGTAAATATAATTTACACACATATAATCCATGTACATTTTATTACACCGGTATAATTTAATCTGATACTATCACATTTATTATTAAATTCTACAATCAACAATTGATTATAATATATCCATAACATATTATTTTAATGTATACTCATACACAATTGTCACCTAAGCATTATCATGTAGCTTTCTCAATTTAATATCTTTACTATATAGTTTATGTATAATTGTATAACCACATTGCACTACTTCATACAACATATAGGTAGCTATCGTACCTTATACATTTAATTCGCATGCTTGCATGTAACAATTAATACAACCTCATTTTATTCATAACTTACTTATTTGTTTTATTATTCATAATGTCAAATAAATAAATTATTCATCTTATTGATTAATTAACAATAATATTAATTAATCCATTCCTCATCGATTATTAATAACACCTAATTAATAATCATAGAATTAATTATCACATTAACAAATATAATTCCCAGCATATTTATAACCAAGTGTTTTATTATTATTATTATTATATTTCTTGCAATAATAATAATCACATATTATTAATCAATCACAGTTAATATTCCACAACAATTAATTAATATTCTACAATTAATATAGATTAACTGTTTGCTTAAATTAATATAATCATTCTCATATTACGTCACTGTGTCACACAAGGCTATCAATGAGTTTATCGCAAACTCCATCAATTTCTCAATTATTATAATTATTCAACTTAATATAATTGAATTAATCCTTCTCATAACACCAAATTATTTATATTAAATAAATTCTCATTTTCATTAATATTTTTATTTAATAATAGATGGAAATTCTCGGGTATTACAGACGCCCCCAAATTCGGGTCCCTTTTATTACCTCGAATCCGGTGCAGTCACGATACTACTAGATAAAAATTTACATCTTTTATTCATAACTTAAAGAATATAACTTTTCTTTAGTACAATTTAGATTATAAATTCTTTCTATTTCCAGGATCTGTATAATGACCCTGAACTTTAATGAGTTCCGATCTTGGTCATTTACCATTCGTGTCTTACGTCATATTCGATGTTATAAAAATACAAAATAATTTAAACTTTTTCGATCTTCCTTGATTACAATCTTTTATTGATTTTCATAACTTGAATCAGTTACAAACCTTAAATAAATTATATATGATTCACTATATTCGAATTACTGTATAAATTTGTACATCTCAACTAGAGTTCCTCTATGTAACACATAGTACAACTTTACAAACTTCATATGTATTAAACATCGTAAACTACTATTATGAATAACTCCTAGAACCTAAGCATGGTTCAAGCAATAACTTCGACTACATAGTAATCTTCTTTGCGATACTATGGAACTCTATCATTAAGAAGCACGTAACTCTACCGTGAATCCTTAACCTGCAAAAGTGGTTATTTACAAGAATGAGCTCGACAGCTCAGCAATTCTAACAGTTTTCATGCATCACGTAGCATATAATATCATACTCAGTTCATACATTTATAATCAATTTATATTTACTACGCATGTTACTTCTCACATAACAAACATATCATCAAGGATCAACTTTCAATCTCATACATATCTCATATACAGTTCATGTATAAGTTAACATCATCATAGCATAATATAATTCAACTAACAGTCATTGAATTCATATATCAAATAGGAACTGAAAGACTTGCTTGATTCGTAGTTTATCAACTACGACTTAACTGCTTAAAGCTATCTGCACTTCGTGTATTCCTACACAGTTATATAATCATGGATTTACATCCATCAGTCATACATTTCATATGCTCTTAATAGAATAACAATTAGTATATCATTTTCTAATCTTGGTTCCGTTTCACTCTATCTTAGGATAACCACGATGTTACGACATCATACTTTCATACTTATTCTATTGAAACCATACTGTTTCAATCCTTAGGGTCTTTAAGAAAAAAAAATATAAACATAACTTAAGACCAGGCAGTTAACAACCTTCTCTTGGTAACTTTACAGAACGGCGCGACCGCGCTGCATTTAAGCTTGGGAGTGGCGCGACCGTGCTACTTGCTGCCAGAACCAGACTTGAGATTTTCATTGCTCAGTCTAGTCCTAACATACTATGCATACTATAAACATACATCAAGTAGGTTTGGTTATTTCTTCAAGTTCGTATTTCGAAACATTTAGTTTTGAATTACATAGTTCTACATTAAATTACTTAAATCAACAAGGCTCAACATCTTCTTTTAACAAAGGTTCAATGTTATAGGCTTTTAAACCATATATTGGTACTAACAAGCCTTTACTACGCATACTCATATTTATCTATCTCATTTACATAGACATAGCATAGTTCATTACTTGAAAATTTGCTTTTAATCCAATTTGAAAAAGTCTGTATCCTATCTAACTCATTGGACGTACATATCAACCTTGCTCAGAGGTATAAAGAGTATTATCATACTTGCATATAAGGTCATAATGCAATTAATACAATGTTTATCAAAAATAGTTTCAAAACTTTTAAATCCCCTTTCAAGACATTTTAACCCAAACTATAACCATTCTAGTATATGCAAGGTGGCTTAATAACAAGCTACGTTTCATACTTAAGTATATATGCTCCAAGGTTAGATTTCAAGGACACAAGGTACTTCAAAGTTTTCATTTTCAAAACCTTAAGTTTTCATTTGGAAAGCCATTAATACCAACTAGTGCAACCTATTGGATGCAAGGCCACTGTAGGCCACAAGTCAGACTATTAATATACCTATCTAAGTTATTCACTCATGCTCAGATTTCCAGAAAGCACAAAATTAACTTTTCAAGAACTGTCCACAAGCGCGGTCGCGCTGGTTTTATTTGGGGAAGTGGCGCGGCCGCGCCACCTCGGCTCAGGTCCAGAAGGCTTGTTTCTACAAATTTTTTTAGAAACTTGACTCCTAATACTTTAATGTAGCATGCTTTAGACAATTACATTACATCATAAACATGCATATAACGTATATAACACATTGGTATCCGTTACCAAACCAATTATCAAGAATCTAATAACGTTCTATGAATTTATAAACATAATATAGGAGTTATACCTCATGAAGTAGAATTACACAACTAGCTTCCATCTCAGATTTCTATATCCTCAACACCCTCTCCTACATAAACTATCAAGAATCCAAGCAACTTAATTTGAGAAGAAAGAGCCTCTATATATAGAGAAACCATTACCCATACCAAAGCTTTGCCCAACATTTTAAACCAAGGGAAGGAAAGAGAATATGATGGACAAGGAGAAGTTGGTAGGGGGTCACTATTCAAGCCACTTCCCCCACCGTCATTGCACTCATTTCATAGCTATTATCACCTAATCTAGCTAGCCTTTTTATTTTTAGCATTTGCAAATTGGGTATTAGTACACTAGGTTTTATTCTTTTGGACAATATAAGTCACACTATGTTCACTAATAATGCTACATTAATATAAGTCATAGGTACATATATACAAACACATATGTACACCCACATAAGTATATCCATACTTTAAATATATACCAACACATATTATCATGTACCTCATGTACATTGGGTAAATATTTTAATTGGACTAGATGTAAAATAGTTGGGTATTCTCATCCCATAATTTTCCATAAAATTATTATCTCAATTACACCCAAATATTTTAATGATAATTAATATCAATTATGTATTAACTAACCATTTATCTCCTTTTAATACTTCCAATTAAATCTCCTTGATTTAACTTCACTATTTATGCCACACAAGGCCCAATTATGTAAGCTTAGTAATTAATAGACCTCAAGCTTACAATACTATAATCTCACAAATAATATTATTCTCAATATCACCTCTTATAATATGTTCATGATGTAATATCATTACATTACTTATTATATGCTCTCTTAGCAATAATTTAACAATTGAACTAACAAACTCCACACACCAATGCATTGCCTCTAATTATTTTCAAGCTATTACCCTCCTATGGTCATTACCCAAAGGGCAAAGGAGAGTTGATGGCTAACTCCCACCAACTACTACTATTCATTGTACCCTAGCCAATCATTGCTATCACATGGGCTATCATGCAAGCTTATTTAATAACAATTTTTAGCATTCTAAGGGTCATGGGAGGGGGTCTATTGCACCATGTCATATATTAAATTCCTACCTTGTACACAAAGCTAGCATACAAGTCTTTATACTTACATATGTAATTAAATATCTCCCTTATACATCCATATACATATATACCTATACATATAGGTATACATGTAACCATCAACTTATATTATACCACATATAATCCATGTACATTTAACAATACCGAATATAGTAAAATTGAGTATTGTCACACCATATTATTACAACTCTATTATTTCAATTATATTTAATTATTGAAATAATCATTAAATAACAATTATTTATTTAATGTAATTTATTATTCCATACATAGTCCTTATTTATGTAAACAATATTTATGTAACTTACATCATTCAGTCAATCTTACTATATAGTTCTTATATAATATAGTCACATTAAAGTGTTACGCTACACTTCCTTTTAATTGAATGTAGATACTATATATTCTATGATTACTTGTCATACATCTTGCATACAACATTAAATTAATTCCGTTTAATCATTCCTTCATTAATTTATTTAATGAATTTTTCTTTCCAAACTATACACTTATAGGCACATTTCATGAGCTTACATTAAGCTCATTATCACTTCCACCACACTTTAATATTCTTTTAATATAAGGTTTTTGTGACACATGCACTTTAATGCTAAGTCATTTAGCTATCTTAAATAACTATACACTTATAATATGTATAACCTTTACACTTAGAATAATTAATACTTACTCTATTAATTATTTAAATTATAAAATCTACGATAAAATAATAACTTAAGCTATTTAATACATTAAAATAACTTAGCCTTCTTTTATTAATTAACTCTCTCGGAAATACATTAAAATTTATGTATTTTGCCATAACATAACATAAAAATATTTGTATCATGTTTTCTTCCAATATAAGCATTAATCATAATAAAAGGACTTACTCATTTTTCTCAAGATATTATCTAAGTATTATTAAAATAATTACATGTACGACACATGTACACCTTTTATATAGAAAATAGATCATAAGATTATTTTCTATTATGATAAATTGTTCCCATCAATTTATTACATATAGCAAATATGTTTTAATATATTTACCATATTAATTAATCATACCTATTATCTCATACCAAAATATATAAGGTAATAACATTTCCCCCTTTTATTAAAATAATTCAATATTAGAAATTATTTTAATATTCTTTATTAGAAATATATAATATTCATTTCTTTTTCTCTTCTATAAATTGTCCCCAAAAAATTTCTTTAATCTATACATTTAACCATATCTCAATATTAATTAATTCTATAATCAATATTTATTTAATGATATATTGGTTTAACAACATATTTTATTAACGTCGTTCGCACATTCACATAACACCATGCCAAGTAATATATAAAGGCACTTACTATAATCACATACTCCACGCATGTGTTAACTCACTATTTACTTAAGTGATTCTTAAACCCCTTACTATATCACTATAGTTAATTAGGCTTTAACATTCAAATTATATTATTCCATAATATAACTTTCAATTTAAATTAACCAACATTTATACTTATTAGTTAATTCCCTTAACTAATTCATGCTTTACTATCTCAATCCATCCATGGATAGCTTAAGCACTAATAATAACCTATATTACAATCATACTAGTCACTAGTATATATATTCAAGAAAATGGTGATTATTCATCAAAGATATTTAATGTTACCAACTTACTATGATAAAATAATTCTATAAATTATTTAATGTCGATAGATAAATCTTATCCATATTCTTACTAATTCATCTCTACAATTTATAACAAATATATAATAATGATATATATATTTATTAAACACAAAATTACTTATTACATAGCTCATATTACCCTATGTAACACAATACTACATACCTCGTATCACATATATATATTCTTATTCGAACCCATCTTATGCTTTAAGAATTTTATTTATTAAATTCTTATTTTATAATTATCTGAAAGTTCGGGTTCTTATAAAGATCATGCAGAAAATGTCCGCCAATCACCAGGACTGGCCTGACCTGCTGCCTCTTACCCTGTTAGCATACAGGACGTCAATGCGCACCTCTACTGGGGCTACCCCTTATTCGTTGGTCTACAGCATGGAGGCAGTTCTTCCCATAGAAGTAGAGATGGAATTCTTGCGAGTGTTAATCGACGCTCAAATAGATGAAGATCAATGGTTGCAAGACCGGTACCATCAACTGTCCCTGATAGATGAAAAGAGGGCCACAATCATTTTCCACGGACAGTTATACCAGCAAAGGATCACCAGATCCTACAACAAGAAGGTCCGAATTCGGCAATTCAAAGAAAACGACTTAGTGTTGAAGAAAATCCTAGCCAATTAGGATGAAGCCAAAGGAAAGTTCGCCCCAAATTGGGAAGGCCCTTTCATTGTCAAAGAAGTGTTAACTGAGGGCGCTATCAGACTACAAGAAATGGATGAGAGCGAATTTCCCCAACTCATCAATTCAGACACCGTGAAAAGGTACTATGTCTGAAACATATACATACCCGCATCCGGGTCCTAAAAATCAAATCAGGTTCGATTTTTCACTAGAGAGCGGGAACTACGAATGACCTGATCTCCCTTAACCCGAGAGTACGTAGGCAGCCATTTTGGTGCGATCAAACTAAACAAAAAAAATCAAATTCAAAAACTCAAAAATCAAAAACATCAAACCAGCCCGACACTAGCTAGAACTACGAACGACCTGATCTCCCTCAACCCGGGAGTACGTAGGCAGCCATCTACGGCGTAGTTTGACCTTCAAGAAAAACAAAAAAATGAAAGACCAGTCCCAAGAAACCAAAGACAAATAAAAGTTAAATCTTATCAAACTATCCTGGTCAACAGACCCATCTGAGATACTCCCTGACATCTCAACTGTCAGTCCATCAAGGAGAAGCTCAAGATACATCTACAACTGCGAGTAATGAAAGAAGTGGTAATCACTCAGCAATGACAATACATCTTAAATCAGGGAAGTGAATCAAAAATATATTTCTCTGATATATAAAACTGTTTAATATATATGATGCCATGTACATGACAAAAATGGCTGATCTAGTCTGTGCAGGAAAAATAAAGCTAGTCTATGGACCCAAGGACAGGCGGGTCAGCAATGCCAGCATGGCATCTCTCTCTAAAGATGGGGGAGTAACTGGTGTAGTCCACTCAGCCTCCATATGGCTCAATACATCCACAATCATCTGCAAGGTGGCATTGTGGTCATCAATGTATGCACTCATCTCGGTGACCAAACCATGGGTGTAAGATCAAAGAGCGGTACTATCAGCAATGTGGAAATCACGGGAAGCTATAGCCTCATCCCTCTCGGCAAAAGTTGCATCCCGAGCAATCAAAGTCTCCTCGATCTCAACATATGCTGCATCCCTAGCCGAGTAAATCTCATCTCATTCCACAACTGCAGTATCCAGATCAGAGCGGAGCTCCTCCCGCTCAATCAATCCAGCATCCAAAGCGGCCCTGAGTCCATCCCTCTCAGCAAAAGCTAAATCTCTGCCAAACAAGGCAGCCAATAATTGTGCTCTAGACGAGTCTCGCTCAAGGGCCATCCTAAATAGAGAGTCAGCTAAAGCCGGATCTGTCCCCATAGGAATTGTCAGGGAATCGCTAACAAGAGCAGCGGTCAAACCCGTGAACAGCTCATCCTCGGTAGGAGAATCTGGATCCTTTATGGGCTCCTCCTTAAAAGAGTCCACACTAGGAGATGAAGAAGCCTCTGTTACCGCTCCTATCTCTGTCTCCAACCATGCAGAATACTCCGGAGAATAGCCCAGATGACTACCAGAGAAATCAGCCCTCTCCCGATGAGTCCAACACTCATATACAGTCGGCGGATGACATAGAAGAAGCTGACGTTCTCTGATCAGCAGACCCCTCAAAATGGTGCAGGCTCTACAACTGATCAAACAGCTCCATGACTGCTAAAGGATGATAGGTAGTCACTCCCCTCAAACCCGCTAGGGGCAAATAATTCAGGCCAGATGTATGAGTGATAAAGCTATATAGGGACGCTAGCCCTGAGCATGGAAAAATCACAAACGGATGCTCAATATCCTATAGAAATGCCGACCATGACTCTGCATCAATACACTCCGCAGGCTAAAAGGAGTAAGCCGTGGATGTCTCGTGAGTAAAGCAAAAACCCCGAGGCCTGAAGAATCCAATCAGTCGTATATGGGACATCAGCCATATATACAGCAAGACCGAGCTGCCCCTAAAAATCCCTCTGGATGGGTACTACAATACGTGGTGGATCAAAATGTCTCAACCAATATCATCGGGATAATGGTGCTACCCTGTCTAAGGGCTATAACCACGACTACTAATCCCACATCTAGATGGTCCAAGCGAAGAGGGGCATGTAGACATATGCCACAACACGCATCAGTAGAATATCTATCCTGGTTGCATGCCATGCCTCTATTGATATAACAAAATCTCTGATGAAGCGATCATAGCTATTAGGCTCGCCAAAGCGCTCAATCAGGAAGTCCATAGAGATCACGTGCTTAGAAATGATCTCATGCATGACTACACTATGATGAAGACTGGACAGCCAGATAAACGGTCTTCGCATATTGCTAATCGCCGTCCGAGCGTATGGCAACTCTTACTCTAAACCAGTAAATCTCTGGTACTCCTCCAGAGTCGGCGTAAGCTCACGCCGTCCAAAGCGGAAAACCTGCCTGTCGGTAATCCAGCAGGGTATAAGGCCCTCAACAAATTTGACCAGAACCCAAAAACCCATAATGGCCAACAAATGCCCCAACATCTGGTCCACTGTCCCCCTATCTGGAAAGGGCAGACTATCATACCAGGACCTCATTGATGCTGCCACCACAGATGGCGGTAAATGCTCAATACGGCTGACTGCAGACGATGTCATCTGTAGCACCGTACCACACGACCGTCCAGAGGTCAAATCAAGTCGCTGCTGTTTGAATGCATACACATGATTAATACATGCATGATGACAGTAATATAAACATGATGCAGAAGATAAGATATAGCAGGAATATCTACAACAAGCTATCTACTGCATACATCATCCCTGTATCCTGATACAAAGCGAAAGGAAGAATACAGGGAAATGGGGCACCACCACCCAGCTAATACAGCTGTCTATCCAAATGATGGTACAAACACCGAATTTCCAAAATAGTGGCTGACCAAAAAGTATAGCTCCAATAGCTATCACAAGAAGTCGAAGACATCAGTGGCAAACCGATCGACCTGCTCCATCTCCTCGGTGGATACAAAACCGCTGCTATCAGGCATATCTGGGCGGTATAAGGGGGGATCTGCCCCTGTAAAATTGCTACTAAATGGACCTGAAGAGGGACCTGCCCCTGAGCTGGATGGGTCAAAAAGAAGATGCCTCTGACGGATCTCGGCCAAGATGCCTGATAAAGAAATGAGCCTGCTCTAACTCCCTGGTCAGATCTGCTATCTGGTCTGCATGAGTCGGCTCCCTGAGGAAAGCTATCCAGTCCGTCATCATCACGGACCCTGGCACCATGTCTGCTATGAACTGGGTAGCACGAGTCTGAGCTCCAATACTGCGAGGACTCCACCATATGCCGAATGTCTTCTGGCTGTACAGGCCCTCTAATAGGGTAAAGCCATCTATGACCTCCAAAGGGATGTCTGCCAAGGGAATAGCCAATGGCCAATGATGCCAAGCTGGAGGAATAATGGGAATGCAGATCTCCCCTGTGATTCTCCTAATAGCACGCTCTCCAAGATAGAGCTCCCAACCTCCCTCTGTCAACAAAGGTATCCTGCGCGTCGACAAATCAAACTCCCGGCCAATAGGGACACCTCCCTCAAATCCGACGATCAAGTACTCGGATGTGTATGGCGTCAAGGTGATCGAACCCGCCGTCAAAAGCTCCAACTGCAGGCGGGCATGAGTGAATCCCTCAATAACAGGGACCTCCATCAAAGTGGAGTGATGCCACCTCCGTCCTCAAGGATAGGTCTCTAGACCTAGTGCAGTAGCAGGCCGTAGGCAAGGAAGCCTCTCAAATGCCCAAAGCTAACCATGTAAATATCAAAAGTCCTCAATGATCAAGACTGACATAAATGTTGAAATCAAAAAGGTACAGAAAGATGTACTCACCAGCAGAAACAAGTAAAATCTTAACCAAGCCTCTGTTGTACCCTCCAAAAGTATGCGCATGCTAGGTGGCAGCCACGAAATAAATGTAATCCATTAACTTGTAGGAAGCTTACATGGGCCCACGATCATCATGCTAATTTCGACAACTTGAATTAGTAAGTAGCCCACGTGAGCAGCTTGGAGATGTGGGTCAAGGAGCTTGCAAAAGGAATTGCCAGCAGCTTAGAGATATTGAAGCAGCTCACAAAGCAATTAAATGAATTCAGCAGCTTGGCAAGTAAATGAAAGCAGCACTTGACAATTCTATATTAAAGCAAGAGATGGGCCCACGTGGATTCGGCAACAAGTAGCTACGAAATTGAATTGGCTGGACAGTAGGTTATTCCGCCCCAGCAGGGAATTACACTTGAATCTCCCGCCCCAGTGGGGAGGCGCTAGTTCGGCTGAATTCTTCTCCCTTCGCGGCGAGGATTGGTGTAAAAGCTAGGGTATAGAAGGCTTAGGTTTTAATATACATTATAAAAAGGGACCTAAGAAACATAAATCTCATCTCTCATCTCTTGTTTCAATTGTAATATATTTTCTTTCTCTCTATAATTCTTTGGTGATTCAATAGCCATGTGTGGCTAAGTTATTGTTCTTGGATTAAGAAGACGGAAGCCTTGGATTAATACACTGTGAGATCTAATTGATTTTAATTGTTCAATTAATATTGTGAGTATTGTTTACTCTTTTATACTTGAATTATATGATTGATTTGTTTAATTTCTAGGGTGCACACTAGTTTATTATTCATTAAAATCTACTGCTAAATTAGATATCGAATTCGTAATTGTTTGGTCACTCTAATTTGTGAAGCAACTAAGATTAATAATTGACTACAGATCACGAGATTATTATATCTTAGGGAGAATATTCAACTAAATTAAATACAACCGCTTGTGCTTGTGTTGTTTAGCTTTATCGATTTTTCTAATTCTTAAAGCTTCTACTAGATTAAACTTTTAGCGCTTGTCTGAAGTTGTTTAGTAGTTAGGGTTATTTAGATCACTTGTTTCTATCTAACTGAAAATAAGGAAAGACATGAAAGTGATTCTAACGATGAATATTCAAAGTATTAATTGTGTATGCTTGAGTCAATGATCAGTGTATGTTTCTAAGGTGAAAGTTGACTTAACCCAAGGTTTGTTCTCCTGATTTAGTTCGTTACATTATTTTACGCATTAGTTTAATATTAGTTAATAACATTTAAAAATCCCCCTCTTTAGGAATACAAAGTATATAAAAATAGATTAATCAGTCTTTGTGGGATCGACTCTTACTTGCACTACTACATAATTATTTTTCGCAGTAAGGTTTTATTTTTGGTTGTCTGCGACAGCACACCAAATTTTGGCTCCGTTACCGGGGACTGATTTTAGTATATTTTTATATTTTTGTAGTCCTTAGTTTATTTTATTTTTATTTTTAGTTTTTTTAGTAATTTGAAATCTCTTGATTGTTTATGCCTGAAACTCGATCCACTAATCAAGGTAATTTAAAGTGTGATCCAGAGATAGAGAGAACTATTCGCAGATTAAGGAAAGAAGCTCAGAAAATTCGTGAAGAAAAGGGAACCATGGCAGCCAACTCTCAACAATTTGGCACTAGACTTGATTCTGCATCTAGGAATACTAGAGAGGTACAAATGTATGCCATTGAACAACAACTTGTGAATTTAACCTCTCTTGTTCGTCAAATGGGTGCAGGTAACACACAATAGGTAAAATCTTGCAGAATTTGTGCGGTAATAGGACATCCGACAGATGCATGCCCAACTCTTCAAGAGGAATTCGTTAAACAGGCAAATGCAGCAGGAGGATTTCTTGGGCAACCACAAAAGAAATATGATCCCTATTCGAATACATATAATCCTGGATGGAGGGATCATCCTAACTTTAGCTACGGGAATCCACAAGCAAATCAACCCGCACCTCAAACTTTTCCAAATCAGCAGCATTACTAATCTTCGTATCCAAATAGACAACAATAGGGCCAATCTTCTCACCCTAGTATGTCTTTAGAAGATATTGTTAAAACACTTGCCACTTAACACTTTAAACTTTCAACAGGAAACGAAGGCAAGTATTCAGAATTTGGGTACACAAGTGGGACAAATGGCAACTGCAATCAGTCGTTTGGAAGCACAAAACTCTAGAAAATTACCCTCTCAAACTATTGAGAACGTAAGTGTAATTACCCTAGGATGTGAAGATGAGGAGCGAGAGGAGACGATACTTGCTTCAGAAACAGGCAGTAGTGCTATGTGTGACAATGAAGTGAACATGGAATTTGATGATGATGAACAAGAGTATGATTTGATAATTTCTACAGATCTCTACAAGGAGAATATGGATAATGTTACAACTTCATCGGTGCAAACAGTGCAGAAATCGTTTGAACGAATACAATATATGAGAATTTGATGGCTGGAAAGGAGCAGGATCATGAAGTATACAATATTCCTCATTTAAGGATGAAACTGTTACCAGTTCACTTAAAGTTCACAAGTACAATTACATAGAACAAGAGGAAATGTTGGGTCGAGCCAAAGACCTTAAACACATGCGCTGCATGGGAGGCAACCCATAGGGGAGTATCTATCTACTTTTCTTTGCATTTTAGTTTACATTGGGGACAAAGTAAGTTTTAAGTGCGGGGGGGGGGGGGGGGGGGGGAAGCATTTAGATATTTTCCAATTTTTTTATTTTTTATAATTTTTTATTTTGAATTTTGTGGGTATATTCACTACAAACCCTTGCGAGACAAAACTTGTCCACTTGGGGTAACCTTGGGGTTTAAAGGCTTCTTGCACATGCTAAGTGCAATCGTGTTTCCTACGAAAATGGAGTAGTTTTAGGATATGTCACTTGAGTAATAAGTTAATTTTGATCTTAATTTTTGACCAATGATAAAATTTTGATTTCTTTGTCATAACTTCTGGGAGGACTGATAAACATTGGTTAATCTAAATTTGGTTTTCTTTGTTGATTACTACTTTATTTGAGACCCTTCACTATTAAGTACATATCCATTTGTTTGACCTAGTTTTGACTTGGAAGAAATTTATCTGATTGAATGTCTAGGGAAGAAATTTTGAACTCTCTCAATTCTTTGATCACCACTTAAAGATGATATGAGGTATTGTTTAAGAAAAGGGAAATGATTTAGGCAAAAGTTGCAAGATTGAAAGAAAAAAAAATAAAAGAGAAAAGAAATGATTCATGTGGTGGGCTGAGATGGAGCGTAAAACACACTCACTGATAAACACGTGACATGCGAGATGGAGCGTAAAACGCACTCGCGGGTAAGATGGAGAATAAATGCACTTACTAGAAAAAATAAGAAAGAAAGAAAAGCCTTTTGATCCTTGGATGTTATCTGCTGATGTTAACTGAAAATTGGTGGGAGAACCAGTGGTTGAGTTTATCTTTCTCCTTTAAGACTTCGATTTTATAAATTTTTCTGTAGTCTGATTGGTTTGATACAGATGGATTCACACACACACAAGGGGTTGAGAATAAAATAAGACTGTTAGAGAGATTTGGGTTTCAGATGATACAATGTTTTGAAGTTTCCCAATAGTTATTGTTTTAAATCTTTGAGGTCAATGTTGAAGCCCGTATTGACTCGTGGCTCAAGTTTGGCATATGTTGTTTAGTTGAATTTTTGTGTTGTAGTTTATTTTTGTTTTGCCCGAGGACAAGCAAAAGATAAGTGTGGGGGGGAATTTGATGAGAATGAAATATGTTATATTTTATTCCCTTAATACTTAATCTTTTATATCTCTTTTGTACCTAAGTACATTCATTTAACTTATATTTGTTATTTTAGGTACAATTGAACCAAGTGAGCGAAATGGGTTCAAAGGAAGCGTTTAAGGCTGAATTACATGCAAAGTCCATGTAGCTCACAATTTAATCTAGCAACCCACAGGATTACATCATCATGCCAACTTAAACAGCTCATTGCTAGGTGGCAGCCACGAAATAAATGTAATCCATCAACTTGTAGGAAGCTTACATGGGCCCACGATCATCATGCTAATTTCAACAACTTGAATTAGTAAGTAGCCCACGTGAGCAGCTTGGAGATGTGGGTCAAGGAGCTTGCAAAAGGAATTGCCAGCAGCTTAGAGATATTGAAGCAGCTCACAAAGCAATTAAATGAATTCAGCAGCTTGGCAAGTAAATGAAAGCAGCACTTGACAATTCCATATTAAAGCAAGAGATGGGCCCACGTGGATTCGGCAACAAGCAGCTACGAAATTGAATTGGCTGGACAGTAGGTTATTCCGCCCCAGCAGGGAATTACACTTGAACCTCCCGCCCCAGTGGGGAGGCGCTAGTTCGGCTGAATTCTTCTCCCTTCGCGGCGAGGATTGGTGTAAAAGCTAGGGTATAGAAGGCTTAGGTTTTAATATACATTATAAAAGGGACCTAAGAAACATAAATCTCATCTCTCATCTCTTGTTTCAATTGTAATATATTTTCTTTCTCTCTATAATTCTTTGGTGATTCAATAGCCATGTGTGGCTAAGTTATTGTTCTTGGATTAAGAAGACGGAAGCCTTGGATTAATACTTTGTGAGATCTAATTGATTTTAATTGTTCAATTAATATTGTGAGTATTGTTTACTCTTCTATACTTGAATTATATGATTAATTTGTTTAATTTCTAGGGTGCACACAAGTTTATTATTCATTGAAATCTACTGCTAAATTAAATATCAAATCCGTAATTGTTTGGTCACTCTAATTTGTGAAGCAACTAAGATTAATAATTGACTGCAGATCACGAGATTATTATATCTTAAGGGAGAATATTCAACTAAATTAAATGCAACCGCTTGTGCTTGTGTTGTTTAGCTTCATCGATTTTTCTAATTCTTAAAGTTTCTACTAGATTAAACTTTTAGCGTTTGTCTGAAGTTGTTTAGTAGTTAGGTTTATTTAGATCGCTTGTTTCTATCTAACTAAAAATAAGAAAAGACATGGAAGTGATTCTAACGATGAATATTCAAAGTATTAATTGTGTATGCTTGAGTCAATAATCAGTGTATATTTCTAAGGTGGAAATTGACTTAACCCAAGGTTTGTTCTCCTGATTTAGTTCGTTACATTATTTTACGCATTAGTTTAATATTAGTTAATAACATTCAAAAATCCCCCTCTTTAGGAATACAAAGTATATAAAAATAGATTAATCAGTCTCTGTGGGATCGACTCTTGCTTGCACTACTACATAATTATTTTTCGTAGTAAGGTTTTATTTTTGGTTGTCTGTGACAGCACACCACCTAAGACATGCATGGGTCTGTCAAAAATACCCCGTAGAGTCAAAACTACATGTTTTCAAAACCTAAAAGCTAAAAAAAACTGCATGGGTCAGTAAAAAACTCCCCACAGAGTCAAAAATGCATGTTTTTCAAAACCTAAGATTTGGAAAAATTTCGCCATAGTCTCCTTTGTAAAATGTACTATCCACATGCACACAGACATGCCCAGATGGCCATTCAGTAGCACACCTACCCAAAAATAGAAACAGTTCATATTTATGAAAAAAAATCAAAATTCAACCTCACATGGTAGCCAAATTATCATGGACATTTTTAGTTGAAAATCCAGGCTCACTAGGCCTTAAAAAGGATGACTAAACTAACCAAAAAGTGGAAAATAACACTGTCTCAGAACCTGAATTTTCTTACATCCAAACGTGCATCATAGCAAGATATGCATACATATGTAGACAGAAATTTTTTAGTAGGTCATATAGGCATAAGTTTTTCATACATTGCGTCAAAAAGCACCCTAAGTGGTTCTCATGCTTTTAACAGTCAAAAACTACGAAAAGAGCATGTAAAACGTTACCTGCGCTGCGCTGAACACGTAGGAACTGACGGAATCAGAATTCGGCTGCCCAAACTCCACAGATCTGAAAAAGAAGATCGAAATCCTTACGTAGCTCAACCGAGAAACTTGCAAAATGAAAACTCCCAAGCTTCATTTAAAGCCCAAGTGTTTGCACCTCAACCTACGGCTGCCACACCTCCACTTGCGGCAGCCCAGGGCGGGTCCCACTCCACCGGGCCCGGTTCGATTCGAGTTGAAACAGAGTTTAGCTGGGCTGCTGAATCAAATCTGAAGAGAAATCGCTACGCGGTTGAGCGGTTTGTCCTGAAATCTTACGTTTAAGCAGTGTAATCCTGATGGAAAGGGAAACCCCACGGAGACCCTTGGTATTCATCCCGGAGCTATGTACAGGGATTGTGACATCCCGAATTTTTAAGAATTTATAAATGAGAATTTAATAAATAAAATTCTTATTTTTAGATGTTTCGAGTATGAGTATGTGTATATGTGAGAAATATTGTGAAATATATGATTTGGTGTGAAGAGAATTTAAATATTAATTTAATATTTATTGAAGTAAATAAATATTTTAATTAAATTATTTATTGAGATTATGTGAATAATATGGAGTAATGAAATTAAGTGTATTATATTAATTAAATGAAGTGAATAAATATTTTATTGAATTTATTTGTTGAGTTAAATAAATTAAGTATGTGATGATGTGGATTGATTTAATTAAGTGCCATATATTTAATTAAATTGATATATTAGCAATGGTATAGAATAATTCTAATTTAATTAAGAATAATTGAATTAGATTTAATGTTATGTGCTACGTGTTAATAATAATTTGTTACATGTATTATGTTTAATAAAGAAATTATAATTGTGTAACAATTTAGTATTGTGTGTTTTTATTATTAAATGGGTGTTAATTTTATTTAATTAGAATATGGTAATTTAATTAAATAAGTGTAGTAATTAAACTTTGGAGTAAAAGATTTATTAAAATAATGGGAAAGGATTTTAAATGGTTTTACCAAACAAGGTCCCTTTTACTTGATTAACCCTATTTCTCCAAACAAGGCCTTAGCTAAAAAGTTATTTTAAAAATAGCTCTGTTTTGCCAAACATGGCCTTATGACTTTTCAAATCCTATAACTTATGTAATTAGTAATACTTATTATTGTTATAAGTATTATATATATGTTACATATATAGTATATACTATATGTGTATGATTATATATGTCAGTTAGAAAACAAAGTACGTTAGTTTTTCTAAAAAAAACCCTAAGTCTAAGAGAAGAAGAAGAGAGTTAGAGTTCTCAGAGAAGAAGGAAGAAGAGGAAGAAGAAGGGAGAGCTCAAAGCAAGGCCCACTATCATCTTTATCTCTATATCAAAGACTAGCAAGGTTATAATTCTAACCCTAAATTCAATTAAGATGTTTTATTTGGGATTTTTGTAAAATTAGGTTTTCATGTGTATAAGATTTTGTGTTTATATCATGTTCATATGTTTTCATATATATAATTATGTGCCATGAAAAGAATTTCAGAACTCAATCGTCTTAAAAACAAGTTTCTCAAGCATGTGATTCTATATGTTCATAGTTTTGGAATTCTATGTAAAAATCTCTTTGTGAAACTTTATAATTTTGTATGAGAATGGGATATGTATGTATATATATACATGTATATATGTTTACATGAGAGTTTCATAGTTGTTTAAGAATTTCAATCACAAGTATATGATGAACCCTATGAAAATCATGTTCATAGTGTTAGATTATGAATTTATGTTGAAAATTATTCTTACATTATCAAAAAGATTGGTGAAAACATGAAGTTATGTGTAATATACGATATAGCATGATTATATATGAATTATATGGTTGTATTAGCAATTCAAACCATGGATTTTTGATAAATAATAGGAATCGTGTTCATAGTGTTTTTCTTTGTGTTAAGTTCTAAAAAATTACTTTTGAAACTATCAAAATTGATGCTGATTATGAGTTATTGTTAAAATTGATTAAGTATTATGTAAGTATGTTAAGAATAGAAGTGATTACAATTGGAATTACTTGAATTGAATGAAAAATGAATTCGTAGTAGCAATTTTCGTCAAGAACGCTTAAAATTGTGTTTTTCTTCGAATTCAATGAAATCTTGGTTGTGATTATGTGTTTATATGAAAATTTTATGTTATGAGCATGTTAATAAACTTAAAATATTGTTTGTCACATGTTTTATGTTTGTCATGTTGGGAAAATTCGAATTCGGTGTGACGGAATAAGCCAAATTGGCTTAATTCTCCACCAGTTCGCGAACCAGTCCCGCGAACCAGCCATTGGACCCCCCCAGCGGGTGTTTATGCCTTGGGGGACCCACCCCAGTGGGTACCCTTGCTGTCCTGGGTAGTTTAGTTGTTGTAATGCGAAACTGTTTTGACCTCTGTTAGTAAAATGGCCATAACATTTTCATACGAACTCCGATTGAGGAGATTCAAGATGATCTGGAACGAGCACGAGTAGACCTACAACTTTTGTTTTTTAATGTTTTTGATTTGAGGTCGTTAGAAAGGGTCAAAATGGTCATCTTTGTGACTGATGCATATTCGGAGGCAATCGGAGGGCGTCGGTCATGCACATACGCAAGTATAGTGCTGTCGACGATATTAGATATTGTTTTAAGTTATAAAACATGAATGTTAGTAAATATAATGATGTTTAACTTGAAATGTAATTTGATTGACGTAAGATGTAATTATAATTTGTTAATTATGTGAAATGTAATATGATTATGTGAGGTGATTAAATTACGTGGTGATTAATTATTAACTTATTAGTTAATAAGGAATGAGTTAATCTTAATTGGTTAACTAACGATGAAGATTAGCTATGTAATAATTAACTTATATCGTTAATTATACAAATGGTTTGACAGCGAGTGTCAAACGAGAATGGAAGAGAATTACAAAGTGTAAATTAGAAAGTGTAAATTAGAATTTACTTAGACGTTTGATAAGCGTTGCTAAGTGACTAATAATTGATGCGTATGGTGATACGTTATGTAGGACCATGAAGCAGATTATATTAAGTAGTTTTTTAGTAATTGGTAATCCACGAGCCACACAAGTCTTTCGGTTTCTACTTGTCTGCGTGAATTTGATGAACTATTTTAAATTGCATGATATGTTATATATGTTGTAAGCGAGCATGATATGTTATACATGTTGTAATCATAAAATGTTAAAGTCAATTAATGACTACACTGTTTTGGTTAAATAATGTTGATTGAGTAAGGAACTCAATCTTTATATTTGTAATGTGAATTAAAGCATGTATGCCGTGTTACTTTAATTATTATGAGATTTATGTTGAGCATGTTTATTATGTGATACGTGATGCATGAAAACTGTTAGAACTTGCTGAGCTGTCGAGCTCACTCTTGCAATTAACTATTTTTACAGGTCAGGGATGCAAGGTAAAGATACGTGTTAAGTGATTTGTAGAGATCAATGTTCAAGAATATTAGTTATGTTCAATTTCAAATTGTAGTTGATGTTTTGAATGAAATATGTCGCTGAGTTATAAGTTGAGTTATCCAATGTAGATGGATATTGTTATGTAAGACTTTGTATAGTTATTTTGTTGTAACGATTCATGATATAGATTTGAATCGAAGAGATGTAATGTAAAGGTTGCGATTTAGGGCAATATAGAAAGAAAGTTTATAAAAGTTTTAAATATTCTGTATTTTTAGTGATTTTTAATATCGAATAATGATGTAATGAGAGATTAAAGTTGTAATATTAACGATCGAGAAGGAAAATATTATTGTATGAATTTTGTGGTTGTTACAGTTGGTATCAAAGCTGTAGGTTATACACCTTAAGTAAGAGTACCTTAGGCTATGACCTTAAAGAATAAGAAGTTAAGTTTAAGTTACATATAACGAAAAGGTGATTCTTTTCACATACATAGATGTATAGGATGAGTTAAGTCCTAGAAATATTATAAGAAGAAGATTAGAATGGCGAGGAATAAAACTCGAATAAAATATTGATATATATAAACGGAATTAGAAATTCTTAAAGGAAAAGTTGTTTAATAAATAAGAAGATTCAAAGAAGAATCTTGAAGAGATGTAGAGATAGAGATAAAATCCAGGAGTTGCCTAACTCCAATGATCTAGATGACGAATAACGATGAATAGACGAAGTCTATGAGATTAAAAGCATAATGAATTCATGATATAATATGATGTAAGGTAGAGATAAGAAGTTTTAAAACAAAACGATAATGAGATAAGGAAAAATCATAAGGGAGATGATTATAGAATAATATCACGACGTGAAATCTTTTAAGTTGAAAGACAGATGGTCTTTAATGATTGAATAGTTATAGTTTGAGACTATAACGAGAATGTACTATGATATAGTACGAGATTAACTCACGAATAGTTATAAATGATGAGATACATAAGTTTGTATCGAGTATAGAGCGAGAAGTTATAAGTAAGATAGAGGTAAGTGGGATTTCAACTGAGGACTCATGGTGTGGCTGAGTTGTACAAATCTTTGTATTGGCAGGGTTTTGTGCTTACACTTGGTTTATCATATTGATAATCGTTGGAAGGTTGGTGTCACGCTATCGATATATATATATGACGAGAAGGTAATTCTTTTCTCATATTATATTTGATAGTTAGAGTCAATAGAGGATAGATTAGATGATATTAAGATTACATTAGATGATCTTAAGATTAGGCGAGTTCTTAAAACTCATACATATGGTAAGTTCGTAACTCATAGTCGTATGTATATTTTTGAACCCCTAAGCATATGGACAGTCTCTGATCAGTTCTTTGACTATGTATTGCTAGGACAAGTTCCTAAACTCGTATTATTGTGGTAAGTTCCTGAACTTCCAAAGTGTGGTAAGTTCGATGAACTATACTCGGTATATAAAGTTTATGGTATAGAAAGCATTGACGTTGTTCAAGATTGATAGAATGTTTAAGTAATGGAGTAAAAAGTTATAATGATGGAGAAAGTTTTTATATTCTAAATCTCCTAGCTTTGCTAGATTTTCAAAATTATTGACTTTGTGCTAATTTTGTACTTCTATTTTCTTGAAAAACATTGGATCAAATGATGGAACCAATGGATTTTTTTTAAAAAAATAGTGCTATTATTCACATGTCTATGCTAATTTCTTCAGCTAGACAAAAATGATTTTAAATTCCTCAAAATGTATTTTTTATACATCATTTGATATGATGTACAAACAATAATCGAGGAAGTTATTAATGCAGTTAAACCTAGTGTTGGATGTGGTCGTATGATCATCAGCCCACTATGGTATGATGTAGTATGACGACGTCATGTAATGACAAAATCCTCAACGTATCATTTCTATGGTACGGTATCAAGATATTATGAAAAGATTGATTTATTTATTTTTGGTTTCCTTAAACGAAAAAAAAATATTTTAGAGTTGGTTAAAAATATATATACATATATATATATATATATATATATATTGATTGATGTCCGAATTGTTGCTAGAAGTCTATGCTACTTGATTCAGCTAGACAAATATTAAAAGATGTTTATGAAATTCGAGCGTTCTTGGTCAAACTATGCCAAACCAAATTGTTTTGGTGCGGATTCAGATGTTAAGAAGCTGAGGTGAACAACCATATAAAAAGGGGAGATGTTATCAGAGATAATAGTTCCGAGGGTAATGCATATAGTCGTTACGATGTACTACGTTTGGGCCCTACGTAGGGGTACGATAGGCTGGCCACCTAGAGTACCGATGCGGTTTATAGTGTGAAGTACCGTGGGTGAAGCACTATTAAACCTAGAAAGAAATTCAAGGTCTTGCGACCACTCAACATTATTGGAATCTTTTAAATTCCTGAGTTATTTATATCGCTTTCCAATTATTGAGCAATTGTGGAAGATTCTTATTATTCTGAAGGAGGATGTTGGAAGAAGGATATTCCTTAGAAAGAGTTAGTTGTAGAACGCTTTAATCCAGTGAATAGAGATTAACGTAAAATCTATTTTGATAGAATGATATATATAGATTGATAAACTTAAATTTCGAGGATGAAATTCTTAGAAGGAGGGGTGAATGTGATAACCCGAATAATTATAAATGGTGAATTATGTAGTATATTAATTTGACGAGTATAGCATTCGGTAATGATCCTTAGAAAGGAATGAACGAGTTAAAGATATATAATATTTGATATGTGATTATGTTTGATTGAAGGTTGTGTAATAAAACCTAATAGTTGTTGAAGAAATGAATGAAGTATATATATGTGTAAAACTTTTTGCTAAGTTAACGTGTTGAAGTTATTCAACGTTAATTATGAAGAGATTTTACGAAAACCGAGTAAGGGAGGTTTCGTTGATTCTAAGGACGGAATCCTTATAAGGAGGGAAGGATGTGACATCCCGAATTTTTAAGAATTTAATAAATAAAATTCTTATTTTTAGATGTTTCGAGTATGAGTATGTGTATATGTGAGAAATATTGTGAAATATGTGATTTGGTGTGAAGAGAATTTAAATGTTAATTTAATATTTATTGAAGTAAATAAATATTTTAATTGAATTATTTATTGAGATTATGTGATTAATATGGAGTAATGTAATTAAGTGTATTATATTAATTAAATGAAGTGAATAAATATTTTATTGAATTTATTTGTTGAGTTAAATAAATTAAGTATGTGATGATGTGGATTGATTTAATTAAGTGCCATATATTTAATTAAATTGATATATTAGCAATGGTGTAGAATAATTCTAATTTAATTAAGAATAATTGAATTAGATTTAATGTTATGTGCTACGTGTTAATAATAATTTGTTACATGTATTATGTTTAATAAAGAAATTATAATTGTGTAACAATTTAGTATTGTGTGTTTTTATTATTAAATGGGTGTTAGTTTTATTTAATTAGAATATAGTAATTTAATTAAATAAGTGTAGTAATTAAACTATGGAGTAAAAGATTTATTAAAATAATGGGAAAGGATTTTAAATGGTTTTACCAAACAAGACCCTTGTACTTGATTAACCCTATTTCTCCAAACAAGGCCTTAGCTAAAAGTTATTTTTAAAATAGCTTTGTTTTGTCAAACATGGCCTTATGACTTTTTAAATCCTATAACTTATGTAATTAGTAATACTTATTATTGTTATAAGTATTATATATATGTTACATATATATTATAT
Source organism: Panax stipuleanatus (assembly GCA_020205555.1). Classification (NCBI taxonomy): domain Eukaryota; kingdom Viridiplantae; phylum Streptophyta; class Magnoliopsida; order Apiales; family Araliaceae; genus Panax; species Panax stipuleanatus. Next base: position 68,835,220 of record CM035123.1, on the reverse strand, counting down.
ACTATATGTGTATGATTATATATGTCAGTTAGAAAACAAAGTACGTTTGTTTTTCTAAAAAAAAACCTAAGTCTAAGAGAAGAAGAAGAGAGTTAGAGTTCTCAGAGAAGAAGGAAGAAGAGGAAGAAGAAGGGAGAGCTCAAAGCAAGGCCCGCTATCATCTTCATCTCTATATCAATGACTAGTAAGGTTATAATTCTAATCCTAAATTAAATTAAGATGCTTTATTTGGGATTTTTGTAAAATTAGGTTTTCATGTGTATAAGATTATGTGTTTATATCATGTTCATATGTTTTCATATATATAATTATGTGCCATGAAAAGAATTTCAGAACTCAATCGTCTTAAAAATAAGTTTCTCAAGCATGTGATTCTATATGTTCATATTTTTGGAATTCTATGTAAAAATCTCTTTGTGAAACTTCATAATTTTGTATGAGAATGGGATATTTATGTATATATATATATATGGGAAAAATGTAAGTACACAGCTGTGTACTGCACAGTAGGCTATTGCGACGGTTTTTCAGGGCTATAGCGTGGTTTGTCTGTCGCTATAGACAGAATATCTATGGCGACAGACAAACCCTCACTACAGCCTTAGAAAATCGTCGCTATAGCCTACTGTGTAGTTACATATAGCCCTATATATACATGTATATATGTTTACATGAGAGTTTCATAGTTGTTTAAGAATTTCAATCACAAGTATATGATGAACCCTATGAAAATCATGTTCATTGTGTTAGATTATGAATTTATGTTGAAAATTATTCTTAAATTATCAAAGAGATTGGTGAAAGCATGAAGTTATGTGTAATATACGATATAGCATGATTATATATGAATTATATGGTTGTAATAGCAATTCAAACCATGGATTTTTGATAAACAATAGGAATCGTGTTCATAGTGTTTTTCTTTGAGTTAATTTCTAAAAAATTGCTTTTGAAACTATCAAAATTGATGTTGATTATGAGTTACTGTTAAAATTGATTAAGTATTATGTTAGTATGTTAAGAATAAAGTGATTACAATTGGAATCACTTGAATTGGATGAAAAATGAATTCGTAGTAGCAATTTTCGTCAAGAACGCTTATAATTGTGTTTTTCTTCGAATTCCATGAAATCTTGGTTGTGATTATGTGTTTATATGAAATTTTTATGTTATGAGCATTTTAATAAGCTTAAAATAATGTTTGTCACATGTTTTATGTTTGTCATGTTGGAAAAATTCGAATTCGGTGTGACGGAATAAGCCAAATTGGCTTATTTCTCCACCAGTTATCGAACCAGCCCCTCCACCAGCCCCAGCAGGTGTTTATACCTTGGGGGACCCGCCCCAATGGGTACCCTTGCTGTCCGAGGTGGTTTAGTTGTTGTAATGCGAAACTATTTTGACCTCTGTTAGTAAAATGGCCATAACATTTTCATACGAACTTCGATTGAGGAGATTCAAGATGATCCGGAACGAGCACGAGTAGACCTACAACTTTTGTTTTTTTAACTTTTTTGATTTGAGGTCGTTAGAAAGGGTCAAAATGGTCATCTTTGTGACTGATGCATATTCGGAGGCAATCGGAGGGCGTCAGTCATGCACATACGCAAGTATAGTGCTGTCGACGTTATTAGATGTTGTTCTAAGTTATAAAACATGAATGTTAGTAAATATAATGATGTTTAACTTGAAATGTAATTTGATTGACGTAAGATGTAATTATAATTTGTTAATTATGTGAAATGTAATATGATTATGTGAGGTGATTAAATTACGTGGTGATTAATTATTAATTTATTAGTTAATGAGAAATGAGTTAATCTTAATTGGTTAGCTAACGATGAAGATTAGCTATGTAATAATTAACTTATATCGTTAATTATACAAATGGTTTGACAGCGAGTGTCAAACGAGAATGGAAGAGAATTACAAAGTGTAAATTAGAAAGTGTAAATTAGAATTTACTTAGACGTTTAATAAGCGTTGCTAAGTGACTAATAATTGATGCGTATGGTGATATGTTATGTAGGACCATGAAGCAGATTATATTAAGCAGTTTTTCGGTAATTGGTAATCCACGAGCCAGGCAAGTCTTTCGGTTCCTACTTGTCTACGTGAATTTGATGAACTATTTTAAATTGCATGATATGTTATATATGTTGTAAGAAAGCATGATATGTTATACATGTTGTAATCATGAAATGTTAAAGTCAATTTATGACTACACTGTTTTGGTTAAATAATGTTGATCGAGTAAGAAACTCAATCTTTATATTTGTTATGTGAATTAAAGCATGTATGCCATGCTACTTTAATTATTATGAGATTTATGTTGAGCATGTTTATTATGTGATACGTGATGCATGAAAACTGTTAGAACTTGCTGAGCTGTCGAGCTCACTCTTGCAAATAACCATTTTTGTAGGTCAGGGATGCAAGGTAAAGATACGTGTTAAGTGATTTATAGAGATCAATGTTCAAGAATATTAGTTATGTTCAATTTTAAATTGTAGTTGATGTTTTGAATGAAATATGTTGCTGAGTTATAAGTAGAGTTATCCAATGTAGATGGATATTGTTATGTAAGACTTTGTATAGTCATTTTGTTGTAATGATTCATGATATAGATTTGAATCGAAGAGATGTAATGTAAAGGTTGTGATTTAGTGCAATATAGAAATAAAGTTTATAAAAGTTTTAAATATTCTGCATTTTTAGTGATTTTTAATATCGAATAATGATGTAATGAGAAATTAAAGTTGTATTGTTAACGATCGAGAAGAAAAATATTATTGTATGAATTTTTGGGTTGTTACAGGGATCAACCAACCAAACTGCGAAAAAACTGCGCAAGAATTGCGCAAAATTGCCGAAAACTGTCGTTTTTTAAAGTTCGGGGACTGACCGAAGCCAGTTTCAGCCGTTGGCTCAACCCTAGCGAAGTTCGAGTACTGACCGAAGCAGTATCAGCCGTTGGCTCAACGCCAGCGAAGTTCAGGTACTGACCGAAGCAGTGTCAGCCGTTGGCTCAACCCCAGCGAAGTTCGATTACTGACCGAACCTAGTTTCAGCCTGTTGGCTCAACCCAGCGAAGTTCGGGTACTGACCGAAGCAGTGTCAGGCGTTAGCTCAACCCCAGCAAAGTTTGATTACTGATCGAAGCAGTGTCTGCCGTTGGCTCAACCCCAACAAAGTTCGAGTACTGACTGAAGCAATGTCAGCCATTGGCTTAACCCCAGCGAAGTTCGGCTACTGACCGAAGCAGTTTCAGCCGTTGGCTCAACCCTAGCGAAGTTCGGGTACTGATCCAAGCCAGTTTCTGTCGTTGGCTCAACCCCAGTGAAGTTCGGGTACTGACCGAAGCAGTGTTAGCCGATGGCTCAACCCCAGCGAAGTTAGGGTACTGACCGAAGCAGTGAAAGCCGTTGGCTCAACCCCAGCGAAGTTTGGGTACTGACCAAAGTAGTTTCAGCCGTTGGCTCAACCCTAGCAAAGTTCAGGTACTGACTGAAGCAGTTTCAGCCGTTGGCTCAACCCCAGCAAAGTTTGGGTACTAACCAAAGCATTTTTAGCAGTTGGCTCAACCCCAGCGAAGTTCGGGTACTGACCGAAGCAAGTTTCAGCCGTTGGCTCAACCCCAGCGAAGTTCGGATACTGACCGAAGAAGTGTCAGCCGTTGGCTCAACCCCAGCAAAGTTTGGATACTGACCGAAGCAGTGTCAGCCACTGGCTCAACCTCAGTGAAGTTCGGGTACTGACCGAAGCAGTTTCAGCCGTTGGCTCAATCCCAGCGAAGTTCGGGTACTGGCCGAAGCAGTGTCAGCCATTGGCTCAACCCTAGCGAAGTTCGGGTACTAACTGAAGCAGTTTCAGCCGTTGGCTAAACCCCAGCGAAGTTTGGGTACTGACCGAAGCAGTTTCAGCCGTTGGCTCAACCCCAGCCAAATTTGGTTATAGACCGAAGTCCAGATCAACTGTTGGCTCAACCCCAATGACATTCCAACCACCGGACTAGCCCATGAGACATCGGGAGATGATCTAGGAGTGAAAGGCATATAATACTTCATCTTCTCAAAGGACAGATAATGGAATATGTTATACACATCCTCAAAAGGGATAACCGAGGTAGTATCAATCATATCAAATTCATCAAAAGCTACGAAGCTATCGAAGAGGGCGTCAGTACCCGCAGATCAAAACAAGCAAAATTTTTGATAGCTCATCTTCGACAATCTCAGCCCCATCAGAGTTAAACGGGTTATTAAGAGTAATATCATCTCCAGCAGAAAGTGACAAAAACTATTCACAATAGCCTACCAACAACATCAAGGGTTGTACATAACAACATTATCCCCAACAGATTGATAACGTAAGCAGCTAAGAGTAGCCCCATTCCACTCAAAGATACCCAGCCTTTGTAACGTCTCTGACATTGGCCTTATTTCAAGTGTCTACTAATCTTTATCCTATCCATTCCACTACATTGCATGGACATGATAAAGAGGGTTAACTGTAGACACTCAAAATTTTCCTTACCCCGATACTAACACTGCAGGAGGGCAAAACCGTCAATCAATTCAAATTCGGCCACCAATGTCGGTCCTTTAATTCAAAACCAGCCACCAATGCCGGTCCTTCAACCCAAATCCGATCCCTAATATCGATACTCCAGCCAAATCCGATCTCAAATGTCGGTACTTAATCAAACACTGATAGTCAATCGGACCGTCAATCTCAACTCCGATAGTCAATCGGACCATTCATCCAGCTTCGATAGTCAATCGGACTGTCAATTCAGCTCTGATAGTCAATCAGACAGTTCATCCAGCTTCGATAGTCAATCAGACCGTCAATTCAGCTCCGATAGTTAATCAAACAGTTCATCCAGCTCCGATAGTTAATCGGACCGTCTATCCCGCTCTAATCGTCAATCAGACCGTCCATCCAGCTTTGATCTCCAATCGGACCGTTAGATCAACCCCGATCTCAATGTCGGGCCATCAGATCAATCTCGATCTCCAATCGGGCCATCAATTTAATCCCCGATCTCAACATCGGGCTTTCAAATTAGCCTCGGCAATAACCTGAGAGGTACAAGTTAGCCCTGGCAGCAACCCGGGAGGTACCGATCACCCAGATCTCAATATCGGGTGGTCAAGTCAGCCCCGACAGCAACCCAGGAAGTCAAGAAAACCTTGACATCAACTCAGGACATGTCAAGTCATCCCCGGTTTTAGCCCGGGAAGTACAGATCAGCCCCGGCCTCAATTCGGGAAGTGCAGTTCAACCCCAGAGGTATCCACTAGGAAACCAGATCCACCAAAGGCCGTGCCGACACCACAGGCAACCCCGGGAGGGGCAAAACAATCATTTCATCAAACCTCAACTGATTTGGTCAAACTCAAGCTGAATTGATGCCATCGAAGTCAGAATGAACCATAACAATAATCTCGAGTGCCAACAGCGCAAGACAGCTCAACGGACAAACTGTGGAGAATCGAAGATTTGGTTATGAACCCATCTTCTCGGACCTGGAAAATGTTTTATCCCATTTCATTGCGACACTCTCGGCGAGGGCTTTCCAAAAAGGTATCGCACGCCTCAAACGGACGCTCCTGATCAAAAGTTTGAAAGTTTTGTCTTCGATTGCACGTCGTCTGGAGTGGACGTACTTCGACATGACGGAACCCGGCACCCTGGGCCCCACCAGGTGAGCCGAACCTCTACCTGGGGCAGCAGCAGGTAGAGTGGAGGCTCCCTGGCCTATAAATAAACATGCACCCCCCTTCATTTTCAAGTTTTTAAAACGCAGCGAAGCTCTGCCTGTCTGATTTTCTGATTTTTACACCTCTTCCAAACCCAAATATTTTTACCCCAACACGTAGATAGACCCACATAATACCACATATCAGAAAATAACCAGTAGATTTAGTCATTTGAAGCCCACTAAGTGGCAAAAAGCCCGTATTACAGTCCATTGTAAGTATTTTCACGATCAGCAAGTCAATACTACTACTTTGCACTGTTTTACACTTGCACACTGTGGCTGTTTTCGTCAAAATTTGGTACGTTGTTGTACATAAACGCAGTTTTTTGCATTTCTACAATTCGGATTGACGATCCGTCAGCTCCAGCAGCTTCAATGCACTAGCACACACATTCTGGCAACTTCGCCGGACTGGGTTATCTTCCCAATCTGGGTTTATCCCTTTTTTGTATATATTTAATTGCAAATGTACTAGCATTTCAATTCTGTCAAGCCCGAATGTCAAATTCGAGGTAGTTTATCGCTTTTATATATATTTACGCATATATAAGCGACTTTCACCATCACTGGTTCGCATACCAGTCTTGGTTGACTATATTTCTGTCAATATATATATATATATATATATTTATATATTTTCAGTCCGGCTTAGATTATTTCGTGGCCATTTTATCGCTTTTGCACACTTCACCATACTGGGTGCTCTCCCCAGTCACTGATCGACTACTTTTATGTCAATTTCAATTTCAGTAAGGGCACCGGCGTGAAAACCCATCGCCCTTTTTACTATTTTTCTATATATATATTTATTTTATTTCTGTCAAGACTTGATTATTTCGTGGCAATTTACAGTTTTTATAAATATATATATTTCAATTTCAGTCTGGGCTTGTAAGTGAAAACCCCTCGCCCTTTTATAGCTTTTGTATATATATAACTATATATATTGCTTTACTCCATCTATTCAACTGTTGCATTTAATATTTATTTTTATATGAATTTGCACTAAAATATCTGCGGGCGGACTAGATTTATCCAAATCTCGCCAATTCTAGCTTTTCAGCGGTTCAAACAGGTCCTGACAGAACCTGGAAGCTATAATGGCTAAGATTTCTTTAAATCTAGTTATTTTTATAGTTTCAGCTTTGAAAGTAAACTCGCGTCCCTTAGATCGCTATCTAGTGGGAACGAGACGCTTTGGCCACGCGCAGCCAGGATTTACTGACGAATCCTTGGTTCTTATTGCGACGTGATGATGTTTATATCTATTTCTGTGCAAATTTGAACTGTGCAGGTTTATTGGCTATTCATATGTGAGCCTAGGAATCGTGGGATTCATGATCAAATCGATCGGGATTTGATTTCCATGATGGACAAACTCCGATATACAGATGTACCCTGCCAGTATTTCTATAAAATGTACATACATAGACCTTAAAACAGTTATTCAGATTTAAGGTCTCATCATAGTGAAATGTGGCTTGTCGTGTTAGCGTCCCTCCGATGGTTTTCATGCCCATAAGGAGACCGATACGTGTATTTATTTTTATAGGTTGATCATGCTTCACCTCACCATTCACATGTAGCCTTAAGGCTATAAAGATAAAATTTTGAAGTATCAAAAGGCTTCAATTCCTATGTAAGCGTAGGTGTTTGATAAACAACTTCCAAAACATCACTGTCAATTCAATTCAAAAGAAAAGCTTTTGCAAATCTAATCAAAATGATTTTGCAAATCAAATCAAAGACTGATTTCAAAATCAAATCCAACCCTTCGTATATAGGTTCAACAAAGCAAAGCATTACTTTTAATCAAACAAATTAATACGCCCAATTTTCAAACAGCATTCACTCACGCATTCTAGTTTTTAAAGGGAAATATTGAAAAGATGTGGTACCGTGTTTACACGGGAGTCGTGGGGTGCGTAACACCTTCCCCACACTTAACCACACCCCGAGCTCAAACTTTGTTTCCAAAGATCAAGTTTCGATAGTGTCCAGCAATTGGGGACATCCTCATCATCCACATCAACCGGCGGCTCAGCCCGGATGGGACTAATCACAGACTCAGCCAATCGGCGAGGCGACCGAGCTGGATGTGGTTGGGGAACATCAGAGACTCTCCTCCGCCTAACTCCTGAAGTGACCCTTCTAGCACAACCGGGTCTATCTGGCTCCATAACCTTGACAAAGTCTCCAAATCACCTCAGAAAGGGTTAGGTAAGCCTTAAACCTGTGGCTTACTTAATTAAATCATTACTTTATGTATTTTCAAGCTCTAAAACATGCATGAGTTAACCAAAATCTTAGTAGAGTCAAAATTGCATGTTTATTAAATGCTCAGGTTTTTTGAAATTTTTTTTGCCAGACTCTCTTTTGTAAAATGAACTGTCCGCATGCACACAGCCATGACTAAGTGGCCTTTCAGTAGCACACCTACCCAAAAATAAAAATAGTTCATGTTTATAAAAAAAATAAAAATTAAACTCCACATGGCAGCTAAATTACCATGGACATTTTTAGTTGAAAATCCAGGCTCACTTAGCCTCAAAAAGGATGAGTAAACTAATCAAAAAGGGCGTCAATTGACCGTCTCAGAATTTAATTTTTTTTACATTAGAACATTCAGTACAGTAAAATATGCTTATTTACTAAGTCTAAAATTTTTTATCAAGTTATATAGGCACGCCTATTCCATACTTATGTTTAAAAGCATACTATGTGGTTTATAACATTCTAACGGTCAAAACTGAAAAAGAAAGGATGTACATGTTACCAAAGATGTGTAGAACACTTGTACGGTAACAAAATCTGAAAAAAGTTGCCCTATCTCTGTAGATCTGAAGAAGAAAATCAGATTTCCTTTCAATTCAAATTTGAAAATGAATTTAAAAGCTATAGCTGCCCAAGTTATAATCGCAGGAAGGAGCGGCCCCACCTACGACAACCGCACCTCTACCTGCGGCCCCCTAAGGTGGGCCCCACCCCCTCAAGTTCGGTTCAGTTCGAGTGGAAACGGAGTTTACAGAAGCTAAAAAGTTAAATCTGAAAAAAAAAATTGCTACGCGATTGAGCGGATTGGCATGAAATCCAGCGTATAAGCGGCAAATGCCTAACGAAGGAAGAAACTTCATGTAAGCCATTGGTTAAGACCCTGAAGTGACATTCAGGAGCCAATGATGAAAACTGCTAAAAAATTGCAGAAAACTACTAAAAACTACCTCTGTCAGAGCATCTGGAAGGTCTAACCGACAAGTTTTGAGTGTGTCAAGGCATCTAGATTATATCCGAGGGTATGATTTGTCAGAAAAAGTACCCCCACGTCGAGATCGATTAGGTCTGACAGTTCAGCCATCATTGGCGACAACTCCAATGAAGCATCGAGAACGATCCGGTGGTGAAGCCGTTAAGAACTGTTTCAACGAAGGTCAGAATGAATGACAGTTCAGCCGTTGGTGACAGCTCCAATAAAGCATCGGGAACGATCAGGTGGTGAAGCCATTGAGAAATGATTCAACGAATGTCAGAATGAATGACAGTTCAGCCGTTGGCGACACCTCCAGCGAAGCATCAGGAATAATTCGGTGGTGAAGCCGTTGAGAACTGATTCAACAAAGGTCAGAATGAATGATAGTTTAGCCGTTGGTGATAACTCCAGCATGGCATCAGGAACGATCCGGTGGTCAAGCCGTTGAAGGCTACTTCAACGAAGGTCAGATGGTCTAACGTGAATCTGTTATACAAATCCCTAGCAGGAGCACCGAGAAGGATCGGTGATTTAACTAACTGATACAAACTACCGTTCGAGTAGGCACCGAGACGGTTCGGTTATGATCAAACTCTGCAATCAACCGTTCGATTAGGAATCAAGTTGAGATCAATAGGTCGTTGTCAAAAACCATTTGGGTAGGCATTGACTGGAACGTCGGCATCAACCGAACGATAATCCAAATCGGTGGCAACAACTCCAATGTAGCATCTGGAAAGATCCGATGATGTAAATCGGTGTGGGCTATCATCAGGATAGGCATTAGAAATCCCCACTGTGGTGACTCGGCAAAAGAGGAATATCCCCAACGAAGGGAAAGTTAGAATGCTGATTTGGAGACACAAGAAGTTGGTGACAACTCCAACGTCGAGTTCAGAAATGTCCAACGGCATCAGCCAAGAGAAAATCTTCCCCACAAAGAGTATCAACGGACGTGGTAAACCATTGGCCTCAAATAGTGTGGCACCAAGGGTTATCATGGATGACGTTATCCCTAACAGAAAATAACATAAACCGCCAGTGATAGCCCTATCCCCTCGAAGATATCTAACATTCAAAATATATCATGCCATGCATTCCATTACAGTTGCATCTATCATATTTCTAGTGTCTATCAATCTTTATCCTGTTAATATCATTGCATTGCATAAACATGATAAAGAGGGGCATTTGTAGACACTTAAAATTTTGCATTCATGTTACTAACCCTTTAGAAGGGCAAAACCGTCTTTTAACTTATGGAAGATAACCCTGGAAGTTCAAACCAAAGTCAGGAACCCCATTGACAACACCGGGAGATCAAATTCAGTCCTGGCGACAACACCAGGATGTCAAGTCAAGACCCGGACACAACCCGGGAGGTACAGGAACCCCGACGACAACATTGGGAGATCCAATTCAGCCCTGACGACAGCACCGGGATGTCAAGTCAAGCCCCAGTCACAACTTGGGAGGTACAGAAACCCCGATGACAACACCAACAGATTCAATTCATCCCTGATGAAAACACCAGTATGTCAAGTAAAGCCCCGACCACAACCCGAGAGGTACAAGAACCCCGAAGACAACACCAGGAGATCCAATTCAGCCACAGCGACAACACTAGGATGTAAAGTCAAGCCCTGATCACAACCTGGGAGGTACAGAAACCTCGACAAAAACACCGAGAGTTCCAATTCAACCTTGACGACAACACCGGGAGATCCAATTCAACCTCGACGACAACATCGGGATATCAAGTCAAGCCCGGTTATAACCCGGGAGGTATAGGAACCCAGTCCACAACACCGAGAAATCTAATTCAGCTCCGGCGACAACACCGAGATGTCAAGTCAAGCCCCGGTTACTACCCGAGAGGTCCAATCACCCTAGAGATAACCCTAGGAACCAAGTCAAATTTGGAGACAGCCCCAAAGGATCAGATCATCCCCAGAGACAACCTTGGGAGACCAAGTCAACCTCAAAGATAACCTTGAGGATGAACAGAATAGAATGGGTTCAAACCTCGGAGCCAACCCTGAGAAAATAACGAAGACCGTGCCAACATAGGAGACAACCCCTGGAGGGGCAAAATAGTCATTTTACTAACTTGAAGCCAATTCGGTCAAAATCAATGCCGAATTGATGCAATAAAGGTTAGAAAGAACCATAACATTGATCCCGAGTGAAAACAGCACAATAAAGCTTAACGAACAAACTGCGAAAAAACAAAGATCCGGTTATAAACTCATCTTCTTGGATTTGGAAAAGGTTAAGTCCCATGTCATTGTGACGCTCTCGGAAAAGGCTTTCTGCAAAGGTATAGCACGCCTCAAACGGACACTCTGATCAAAAGTTAGAAAGTTTCAAACCTGACATCGCTTTGCTCTGAGTACACGTACTTCGAGACGACGGGACCCACCAGGTGGGCCCCACCATGGGAAGTCGCAGGGAGACCCAGGGCTGCCGCGAGTACACATGCAACCATCGAGTCTTTAAATATAAGACCCCTTGCCAAAAAAAGAGAGAAAAAATAGAAAATAATCCGAAACTCCTCCCATTTCGTCCCTTAGCCCGACTTCTAGTACTCCAAACTTAGATTTTATTACTCCAATATGTTTGTATATGTATATTCTACCACATATCAAAAATTGACCATTAGAAACGTCCATTTGAAGCCTACGAAGTGGCCAAAAGCCCGTGTAGCAGTTTATTATAAGTTTTTTTTATGATCAGAACTCGTTTCATACTTCATTACGTATATTTGCACTTGTACGTAAAGTTTCATCTCCTGGTTTTTCTCGGAACTCAGTTCCATGGCCCTTTTTGCTTACTTTTTAGTAAATTTTAGTACATATATACGTTTGTTCGCATTTGCACAGTCTAGATTGTCGATCCGTGGCTTTTACTCGCTTTTATGTACACACATATATATATATATACATATATATATATACACGTACTAAGTTGTTCAGCCTGGATCGCTGATTTGTGGCCTTTTTAGCTTTATTATATATATAACTGACTATATATATACTAATTTTCAATTCTGTCAAGCCCGGATTGTAAATCTGTGGCTGTTACTGCTTTTATATATATAACTATATATATATAAATTTTTCTAACTTCGTTTGGCTTGGATTGCTAATTCGTGGCCTTTATTTCGTCAATATATATATATATATATATATATATATTAACATTTATATTTCAGTTTGGCTTGGATTGGAAATCCGTGACCTTTTTACCGCTTTTATAAATATATATATATATTTACATTCCAGTTGAGCCTGGAAAAATTCATGGCTCTTTATCGCTTTTATAAATATATATATTTACATTCTAGTTGAGCCTGGAGAAATTCGTGGCTCTTTACCACTTTTATAAATATATATATATATATATATATATATATATATATATATTTACATTTTGTCATGCCTGGATTATTCCGTGGCTCTTTTACGGTTTTTATAATATATATATATATATATATATATATATATATATATATATTCTGTCCTGGCTTGGTATTGGAAATTCACTGCCCTTTACAGCTTATATATATACATATATATACACACACACAGACACACACACACACATATATATATATATATACATATTTACATTTTCTGTCCGGGCCTAAGATTGGAAATCCATATTTACATTTTCTGTCCGGGCCTAAGATTGGAAATCTGTCGCCCTTTACAGCTTTTATATATATATATATATATATATATATATAATTATATATATATATATATTCTTTAGTCATTGTGATTAAATATCTGTTTCAATTATTCATTTGATATGAATTTGTTTTAATATAAATTTGGTGATTTAGATTTCTTTAAATCTAGGTCTTTCTACCTTTCAAACGGTTCAAAATAGGTCCAACCGGAACCGGGAAGCTAGAATGGCTAAGATTTATTTAAATTAACTTTTTTTCTAGTTTTGTTAAATATGAAAGCAACCTCGCGACCCTCAGATTTCTATCTAGTGGGAATGAGAAGCTTTGGCTACGTGCATGACAGGTTTTGATTGATGAATCCTTGGTTTTTGCGACGTCTGGATGTAAATATACATTTTTTTGTAAATATCTGTGCTGTGCAGGTTTTCTTGGCCTCCTTGTGTGAACCTAGGAATCTTAGGATTCATGATCAAACTGATAAGAATCTGATTCCCACGATGGACAAACTCCACATTACAAATGTACCCTGCCAGTTTTTTGTAAAAATGTACATCCGAAAGACCTTAAAATGGTTATCCGGGTTTAAGGTCTCAAACATAATGAAATAATGGATTGTCGTGCTAGAGTCACTCTGATGGCTGTCATGCCCATGAGAAGACTGACACTTGTATATATTTTGTGGTCGAGGATTCTTCGCAGCCCGACAATCACCATCCAAATTGAGCCAAAGGCTGAAAAGAATAAAATGGAAGTATCAACATGCTTCAATTCCTATGCAAGCAAAAGGGTTTGAAAACTAACCTTTCAAAACATCATTTTCATATCTTATCTAAAATGGACTTTTGTAAATCAAATCAAACCCTTCGTATATAGGTTCAACGAAGCACAACAATACTTTCAACACAAAGAAACGTAGGCCTAATTTCTTCCAGCATCCACACACACATTGCAAATAAAAAGGGAAATATTGAAAAGATGCGGTACTGTTTTTCACGGGAGTTGGGGGGTGCTTAACACCTTCCCCCCACTTAACCAAGCCTCCGAACTTAAGAATTTCGATTTCAAGATCAAGTTTCGACAATGTCCAGTAATTGGGCCTACTTACAAATAAAACACGGTTGAGTTGGTACAACCATTTCAAATCTACCAACTGGCGACTCTATAAACCGTTCAAATCGTCGACATGATACATGTTGACCTTTTCTTAAAAAACATCATCCTTCATAAAACAAACAAGGCAATAAGGGTAGAAAACAAAAAACTTAGGAAGACAGAAAGATCGGGTCCAAAAGCTGATCGGATTTTTTTCCCGACGTCAACACGGACTCCAGGATTGAAAGTTATGAAGGTTCGAAGTAGACATCACGTTGGTCGGAGTGTACATACTTCGAGATATTAGAATCTGCGAGAGCGGGGCCCACTTGTGAAGCTAAACCTCTACCCGTGGTTGTCGCGAGTAGACCCGCTACCATCTGATCTATAAATAAGACCCCCCACCTTTGCAAAAAAAAGAAAAAAGTAGAGAAACTCCGCCCAATTCGACTTTTAGCCATACTTCTATTACTCCAAACCTCAATTTTATTCTTCCAATACATTTGCATACGTATATACTGTAACATATCAAGTTTTAACTGGTGAAAACGAAGATTTGAAGCCCTCCGAGTGGAATAAAGCCCGTGGCGCTACATCTTATAAGCATTTTTACGATCAGAAACTTTCTACAGCTTTATTACATATATATGAGCGTATATATGTTTATAGCTTCAAGTTTCACCTGGATTTCAAATCCGTGGCCTTTCTAGCTTACTTATATATATATATATATATAAGTTTTTAATTTCTTGCATAACCTGGATTGTTAATCCGTGACTTTTTATCGCTTTCCTATATATATATATATACTATTTTGTTTGGTCCGGATTGCTAATTTGTGGCCTTTTCAACTTTATTATATATATAATTGACTATAAATATACTAACATTCAATTTTGTCAAGCCTAAATTATAAATCCGTGGCATTTACTGCTTTTATATGTGTGTGTGTGTATATATATATATATATAGCTATATTTATTCTAACTTCATTAGCTTGGATTGCTAATTCGTGGCTTTTTATCGCTTTTATATATGTATAATTATATATATATATATATATATATATATTAACTTGTTTGGCCTGGATTGTTAATTCGTGGCCTTTTCAGTTTTAATATATATATACTAACTGTATATATTAACATTTCATCCAGTCAGGCCTGGATTGCTAATTCGTGGCCTTCTACAGCTTTTATATATATATATTTACATTTCTCAGTCGGGCCTGTATTAGAAATTCGTGGCCCTTTACAGCTTTCATATATATATATATATATATATATATATATATATATATATATATATTCTTTATTCAATGTGATTAAATATCTATTTTAATTATTCATTTGATATAAATCTGTACTAATGTAAATTTTGTGGATTAGATTCATCTAAATCTAGCCACTTCTAACTTTCAATCGGTTTAAAATCGGTCAAACCGGAACCGAAGAGCTAGAATGGCTAAGATTTATTTAAATCTAGCTTCTTTCTAGTCTTGTAAATATTCAAGCGACCCTAGATCCATATCTAGTGGGAAGGGAAGCTTCGGCTACGCGCATGCAAGGATTTAACTGATGAATCCTTTGTTTTGCGATGTCTAAAGTATAATTTGCATTACATGTCAATATTTTTGTTGTGCGGACTTTCTAATATTATTATGTGAGCCTAGGAATCATGGGATCTAAGATCATCCACACGGATCTAAATTCGATTATCACAATGGACAACTCCGCATTGTAAATACATCCTGTCAGTTTTTTTTCTTGTAAATGTAAATCAGATGGACCTTAAAACGGTTATCTGGATTTAAGGTCTCAACATAGTGAAATGTAATTTGTAGTGCTAGGGTCATTTTGATGGCTTTCATGCCCACAAGAAGACCGACACTTGTATAAACATTCTGTGATCGAGGATGCTTCACATCCTGACAATAAACATCCAAATCAAGCCGAATGCGGAATAAAATAAAATGGAAGTATCAAAAGGCTTCAATTCCTATGCGAGCGAAAGGATTTGAAAACCATCTTTCAAAACTTCATTTTCATATCTTGTCTAAAAATGGACTTTTCAAACAAATCAAACCCTTCGTATATAGGTCCAACGAAGCACGTCACTACTTCCAATCAAACAACGTAGGCTCAATTACTTCAAACATACACACACACATTGCAAATAAAAAAGGGAAAATTAAAAAGATGCGATAACCGTGTTTAACCGAAGTCGGGGGTGCCTAACACCTTCCTCGCGTTTAACCAAGCCACCAAGATTTATGAATCTCGGTTTCCAAGGCCAAGTTTTGACAGCGTCCAGTAATTGGACCTGCTTGCAAAATCTAACAAAATTCAGTTGAGTTGGTACAACCTTTTCAAAATATACCAACTGGAGACTTTGTAAACCTTTTAAATCGTCGACATGATATATGTTGGCCTTTTCCTAAAAAAAATCACCCTTCGTAAAACAGATAAGACAAACAAGTGTAGAAGACATTCAAATTTAGGGAAAGGAAGATCTGCCCAAAGATTTTTCGCGATGTAGACAGGTGGCAACTCTGTTGGGGAAATAGAGGGCTTAAGCCGCACTTTAAATCTTTTCAAAATTTCCCTTTTTATCTACGTGTGTGTGGATGTTGTGTTTACATTGAATGGATGTAAATAAATGCTTTACTGCTTTATATTAGTGCTTCGCACAATGTCATCATTTCATACGGTGAGACACGATGTATGTGAATGTATGCTGTGTGATTCCTCCACCAGGAGGCGAACCCGTCGGTGATTGATTACTTGACTCAAAGGAGATTAATCCTGCGAGGCTCAGGAAAGACGCCACTCAGATCTGCTCCAATTGAAAGAATGGATTAATATACCCTCTAGTAGATTGCTAGATCTAGGGACCTTCATGTTAAAAAGTCGCGAGAGTAGCCTAAGATAGGTCAACATCTGATAAACCAAATCCGAAGGAAAGTCTCTTCATGCCTTCCCCATTCAATACAATGTAAAATTTCAAATTCAATGTAAATTTTAAAATTCCTTGTAAATATACCTTCCATGTCTTGTAAATCCTGTCATGCTATCCTGTCATCAAAACAACTGCCCTTTGTTTTACAGGAAAAGATTAAAAAACCTCAAAAAAATAATAAAAATAACACATTGCATAGCATGCATCCTGTTGATATATACATCAAAATTAACACACCTACTTTTATTGTAGGAAAAAATTGGTCCCGTTCCCAAATCAAAATCTAAAAAGGCACTAAGCCCATCTCCAGTCATGGCTTCAAGTGCCCAACCTGAATCCACCCCTGTCTCTAAGGAAGAGTTCGAAGGATTAAAGAACCAGATAGCGGAATTGGATATTTTTCTTAAGGAGCAAATCAAAAGTATCCAGGGTAAATAAATACCCGGTCAAATAGAGTCATCCACACCCGGTGGCAGTCAGGATGCCGGCAAGAAAGATACTTAGACACCTGAACCTCAAAGCAAGGATCTGACCAACAAAACCCCTGAAATAACAAACCTCAACAAATATCAGGAAACTGGTGAAAGTATGAAAAAGGTCCAACAAATGGAAGAAACAATCCGGTCCATCAAAGGAACTGGGGCATTTGGGAGTGTAAATTACTCAGATTTATGCATATTTCCAGGGGCTCGATATCCAGACAAATTTCAAGTCCCTGATTTTGAACAATATGATGGATTAGGAGATCCCTACACCCATTTGAAAGTATTCATTGGAGAACTCGGATCCTATGTATAGGGCGAGAAGCTCAAAATGCAGTTATTCTAGAAGAGTCTGACCGAAGAGGCTAGAGCCTGGTATGCCCAACTGGATAATTCCAAAATTCACAATTAGGAAGAACTAGCGCAGGCCTTCCTAAATCAGTATAGTTTCCAGTCTCAGATGGATCCAGACATATATCAAATCACCAAAGTCAAGAAGCAGAATATTGAGTCATTCGGAGAGTATACCCAACGATGGAGACGGATGGCTGCACAAGTGACCCCACCTATGATAGAGACTGAGATAGTCTTGACTTTCATAGACGTCCAAAAAGCTCCATATTAGGAGAGGGTCCTAGACGGTGTAGGAAAACCATTCTCGGAGATGATTAAACATGGAGAAATGGCCAAAATGGGTCTAAAGTCTGGGAATATCAAAGACCTTACCGCCTTGGAGGCCGTGGCCAAGCATATTCAATATGGAAGCTATGGTAATCCTCGGAGAGTACACAAGATAAAGGAAGAGGAGGTGTCCTTGATACTTCAGGGATAAAATCAGAGAGGTAATTCAAGAAGCTTGCCCATTCAAAGGAGAAATTATTTCGCTTTCCAAGCTCCTGCACAACCTTCTAATCCTCCTTTTCAAAAAGCTAGAGAGGTCAAACATCGAAGAACATTCACACCCTTGGGGGATTCCCTAGAAAATGTGCTGAAATTGCTGACAGCATAAAAGAAGA
Source organism: Panax stipuleanatus (assembly GCA_020205555.1). Taxonomy (NCBI): domain Eukaryota; kingdom Viridiplantae; phylum Streptophyta; class Magnoliopsida; order Apiales; family Araliaceae; genus Panax; species Panax stipuleanatus. The sequence continues at coordinate 68,816,964 of CM035123.1, read as the reverse complement.
TTATTCAGCTCCTTCCATCGGCCAGTTTAAGAGGACGAAATTTTAACCCGAGCAAGAAGTGTGCTTATCATTCTGGAGCACCGGGCCACGACACATAATATTGTTGGTCCCACAAACATAAAATCCAAGACCTGATAGATAACGGGGAGATTGTGGTGACAAAATAAGAACAACCACATGTTCAAGATAATCCTCTACCTCAGCACAATGAGGAGAGTGTCAATATGATCGGCATGGGAAATGGAGAAGGATCCGAATACCTCCAATATATTGGAGAGTCAACCAAAGCAAGTACCAATAGCCCAGACAATTAGGAGTTCTCAGAAAGGCAGTTCCTGATAGAATAAGAAATCAAGTCTTTCAAGGAACAAGTTGGACAGTTGGCAAAACAAGTGGTTTATAAACATCAAAAAATAAGATAGTTGATAAATCAGACAGACCAACATGAAGAAAATCCTCATACGCCTGAAACTAGCCCAATTGCTATGAGAGATCATTACCGATTTCATGAGCGTGAACCCTGGGCCGACAAGGTTGCCAAGAAAGAGAAGTTTCAAGCTAATAGGGAATTCGCCTTCAAGAGGAATTTCACTAATTTGAATCAGCCTATGAAAGAAATCCTCCAAATGTTGATCAATGAGGGGATGGTCACAGATTTGTTACCCCCAGTGGAATCTCGATCTAGGAAGTTCAAGCCTGATAGGATCTGTCAATATCATTCCAACATACCTGGTCATGACACAGAGGATTGTTGGGGACTTCGTCACCTGATTCAAAATCTGATTGAAAGTGGTGAGTTGATGAAGGCTGGTTATCCTGGTGAAGAAGCACTCTTTATTCCCATGGCAGGGAATCAAAAAGAAGTAGTGGCTATCATTTCCTGTGAGAAGGATATAGCCATAACACCCTTGATACTACAGGGAAAAGGGGCCCAAGAAGGACAAAATAATGTGAAAGTTGCTGCGCTCGAACCTCTATTATAGCCATTCAGACTGTAATATCATGTAGTCAGCTTGAAGAAAGTCCTATGGAACTATGGGAAAGATGAAGGATCAACATCAAACCACATTGCTATTATATCAAAGGAAAACCCGTTGTACCTGCCTCAGTGGGTAATTAACTCAGTCACTAAAGCTAAAGGGAGAGTGGCTGAAGAGAAAATTGAAGAACTCCTCAGCAAGATGAGGTATAATAAGATCAAAGTGGTGCAAAGCTTGAAAGAGGCACCCATATAGGTATCTATTATGGATCTGGCCTTATCCTTGGAGGATCATCGTAAAATTTTGGTGAAAGTACTAGAGGAAGCACATCTGCCAAAGACGGTAATACTTAGAAATTTCATCACGTGATAAAGCACTTTTTCAATAGTAATATGATATCTTTCACTGACGATGATATACACGCAGAAGGGATGGGTCATTGCAAGTCATTACATATAGCAGTGATGTCATCAGGGTATATAGTTAGAGGTGTGCTGATAGATGGAGGATCATCCCTGAACATCTACCCCTACAACACCTTAGAGAGAATGAAGATCAATCCAAACTGAATCTGGACTAGTAATGTAGTTATCCGGGCTTTCGATGGATCTCGTCGAGAGGCTGTGGGGGAGATTGAGCTTCCACTGGAGATTAGTCCCCATACATTCTATATATCCTTCCAGGTACTAAACATTACCACTGGATATAATTTATTGTTGGGAAGGACGTGGATCCACAAGGCAGGAGCAGTTCCGTTAACCCTCTATCAATAACTCAAGTACGTCATTGATGGCACTCTGATCACGATAAATGCCAAGCCAGAATATCCTATCTGCATACAGAGTGATATGCCGATAATCAGTCTCGATGAGGGGGTTGAGCCTATCCGTTTTCATGCCTTGGAGGTGAGTAACACTCAATACTTACCTGTTGGGGCACCAGCCAAAAAGCTAAGAGTTTCCCCTGAAGTAATGATGGTCGGTCAGGAAATGGTATCCTTGGGTTGCTGCCCTGGAGAAGGGTTAGGGAAGTATCTGCAAGGAATCAGAAGTCTAGTGCAAATCCCTAGCCAGTCAGGGAAAGCCGAATTAGGCTATTCATCCGGATCAAACTACCGGAACCCGCACAAGCATCCAACGGTTCTTGCCTCAACCATCCTGTTACAAAACCTCACTGATGCAGGGTTTGTGAAACCAATGAGGAAGATTCTTGCTGCTGTGTCAAGTATGCTGATTCCTCAGGTCAAACCGATTAGTGAGAGAAAAGTCCCAAAGCTTGATGGGGAAAGAAGAAAGGGTAAAGAAAAGTTCCTGCATGAAGGATAAGACCCACTTTCAAATATGTATTTTTTGGTGCATTATGAGGGTATGAACGATAATATCCCAGATGATGATGATTCAGAAGATCAGATCCGAATCCCTCGCATCAAGAGGGATAAGGGTAGCAGTTCAAAGAAGAATCCCGACCCTGATATGAAGGATGTCTCAGCCGTCATCAAAGAGAAGACAGGCGACCACAACTCCTTTATCCTCCCTATTCATGAGAACTTGAATTTGGACAATTGTAGCAGCACTCTATGCCTTATTCAAAATGGGTAATATGGCAGAAAGTCCATCTGCCCTGAAGCGTGGTTTTATTTACTGCTTATTTTGTTGCACAGGGATATCAATTACTTTTGTCATGCTTTTGCTAAATGATTTGTATGATTAAACAATTTCATATATTAAAGTGAAAGCATTTTATTTTCAGGACTCCAAAATTGGATTTGTTTGTCCCTGCTGATGAGATGCCAAATTTTCACAGTGACTACAACTTTGATGTAGAACTGGACTTCGACTTGATGGAGATTAATCAAGAGGAGATAGATGACTATGAGGTGCCCAAGGAGATCAAAGAATGGGTCGAATACAAACCCAAACCAAACCTCTATCAAACCACCACTATCAATATTGGAACCTCAAAAAACTCTAAAGAGATCCAGATAGGCATGGATATTACCCAAAACCAAAGAGCCGATCTGATTGAACTATTAACGCAGTTCCAGGATGTGTTTGCATGGTCACATGAAGACATGATTGGCTTATCTAAGGACATTGTCATCCATCGACTGCCCATTAAAGATGGATTCAAGCCAGTCAAGCAGAAGCTCAGGTGTTTAAAAACTGAGTGGAGTCTGAAAGTCAAAGAAGAAATCGTCAAGTAATTCAAAGCCGGTATCATCATGGTATCGATTTACCCAAAGTGGCTATCCAATATAGTTCCTATACCTATACCTGGAGGGAAAGTGTGAGTATGCGTGGATTACCTAGATTTAAACAAGGCTTGTCTTAAGGACAACTTACTAGTACCTTTTATCCACATACTGATAGACAACACAGCGCAGTATGGCATGTATTCTTTTGTTGACTGTTTTACCGGATACCATCAAATCATAGTTGCTGAAGAGCACAAGGAGAAAATAGCCTTCATCACTTACTGGGAACCTTTTGTTATAAACGTTTATCTTTCGGCCTTATCAATGCTGGTGCCACAAATCAGTGAGCCATTATGGCCCTTTTTTATGACATGATGCACAAAGAGATAGAGGTCTATGTGGATGACATCATCATCAAATTGCAGAAGGAGGATGACCACATCAGCCATATCAAAAAGCTTTATAACAGGTTGCACAAGTACAACCTAAAGCTGAATCCGACCAAATGTGCTTTTGGTGTCAAATCATACAAGTTGTTGGGATTTATAGTGAGCAATAGAGGCATTGAGCTAGATCCCACCAAGATTAAAGCTATCACCAAGAACACAACTGAGTATAAAGGTTGTATAATGGGGTTGAAAGTGGCCCAGTCCATGGGAATCAAACATTTACTAATCTTTGGGGATTCTGAGTTGGTTATTAAACAAACCACTAGGGCGTATCATACCAAACAATTGCATTTATTGCCATATCATTGGCAACTTATCAAGATATCCATGGAGTTTGAAGAAATAACCTTCATTCATATCCCTCATGGTAGGAATGATTTTGTCAATGCATTAGCTACGTTGGCTTCCTTGATCCACATATCTGATAGAATGGGAATTCCCGACATCAAATTTACAAGCCAAAAGGCCCCATCATATGGGAATTACATTGGAGAAGTATCAGATGAAATACCTCCTATCAAACAGCCTTGGTATCAAGATGTAAGAGAATATCTGCGAGATGGATCTACACCCGCTGGGGAAAGTCAAGCTGAAAGGAAGCAGATTCATAAGATGGCTATTAAATTCTATTTGAGCGGAGACGCACTCTATAAAAGGGATGCTGAAATAGGCCTTTTAAGATGCTTGGATAAGGATCAAGCCCAAACACTGATGGATAAAATCCACGGTGGAGTCTGTGGTTCACACATAAGCGGTCATTTACTTTCTAGGAAGATATTGAGAACAAGGCATTACTGGATCTCTCTCAAAGCTGATTGTGATGATCATGTCATCAGATGCCACCAATGCCAAGTCCATGGAAATGTTGTCCACGCTCCTCCAAACAAACTGCATAATATGAGTTCGACAAGGCCCTTTTCCATATGGGGAATGGACGTGATTGGACCAATAGTACCCAAAGCCAGCAATGGTCATCGATTCATCTTCACCATGATCGATTACTTCACCAAATGGGTTGAAGCTGCCTCTTTTCCCAAAGTTACCAAAGAGGTAATTATTGGTTTCATCAAAAACAATGTCATCTGTCGATATGGACAACCGGAGGTGATCGTATCAGACAATGCCAAGAATCTGAACAGCCAGATGATGAGAGAGTTATGAAGCAAGTTCCATATCAAGCATCTTGATTCCGTCATCTATCATCCCAAGATGAATGGTGCTGTCAAAGCGGCCAACAAAAATATTAAGAAGATCATGCAGAAAATGTCCGCCAATCACAAAGGATGGCCTGACCTATTGCCTCTGACTCTGCTAGCATACAGAACGTCAATGCATACTTCTACTGGGGCTATTCCCTACTCATTGGTTTATGGCATGGATGTAGTACTTCCCATAGAAGTAGAAATGGAGTCCCTGAGAGTGTTAATAGACGCTCAGATAGAGGAAGACCAGTGGTTGCAAGAGCGGTACCACCAGTTGTCCCTGATAGATGAAAAAAGGGCTACAACCATCTTTCAAGGGAGGTTATATCAGCAAAGGATTAGTCAGTCATATAACAAGAAAGTTCGACTCTGACAATTCAAAGAAAATGACTTGGTATTGAAGAAAGTCCTTGCCAATCATGATGAAGCCAAAGGAAAGTTTACCCCAAATTGGGAAGGTCCTTTTATTGTCAAATAAGTGTTTACAAGAGAAGCCATCAGATTGCAAAAATGGATGGGAAAAAATTTCCTCAGCTCGTCAATTCAGACACCGTGAAGAGGTACTATGTCTGAAGCACCTGTGAGCCATCATCCTGGTTCTGTGAAAAAATTAAATCAGTTCAGGTTTTCACTATAAGCCCGAACTACGAATGTCCTGATTTCCCTTAACCCGGGAGTACGTAGGCAGCCATTTACGGTGCGGTCAAACCAAACAAAAAATTTACAAACCCTATAAACCAAGCTCAAACCCAAAAGAAATACTTCTCAAACCTTTCAGGCAAAGCCCGAACTACGAATGACCTGATCTCCCTCAACCCAGGATTACGTAAGCAGCCATTTATGGTGTGCTCAAACCAAATAAAAAATTCAAAAATCCATCAAACCAAGTTCAAACCCAAAAGAAACACTTCTTAAACCTTTCAGGCAAAGCCTAAACTACGAATGACCTGATCTCCCTCAACCCGGGAGTACGTAGGCAGCCATTCCTGGTGCGGTCTGACCTTCAAGAAAAAAAAATAAAAACCAATAAAAAATAGTCCCAAGACACCGAAACCATATAAAACCCGAATACTATCAAGCCTCCCTGGTCAACAGACCCTGCTGAGTTACTCTCCGACATCTCAATGTCAATTCATTAAGGAGTAGATCATGACACATCAAAACAGCAAGTCATATAAAAAGTGGTAATCACTCAGCAATGACAATACATATCCAACAGGGAAGTGAATCAAAATATATTTCTCTTCTATATAATACTGTTTGATATATACAATGTATCATGTACATGATAAAAATTACTGATCTAGTATGTGCAGAAAAATTAAAGCTAGTTTATAAACCTATGGATAAACGAGATAGTAGGGCCAAAATTGCATCCCTCTCAGAAGATAGAGGACCATCTGTAAGCTCATGCCCTATGGTCGCTATGCAAGCTAGAAGATCAACAACCATCTGTATAGTGCTATAATGATCGTCTATGAAGGCATTCCTATCTGCAATGATGATGTGTGTATATGACCTGAGTGTAGTGCTATCAGCAACATAAACATCTCGGGTAGCTATGGCCTCATCCCTCTCAATAAAAGCAGCATCCCGGGCGACTAAAGCCTCCTCAATCTCAACAAAAGATGCGTCCCGAGTAGCTTGAGCCTCATCTCTATTAACAAATGATACATCCCTGCCATAAAAGGTTGTCAACATCAGTGCTCTCGCCTGATCCCGCTCAAAGGTTATCCGAGCTAATGAATCTATAAGAGTTGGATCTGTCCCAGTAGGAATGCTCGGGGGTCACTGACCAAAGCTACTATCAAACCAGCGAATAACCCATCCTCGGTGGGAGAATCAAGATTCTCCATAGGGTCCTCCTCATCAGAATCATTACTCGGAGCTGAGTGGATAACCACAACCAGTGCAATATCTGCCTCCAACCATGCAAAATACTCTGGAGAGTAATCTGGATGGCTAGTCAAAAAATTAGCCCTCTCACGACGAGTCTAAAAATCATAAGTCCTGGAGGTCAACTGACGACAAAGATGAAGCTGATAGCCGCTGATCTATAGCCCCCTCAAAGTGGTGGTGATAAGTAGGTTTTTAACCTACTTAATAGGTATTTCTTAGCTTAATATATTGCGTTTACTTAAGTGTGCATGTTACTTTTCATATGGTTTGTGTACATTTGCAGGATTGGAGTGAATCTGAGCTTAAAGGGACAAAAAGGAGGATTAAAGAGCAAAAGAATTAAAAGACAATGTTGCTGACAGCCAGGCGCGAGGCACGCTGGCTCAACACTATACAAGGCGCGCTCGCCGCATAGCCAAAAGAGTTGCTGCATACATGGCATGGGGCACACAGCTCATAGAGTAATCTAGGCGCGGGATGCGCCATATTGACGGGCTGACAAGATTTAAATTATTTTAAAAGAAAAGTCGATTAGGAATAGGATTGCAGACTTCCTTATTAGACTAGGGTTTTGTCTAGACTATAAATATAAGTTATTTTTATTAGGTTTAGAATATCTTTTATTCTATATTCTCTTGGATTGCTTGGAGGCTACAAGCCCTTATTTTGAAGATTCAAACATGTCAGGCTAAGTTCTTTATTTCAATTCTGAAGGGATGTTGAACCTGATTAACAATTTATGGTTTGATTAAGTTTATAATAGTTATTCTTTCATATTGAGATTTATTCTGATTATCCATATAAACTTTCATGTATGTTATTCAATTGACTAATTTGGTTTCTGCATGATTAAATTAGTAAATTGATATCATCTGTTAGATTAAGACATATTTTAAGCAAACGAAGTGTGTCAAATCTAAGTAACAATTAATGATATTTTATTGTGGTCAAGCTTTGAAATATTGTTCAGATTTTCAGAAGACAAGTTAAATAATTCCTGATTGTGTAATTATTGCTTGGAATAATCTAATTCTCATGCTTAATGCTTTTATCATATTAAATTTAGGCTGATAGTTCTAGGTTGTATGTTAGTTAGAACTTTTGTTGGCGATCGTCGCATTAGATCTACACTTAAGGAGAATTTAGGGCAATTTGCGATCGCGGTTATCTAGGGTTATTAATCTCATTGAAAAAGGTAAATAGTATAATAACTTGATTAAATCATAATTACGAAAATGGGATACTGAACTGAGGAATTGAATTCTTTTACTCATTGATATTTTCTTATTAATTCACTTTAGTTAATTTAAACTGTTTTCAAAACTAAAACCCCCCAATTCATTTGAAATCATTGGATAATTAAAATACAATTCACTCTCTGTGGGATCGATCCTTGCTTATTACTATACTAGTTCTTGAATTAGTTGAATAAAGACTAAAGTAAATTTTGTAGTGCTAGACGACAGCTACTAGGTGGATGCTCTGAAACTGATCAAACTGTCCCATGACAGCCAGCGGAAGATATGTGGTATTTATATCACATATCAGATTCGCTCAAGCTTAAGACGCTGCTTGTCTTTTGTTATTTATTGTGCTTTTGCATATATTTTGTTGTTATTCTGCTCTCCCTGTTTGATGCAGGGCTTTTTGAGTCATCTCCAGCTTGCAGGGGGCAAATGTGTCATTTTATACACTCTGGCGCAGCAGCGCCAGAGCCTAGCCTTTAGCTCGCGCCGCAGCGCCGCCCCCATGGCCATGCTGATGTAATCTGGCGCTGCAGCGGCCACAGTACTTCTTAATCTCGCGCTGCAGCGTGAGTGGCGCCGCAGCGCCACCAAGTAGTGTATGCTCCGCGCCGCAGCGTCACCTCCGGTGTCTAGACTGGTTCATTTTTAATGACCTAAAAGGGAGGAAAAAAGTCAGACAGACAAGGCGGCTAGGAAGGTAAAAAAAGACAGAATAGATATCTGGAGATTCTAGAGCAGAAACAAGCATTATTTTGGGAGAATAGTTATTGCATCATAGACAGCTCAGGAGTTCCACGAAGAAGAGAAGACTTGGAGACAGAAACCCCTACAACAGGAGTTTCCTTATTCCAAATCTCTAAGTTATTTGTGTATTACTGAGCAATGTTGAATGTGATAGAAATTTGTATTAGCACCATGGTTATGAACTAATACCTTTTTAGGATTGCAATGTAACCTAGTGTTTAGCCTAATTAACTTTCTCTCCTATTTATATTAATGAATCATTTTGGGAATGGGTTGTTGTACTTCTTGCTTATTGACTAAATGCTTGACAGAGTTTTTGGTAGTGATATTAATGGATATTGAAGATTGGACATTAATATCTGGCTTTTAAAATACAATAACACTTGTTATGCCCTTGTCTAAAGGAATGTGTGCATAAACTGCTAAATAGGATAGACATATCTCTATTTGCCTTGTGTAGTCTTGAGACTAATCTTATTGACCCTAGTCTAGTTATTTTCATCGATAGACATATTGTGATTCATCTAGCTAGGGGTGTGCATTTGGCCTTCGACAGAAGCTTATGCGTAGTTCATTTCTCGGCTGGCCATTCCTTGATTTGTTTGTATTGTGGAGAGTTAGGAGATTAGGCGACGCGTTAGGGGAATTGCAATCCTAGCTTGTCTCCCTATTACATCTATTTCTCCCGCTTCCTTTAGTTGTAATCGCATAGTTTAAAATACCACCTCCAATCAATTGTTTAGATAAGACAGTAAAGAACTTACATTAGTATTTGATTTGCATTTAAGACTTCGTCCTCGTGGGTACGACATCCTACTTATCTTATATTACTTGTTGACCGCGTATACTTGCGCGTTAATTGTCGTTACATAAATCGGACAACAAGTTTTTGGCGCCGTTGCCGGGGACTTAGTAATATTTGTTATCAATATTAAAGCTAAGTCATTACGATCTTAATTTAGACTAATTTTACCTGTTTAATTTTCTTTTCAGGTGATCTCAACGGCGTATGCCACCTCGAAGGGGTCGAAATATAATACCTCTCGATCCCGAGGTTGATAGAACGTACAGACGCCTGCAGAGAGAAAAAGCTCGGGGCATAAATACTCCTGTTACAATGGCTGAGGAACTTTAGAAATCTTTAAGGGAGCATGCTATGCTTCACATCGCAGATTTGCAAGCGAGCATTCTTAGGCCCGCAATCCAAGCAAACAATTTTGAGATCAAGCCGGGCACCATCCAAATGTGCTCCAATATTCAGTTTGGGGGATTACCAAATGATGACCCCAATGATCACTTGATGAACTTCTTGGAGATCTGCGATACGTTTAAATGCAACGGAGTGACTGACAATGCCATCAGATTGTGATTGTTTCCCTTCACTTTGAAGGACAAGGCCAAGAGCTGGCTACATTCACTTCCGTCAGGCTCCATAACCACATGGGATGACCTGGCTCAAAAGTTCGTGGCAAAGTTCTTCCCACCCGCTAAAACCGCCAGGCTCAGGCACGAAATTACCTCTTTTATTCAATTTGAGTCAGAGTCTTTGTACGACTCATGGGAGCGATTTAAGGATCTTCTAAGAAAATGCCCCCACCATGGACTGCCAGAATGGCTTCCCATCCAGACATTCTATAATGGGTTATCTGGAGCTACTCGATCGAGTATTGATGCCGCTTCTGGAGGAGCGTTCATGTCTAAGCATCACACAGCGGGGTATGAATTGGTGGAAACAATGGCGGCCAATAATTATCAATGGCCAAATGATAGGCAAGCCCCTAGAAGAGCAGCAGGAATATATGAGGTAGATCCAGTCACGCAATTAGCGGCTCAGGTTGCAGCGCTAACTAAAAGACTTGACACCTTGGGAGTGCAAGCTGTGCAGAATGTTCAGAGTGTCGCATTGTTGTGTGAATTGTGTCAAGGGAGCCACACAACTGATCAGTGTGCCATAAGCCCCGAGTCAGTTCAATTTGTTTCCAACTACGGGAGGCAGCAAAACGCAAGTCTCCCTACTCATTATCATCCGGGCTTGAGGAATCATCCAAACTTGTCTTGGGGCAACACAAATAGCAATCAAGCACAACCACCGACCACCAGGCCTAATTTCTCAAACCCTCCCGGTTTTCAAGTTCAAAATCAGTTCAACCAACAACCACAGAGTTCTCATAATCAGTTCCACCATCCACCACCTCATCAGGAAAGAAAACCTAGTTTGGAAGATCTCCTGTCTCGATATATTGCCCAAAATGAGACAAGGAGAAGTAATCAAGAGGCTTCCATCCGAAACCTTGAAGTCCAAATGGGACAGTTGGCCTCTGCTTTGAATAGTCAACCGCAAGGCACATTGCCGAGTGACACTGATGTCAACCCGAAACGGGATGGGAAGGAACACTGCAAAGAAGTTACACTCCGAAGTGGGAAAACTATAAATGAAAAGGGTGGAGAGAGTCCTGTAGTGCAAGAAGAAGTGACTTTAGAGGAATCTATTGTGGAGCAAAGTGATGATAAGCCTGGGGGTGAGGTAAATGCTCAAGAAAGCCCTTCATCACCAACCCCTACAGTGAACACAGCTAGTCCTCCTATCCCGCAGTTGCCATTCCCCCAGCGCATGCAGAAACAAAAGCTTGATAAGCAATTTTCTAAGTTTTTAGAAGTTTTCAAGAAGCTTCACATAAACATCCCATTTGCAGAGGCGTTGGAGCAAATGCCGAGCTATGTTAAATTCATGAAAGACATTGTCGAAGAAGAGGAAAATGGGAGATTATGAAACAGTGGCTCTGACTGAGGAATGCAGTGCTATTTTACAGAACAAGCTCCCGCCAAAACTGAAAGATCCTGGAAGTTTCACGATCCCATGCACTATCGGGGATCAATTCATTGGCAAGGCCTTATGTGATTTGGGGGCGAGTATAAATTTGATGCCTCTGTCAATATATAAGAAACTTGGACTGAATGAAGCCAAACCCACAAGTGTTACTTTGCAATTGGCGGATAGATCTCTCACGTACCCGAAGGGGATAGTAAAGGATGTGCTTGTAAAGGTGGACAAGTTAATCTTCCCAGCGGACTTTATTGTCTTGGATTTTGAAGAAGACAGGGAGGTCCCGATAATACTGGGTAGACCATTCTTAGCAACGGGGAGAACCCTTATAGATGTGCAGAAAGGGGAACTGACTATGAGAGTACAGGATCAGGAAGTGACTTTCAATGTGTTTAGGGCAATGAAATATCAGAACACCCCTGAAGACTGCTTTCAGATTAAAGTGCTTGATGATGTAGTCAGGGAAGTATTCTCAGAAACATGCATGACAGACCCTTTAGAAGCTACACTAAGAGGTACCAGAGCTGATGAAGAGGGCACCCATGTTGAATTTGCTAACTGGCTGGACGCACCCCAGAGATCTACACAGTTCCAAAGACAGTTTGAGTCGCTGAATGATCCAAAAGCATCTACTTCCAAATCCCAACCATCTGTTGTAGAACCTCCTGTCCTCGAGTTAAAGCTCCTGCCCAATCATCTGAGGTATGCATACTTGGGGAATTCTTCCACTTTACCTGTTATAATATCTGCATCTTTAGATGAAGGCCAGGAAGAGAAGCTACTGCTAGTGCTTAAACAGTATAAAACGGCACTGGGGTGGTCGATTTCAGACATTAAAGGGATCAGTCCATCCCTTTGTATGCACAAAATCCTACTGGAGGAAGGATCCAAGCCGACCATTGAACATCAGAGGCGGTTGAACCCAATAATGAAGGAGGTGGTCCGGAAGGAAATCATTAAGCTGCTAGATGCGAGCATTATATACCCTATCTCGGACAGTCCTTGGGTCAGTCCCATTCAATGCGTGCCAAAAAAGGGCGGTATGACAGTAGTAGCCAATGAGAATAACGAGTTGATTCCAACCATAACGGTGACTGGATGGAGGGTATGTATGGACTACAGAAAGTTAAACAAGTCAACCTGTAAGGATCACTTCCCTTTGCCATTTATTGATCAGATGCTCGATAGACTTGCTGGGCATGCCTTCTACTGTCTGCTAGATGGTTATTCTGGCTATAATCAAATTTCTATTGCTCCCGAAGATCAGGAGAAAACAACGTTCACATGTCCGTATGGGACCTTTGCCTTTCGGAAAATGTCCTTTGGGTTGTGTAACGCTCCTGCAACATTCCAATGTTGCATGATGTCCATCTTCTTTGACATGGTCGAAAAGACCCTCGAGGTTTTCATGGACGATTTTTCTGTATTCGGGAGTTCATTTGATAACTGTCTGGTGAATTTGACTGCCGTTCTCCAAAGATGTGTTGAGACTAATCTTGTATTGAATTGGGAGAAGTGCCACTTCATGGTAAAAGAGGGCATTATTCTGGGCCACAGAGTATCTGATGGTGGTATTGAGGTAGACAAGGCTAAAATTGATGTCATCAATAGTCTACCACTGCCTACATCAGTGAAAGGGGTTAGGAGTTTTCTTGGGCATGCAGGTTTCTATAGGCGGTTTATCAAGGACTTCTCAAGGATAACAAAACCGCTATGTTCACTATTGGAAAAGGATATGCCTTTTCAGTTTGATGAAGCCTGCCTCAGAGCATTTGAACTATTGAAGGAAAAACTCATTTCGACTCCTATTGTGGTAGCTCCTGATTGGACTTTCCCTTTTGAGCTCATGTGTGACGCCAGCGATTTTGCAATTGGGGCAGTGTTGGGGCAGAGAAGGGACAAAGTGTTCCACACGATCTACTATGCCAGCAAAACATTAACTGATGCTCAGTTAAATTACACCACAACCGAGAAAGAATTGCTGGCAGTGGTTTATGCTTTCGATAAATTCCGTTCCTACCTAATTGGAACAAAAGTGACCGTGTACACAGACCATTCGGCTATTAAATATCTGATAGAGAAAAAAGATGCAAAGCCTAGGCTGATAAGGTGGGTCCTTCTTCTACAGGAGTTTGATCTGGAGATCCGCGACAAGAAGGGGACAGAAAACCAGGTAGCAGATCACTTGTCAAGGTTGGAAAACCCTCCTCATTCGGGAGACGCAATCAAAGACATCAATGATTTCTTCCCGGATGAACAACTGTTTGGCGTCCAAAGTAAAGCCCCGTGGTATGCGGACTTTGCGAATTTCGTCGCTTGTCAAGTGCTTCCTCCCATCTTGAGCTATCAACAAAGGAAGAAATTCCTACATGATGCAAAACAATACTTTTGGGACGAGCCCTTTTTATTCAAACAATGTTCAGATCAGATTCTGCGGAGATGTTTGCCAGAGGAGGAAATCGAAGGTGTGCTCCATCATTGTCATTCCTCTAATTATGGAGGACATTTTGGGGGCCAAAGAACTGCTGCTAAAGTACTCCAATCTGGGTTTTACTGGCCTACCCTGTTCAAAGATGCACACCTATATGTGTTGCACTGCGATAGATGCCAAAGGGTAGGAACCATCTCAAAAAGGCATGAATTACCGCTGCAGAATATCCTTGAAGTAGAGTTGTTTGATGTATGGGGTATTGACTTCATGGGACCATTCCCGTCGTCCTACAACAATCTTTATATTCTTGTAGCGGTTGATTATGTCTCCAAATGGGTAGAAGCAGTCGCCTTGCCTTCTAATGATGCTAAGGTGGTGCTTAATTTCTTAAGGAAAAATATTTTCACTCGCTTCGGCACACCTCGGGCAATAATCAGTGATGAAGGGTCACATTTTTGCAACAAATATTTTGAAGCCCTTCTTGCTAAGTATGGGGTGACCCATAAAATAGCCACAGGTTATCATCCGCAGACAAGTGGCCAAGCAGAGATCTCTAATCGAGAGGTTAAGCGTATCTTGGAGAAGATCGTTAATCCTAATCGGAAGGACTGGTCAAAGAAACTTGATGATGCCTTGTGGGCATACCGCACCGCTTACAAAACGCCTATCGGAATGTCTCCGTATAGGCTTGTTTATGGCAAGGCTTGTCATCTTCCTGTGGAGCTAGAGCACAAAGCATATTGGGCTATCCAAAAGCTCAATTTCGATATGGATGCAGCAGGTGAACGAAGATTATTACAACTCAATAAATCAGACGAGTTTCGTCTGCACGCGTATGAAAACGCTAAGTTGTATAAGGAAAAGACAAAGCGGTGGCATGACAAGAAAATTGTCGAAAGGAACTTCGAACAAGGCCAGAAGGTGCTTCTTTTTAACTCGCGGCTGAAATTATTCCCAGGGAAGTTGAAGTCCCGATGGTCGGGGCCGTTCACCATTGCTAAAGTGTATCCTCATGGGGCTATTGAGGTCGAAGACCCTCATTCAGACAAAACCTTCAAAGTCAATGGACAACGTTTGAAACACTATTGGGGCGGCGAGGTCGATCGACAAAACACCTCCATCACCTTGGGAGACCCGGTGTAAGGCGGGGCGAAAGTCAAGCCGACGACTCTAAATCAAGCGCTTGATGGGGAGGTAACCCCATCTCAGTATCAAAAATATCCTTGCGGTTTTATTTAGTGTTGTTTTCTTTAGTTATCATTAATGCAATTGTTTTTTCTTTTCCTTAGAATTTTTGTAGATGTTAATTTCGTGTGTTAGTATGTAGTTTAATAGTACCTATAATTGTAAGTATGATTGCTTTGTTTAGTAGTTTATCTGGGTATTGATTCAGGTTTTGGGTAGTGCAGGAAAAGAAAACACAGTGCTCGCGCCGCAGCGCCAGGAGCTAGTCTGAGTCTCGCGCCGCAGCTCCAATAACCACGCCGCAGCGCCAGATCCTTTATAATTTTTGCGCCGCGGCGCCGGCATATGCTGGAAGCTACTGGAGAGTTGCGCCGCAGCGTCCGAATGTCCCGCCGCAGCGTCAAGATGTCACGCCACAGCGCCGAAAATGACGCCGCAGCGCCAAGAAGCCCCACTGTAACGCCGCAGCGCCGAGAATGACGTCGCAGCGTCAAAAAGAACCTATCCCGCGTCGCAGCGCCATGCACCACGCCGCAGCGCCATTACCGTATTTTTAAGTTTAATTGAGGCTTTTGGGTTCAGTTTGCAGTGTTCCTCTTTTCTCTCTCACACATCTCCCTTTTTCCCAACGAGTGCGGCAAATCAACCGTCACTCCCAATTCGGTTTCTGAGCGTTTGGGGCTTTCAACCGTCGTGCAGTTATTCTCCTTCATTCTATTAATAAGCAAACCAAGGTAAAGGATTTCTTCAGAGCAGAGTTTGTTTTGTTCGTTTGTTATTTATCTTTCTGTTGTCCTTTAGTTTTGTTGGCTATGGGTTCCAAGCGTCCTCGCACTAGTATAGGTCCTCCTCCGTCTTCCAGAGCTCCTCCTCCACTTTGGGATGCTGTAAAATTCCCGAGTGAGGAAGCATGGAAGCGATATGCCCAAAATTTCTCAAAGAGGAGTTTGGTGCCAGAGAGAGGACTAAGGCCAGATGACAAGATGGACGGCGATATGAATTCAATGATTGTAACTATGAAATGGGTTCACTTCACCAAGCCGCCCGAATCTGCAGTTATTTCAGTGGTAAAGGAATTCTATACAAATGCTAATGCCGATGGTCCTGCTTCGGTGCCAGTTCGGGGTAAGTTGATCAAATATGACAGTCGAACAATCAATGCTGTGTATGGGACTCCAAACTACGAGGGTAAGGATTATCTGGAGTCTGGGATGCGGAGTTACAATACTGATGAGATTATAGCAAAGCTCTGCAAGCCTGGTACCGTGTGGAAAACCAATGAATTCCACGGTGAAAAGACCTCTTTCCCCCATCAAGCCTTGAGCCGTTATGGTAAGACGTGGTACTCCTTTATTTGTGCCAATATCATGCCAACACGCCACCTGAGCGATGTAACAAGGGAGAGGGCAGTACTGCTTTATGCAATTGTCATGGGGCTGAAAGTTGATGTGGGGGTTCTTATCCTGGATTCAATTAAAAAGGCCATTAGGAGCAACGTCAATTCCGGCCTCCCTCATCCTTCTCTGATCACACGCCTATGCAAAAGGACGGGTGTGGTATGGGAGAAAGACGACATCACTCAGCCGCCTATGGCTGTCATTGATCATCACGTTATAGCCCGTTATGGAGTATGGGATGGGGGACCTCCGTCACACCCAAAGGGTCAAGGATATTTACCGGGACCTCTGCCGCCTCCCTCATCGGAAGCTGGTACCTCCGCTCAAGTGCCTGAGCCCCCATCTTTTGAGGCTATGCCACCCGGGGCCTTGGCAGAGATCTTAAGCAGTCTTAATTTTCTCCACAGCAAGGTTGATACAGTGGCTCAATGGCAGAGCCAATTCAATCACTATCATGCGGAGTTTGCAAATACAGTGTCCAGTATCTATTATGCTCAAGGAGGAGACGACGCAGAGTCCATGCCCTTTCAATTTCCAGAGCCTCCACTCTTTGCGCCTTATCCTCCACCATTTCCAGCCACAGGAGAGGATCGCGAGGAGGAGCCAGCGGATGCCAATGTTGAAGCCGATGATGATGGCGGAGGTGATGGTGCTCCAGAGGGTGAAGGCCAGTGAGGTCATTGGCAAATTTCAAGCTTGGGGGAGATTTCCTGTTTTAAGTTTATTATATATGAATTGCTGTCATGTTTCTTTTGGGCGGTTTAGCCCCTGACTATCTATTTTTCTTTTATGCTATGTTTGTGGATGTTTTCGGTTTATTTTGGGATGCATGTTATGATGCAGTGGTGCGTTGGTTGTATTAGGTATATTAATGAATGTTTGGTTTATAATATTTAATTGCTTGTGTTTTATTTTTGTATATAGTATTTTACTTTCGCTTTAGCTTTCTTGTAAATTTTTGGTTGTATTGTTTATAGCCATATTTTGGGGAGTGTGCAGATTTTTGGTTTACTTGATGCCATGTGTTATGGTTTCTCCTTATTTGGGCAGGGTCATGCCTATTTTAGTTGGTTTTCCCCCCTTTTTAACCCCGTTCTGTAACTGTGAATATGCTGGGTGAGGGTGTTTTAGCTGTCAATTTTTTGACCGTGGCTAATGACAAGCGCCATGTAGTTATGGCTGTCTCTTAGAGTTGTGTCAAGCATGTATGAGTTAGGGGTTGTGAATCGATAAGTCGAGACTATTTTTGATCCGTCCTTCTTAACAAGAGCCGATCAACTGTTTTAACCAATTATTTTTAGATTTTACGTCGCGCGTTTATTTCTTTGGGAGTATGTTCATTCTTATAAACTTTCATTTCTGCAAGGTAATAAAGGGCTTGGGTGCTTTTACAGTTTTGGATCTTGGACTCTGGCATGTTGTATTAAAATAAAATGAACTGAAAAGGAGATTGTTTATCGAAAGTCTTGCGGTGGGTCGAGATGGAGCGTAAAACGCACTCGCCCATAAACGCAGGACCGATGTTGAGATGGAGCATAAAATGCACTCGTCAAATAATCTTCAGATTTCGTAAAGTCTAATTTGGCTTATGTTGATTACGTGGCCTTTGCTGCTCGAGTGATTAGATTCATAGGGGTGTTCTACGCCTAGTGCCCTAAAGCCGTCTGGCTTGGGAGTCACTGATCAAAAGCTCATTTATGGGTAGCTCTGTCTAGCCTAAGGTAATTAAGGACTGTCCGAGTCAGATTTTTGTTGTCTTCATGCTAGAGCCTTTTGATCTTTTCCTGTGCTTGCATCCTAGTCTTAATGCTTGTTGATTGTTTAAGTTGCGTAGTGTGCATATTGTTTTTAGCAATCGACTGTGCGAGTTTTTTTTGAGCTATGTTTAGTTAGGATGGTTGATCTTCACACGCATAGAGTGGATCGAGTACAGTCTCATGCTTGCAAATTCGATTTAAAGCCCCTTTCATGTCATTGATTGTCCTATTCTGAGAGAGGCTCTATAAGTACGCTTTGAAGCCGTGGTATTATTCTATAGTTGTAGTTTCCATTCGCGTCTTCCGGTAGTGTGGGTGTGGATGATAGATAGTTTGCTTGAGGGCAAGCAAATGCTTAAGTTTGGGGGTATCTGATATGTGGTATTTATATCACATATCAGATTCGTTCAAGCTTAAGACGCTGCTTGTCTTTTGTTATTTATTGTGCTTTTGCATATATTTTGTTGTTATTATGCTCTCCCTGTTTGATGCAGGGCTTTTTGAGTCATCTCCAGCTTGCAGGGGGCAAATGTGTTATTTTCTACACTCTGGCGCAGCAGCGCCAGAGCCTAGCCTTTAGCTCGCGCCGCAGCGCCGCCCCCATGGCCATGCTGATGTAATCTGGCGCTGCAGCGGCCACAGTACTTCTTAATCTCGCGCTGCAGCGTGAGTGGCGCCGCAGCGCCACCAAGTAGTGTATGCTCCGCGCCGCAGCGTCACCTCCGGTGTCTAGATTGGTTCATTTTTAATGACCTAAAAGGGAGGGAAAAAGTCAGACAGACAAGGCGGCTAGGAAGGTAAAAAAAGACAGAATAGATATCTGGAGATTCTAGAGCAGAAACAAGCATTATTTTGGGAGAATAGTTATTGCATCATAGACAGCTCAGGAGTTCCACGAAGAAGAGAAGACTTGGAGACAGAAACCCCTACAACAGGAGTTTCCTTATTCCAAATCTCTAAGTTATTTGTGTATTACTGAGCAATGTTGAATGTGATAGAAATTTGTATTAGCACCATGGTTATGAACTAATACCTTTTTAGGATTGCAATGTAACCTAGTGTTTAGCCTAATTAACTTTCTCTCCTATTTATATTAATGAATCATTTTGGGAATGGGTTGTTGTATTTCTTGCTTATTGACTAAATGCTTGACAGAGTTTTTGGTAGTGATATTAATGGATATTGAAGATTGGACATTAATATCTGGCTTTTAAAATACAATAACACTTGTTATGCCCTTGTCTAAAGGAATGTGTGCATAAACTGCTAAATAGGATAGACATATCTCTATTTGCCTTGTGTAGTCTTGAGACTAATCTTATTGACCCTAGTCTAGTTATTTTCATCGATAGACATATTGTGATTCATCTAGCTAGGGGTGTGCATTTGGCCTTCGACAGAAGCTTATGCGTAGTTCATTTCTCGGCTGGCCATTCCTTGATTTGTTTGTATTGTGGAGAGTTAGGAGATTAGGCGACGCGTTAGGGGAATTGCAATCCTAGCTTGTCTCCCTATTACATCTATTTCTCCCGCTTCCTTTAGTTGTAATCGCATAGTTTAAAATACCACCTCCAATCAATTGTTTAGATAAGACAGTAAAGAACTTACATTAGTATTTGATTTGCATTTAAGACTTCGTCCTCGTGGGTACGACATCCTACTTATCTTATATTACTTGTTGACCGCGTATACTTGCGCGTTAATTGTCGTTACATAAATCGGACAACAGTGGTCACCTCTCTCAAACCCGCCAGGGGCAGATAATCTATGCCAACTGCATGAGTAATGAAGCTGTAAGGGGAGCTAAGCCCTGAGCAGGGCAGGATCGAAAAGGGATGCTCGATCGCCGTCAAAAAGGTCAATTATGATGTCGCATCTGTACACTCCGTCGGCTGGAAAGAATAGGACATGGCTATCTTGTGACGCCCCCAAAATAGGTCCACACAATCATTCTGAGTCGCTAAATACATGGTACAGAATCCAAATACAAAACTTATTATAGTAAACTGTCGTGCAAAATATGACCACACAAACTATGAGCTTCAATATAGATATTATGTAGAAAATATAAACGCTCAAATTAAGTCCTCATTACAATTATTATCATACTATTTTACAAAATAGTGAGGACTACTATAGCACTATCTCGGACCATCACTGCATTCCCGACTAGTCCCAGCTATATTCTCATTTCCTGAAGAGAATAATGAAAGAAAAAGGGTGAGCTCTACTAGTCCAGTAAAGAATATTATGACTAAGATAATGAAAAATAAATTATCGTTAGCCTTCAATAAATCAGATAAAATATTATGAACAACAAGTTTTAGATCAACAAATGCAGCGAAAATAACAATCCATTAGAAGAGTTAAGTAGAGCATGATGTCTACTATCTTCTATAATTTAAAAGTCCATCATTAATATTTTATTCCTGTAACATCAATCAATAAATATTTCACATCAATAATTTATCTTTGCACTACGGGCCAAAGATATTCATTTGTATCACCAGTGGTCGTGATCATGCCAAACACCTGTCCATCTTTGCACTACGGGCCAAAGATATTTATCAATCAACAATTCATCTTTACACTACGAGCCAAAAATATTCATCAATCAACAGTTCATCTTTGCACTACAGGCCAAAGATAACTTTAAACAAAATTTAAAACTAAGAATGATAAAAAATGATATAAAGATCGAATCAAGTGAGATCAAGGATAAATATTAGAGATTTGTAATTTAATTTATCCAAGTTCAAGAATGCTCAAATTGTCAACATAATAATCAATTGTGGAGCAAGATTCATGAATGATATTCATCTATCAAAAATAATTTAGACAGAAAAGAAATCAATTTTTATCGTGAATAGTGCCCCATTAATAGTACTGTATGAATAGTACCATATAAATAGTACTGTATAAATAGTACCCTATGAATAGTACTATATGAATAGTACCCCGTATGAAAAAAATTAAAATTTGATAATAAAGGTCAAACCAAAATTCCGATGAAATGATGTTAGATGAAGCGCAAAACTCAAAGAATTTTTAAACATTTCAGGAATTGTAGAAGCAATACTTACCATAGTAAGTTTAAATTTAAGAATATGAAATGAAATAATATCACTTTCATAATATGAAATATGAAAGAAAATAATATTTTTTACGAATATTTAAAGACAATAACATCCTTTACGAGAAAAATAATATCCTTTACCTTAGTAGAAACTAGATTTGATTGGTATACCGAATATTATTCTGAGAAAATCTTGCACTATAATCTACACTCAAAGTATCCTTATACTCAAAAGAAATACTCACAATATTGTAGAGGAATAATTTCTGATATTGGAAAGGTGTACCACATCTTCTGAGGGAGCCTTCCTTTTATACGCAACTCGGAGGAAGAAAAAAACAAACATGCCTAACTCCCTGCCTAATCTTTCTTTTTTTCTCTTACGTGCAGCAACCAACTTTGAAAACAAAACCAATTTGTAAAAATTTAACAAATATGGCCCTCCCATGTCTGCCACCCACCACACCATTCAAACTTTGAAAAAAAAAATTAATACCATTTGATCATCTCCACCCCAATTAATTCATATGTAAAAATTTATATATATTTAATAGTAAAAAAATATTATAAAATTATATTATTATTATCTCATTATATTATTATAATATAGTATTATAATAATATATTTGAATGAATATTTTATCGGGGAAAATAATTGCAATTCCACAGAAAATATGCCAAATTAACTTTCAACAAATATCTCATTATAAATTCCTCCATTTATAAAATTGAACAAATTATCATATTTTTTATTCATCAATTATTATTCACAATTAATATTACAGAATCACAATATTGACAACCAGGTCGTTCCCAGGAAAGAGGGGACTTTCCGATAAGAATTTATCCTTATTGGCGCGTAATTATATAACCTAACCTCTTTCCTCGACAGAACTTTCTAGACGTTGCCAATAATGCTATCTAATAATATCAATTAAATAATATGAGTTATTAATTTAATAATGTGAAATACTGTGCAGTGGTTACTGTGACAATTATTAAATCAATAATATAAAATACTATACAATTATCAATGTAGCAATTATTGAATCAATAATATAAGATATTGAACAGTAATTACTGTAATAATTATTGAATGAGTGACTTCTTATGTAAGAATCAATAATTAGAAGTACTATATAATACTGTGTACTACTATGCAACACCGGGTATTACTGTACTTTTATCACCGGGTATTTCAACAGTTTAATGGTAAAAGTTTTGCCGTTATATTTTAGAAAACTTATTTTTGTCGTTTTCTTCATCCGACAATTTTTCTTTATGGGGCCACCAATGATTGCTCAGTCGTACGAATATTTACCGACAAAAAGAATATTCCTCGAGCAAACGAATATTCCTCTAATATTTTATGACAACTTGCTTACTTTGTAAAATTTGCACATATCACTCATAACTATCATATTTATCAAATCCACACCTTAATATTTAAAATAATATATAGAGGAAATTAAATTTTATTCATAAAATGTTGGGGTCTTTCATATCTCATGAGTAAAGCAATACCCATGATGTCTGAAAGTGTCGATGGGTCTCAAGTGTGTCATAAACCACACGTACAACAAAACACTGCTACCCCTGAAAAACCCCCACTGGATGGGTATGACAGAATGTAGCCGACCTCAAGGTCTCGACTAATATCATGGGCAGAATGGTACAACCTTGTTTGAGAGCACGAACCACTACAATCAAGCCAATGTCCAAGTGGTCCATATATAGTGGCATGTATAGATAAGTTATGACGCACATCAATAGAACGTCCACACATGCAAACTACCACGCACATGAAGGGATGATAAAGTCTCCTGAATATCGCTCGTAGCTGTCTAGTCTGCCAAAGAGATCGATCAAGGAGTCTAAGGACACCACATGCCATGCAGTAATCTCATCGGTGACGACTCTGCGCCTCAGACCATTCATGGTCATGAACTGTCGTCTCATATCACTGAGGGTCATCCTAGCATATGGTAGATTAATGATAAACCCGTGATGCGCTCATACTCGTCCAGCATAGGAGTCAGCTCGTGGATGCCAAATCTGAAAACATGGCGCTCGGGTATCCAACAGGATAACATGTTGTCCACAAAGCCTAGTGGAACCTGAAAAGCCAAAATGGGCAAAGAATGCCCCAACATCTGATCAACTATCACCCTGTCTGTGGGAGATAAACTGTCATACCAAGATCTCAAAGAAGATGCTATCATTGATGATGACAGGTGATCGATACAGTAAGACCCCAACTTATTATGAATAAAATTAAATTTCCTCTATAATTTATTTTGGAATAATTTCATAAATGTGGGAAGTTATGGGCAAAATGCGCAAATATTTCAAAATAAGCAAGTGGTTATAAAATATTCATTATTGTCGGGAAATATTCGTTTGGTCGTGGAATATTCGTACGACGGCGCAACCATTTGTGGGCCCCATAACGGAAAACTGTCGGATGAAGAAAACGACACAAATGAGTTTTTTTAATAATAACGGCGTAACGGTTACCGTTAAAACTGTTGGAATCCCCGGTGGGTAAAATGAAGTAATACGCGTTGTTGTACAGTAGCACACGGTATTGCACAGTATTTTATATTATTGTTAATTCAATAATTATCACTGCACAGTATTTTTCATTATCAGATCAAAAATTTATATTATTTGAATAATATTATTAGATAGCATTATTGGCAATTTTTAAGAAAGTTCTGTCTAGGAGGGGTTATTTAATTGCGCGCCAGTAAGGAGAAATCCTTATTAGAAGGCCCCCTCTTTCTTGGGAAAGACTTGATTGTCAATATTGTAGTTCTGTAATATTATTTGTGAATAATTAATTATTAATTTATATGATAAAGAAATATTTATTTTATGTGGATATTAATGAAGGAATTAGTGCTGATGTGTTTTATCAGTATTTTGTTGGAATGGAGGTATGGAAAATCATCCGTAAGTGGATTTCAGACATTTTTTGTTTGGAATTTGGAAAACTTTTCTTCTATAAAGTTGTAGAGAATTAAATTTCCTATGGAATGAACATAAAATTCATATTTTTCTGATAAAAGGGCTATTTATTATGAATTATTGAAGTTCCAGAATAATTAATTTTTGGGGTTATAAATATTTTTTTCAAAAAAAACATTTTTAATATGGGTGGGACCCACTTGTGTGTGCTGGTGAGAGTGATGTGGTGTGCGTAGGAATTTGTTTTTGAAATATTATTATTTTATTAAATTTTTTGCTTTGACGTTCTAAGCATTTTCCTATAAATAGGGTGCTGAATTAGAATTTGAAAATCACACCAGAATCAGAAGTTTTCTCTCTCTATAATATCGAGCGTATTTTTGTGAGTATTTAGATACTTTGAGAGATGATAAGCAGTGCAAATTTCCTTCAGCCTTCTATCCGATATTCCAGTCAAAAGTACTGTTCTTTTGAGGTAAGAGATGTTAATTTTTTTCGTAAATGATGTTATTGCTTTCAATATCATTTCATCGAAATATTGGTATGAATTTTATTATGAAATTTTTACCTTTTTCGTCGGGGTTACTATTCACGTATACGGCACTATTCACGAATACGATACTATTCACAAAAAAAAAATTCTTTTCTTTATCCAAGTTGTCTATTATGGTTCCTATCTTTGATTAGATCCAAGTTTTGAACTTTATTCTTGAATTTTGCTCCACAATTGATTATTATGGGGTATTTTTGAACTTGGATAAAATAAACTACGAATTTCTAATATTTGTCCTTTATCTCACTGAATTTGTTCTTTAAAATATTTTTCATCATCTTCAGTCCTAAATGGTGATATAACTGAATATCTTTGGCCTGTGGTGCAAAGATGAATGATTACCTGATGAATATCTTTGGCCCGTAGTGGAAAGATGGACATGTGTTGAGATGAACATGACCAACTGGTGATACAAATGAATATCTTAGGCCCATAGTGCAAAGATGAATATTTGATTCAAGATATATATTTATTGATGTTACAGGGATAAAATATTGATTATGGACTTTCAAATCATAGAAGATAGTAGACATTATTTTCTACTTAACTCTTCTGATGCATTGTTGCTTCTGCTGCAGTTGTTGATCTAAAATTTGTTGTCCATAATATTTTATTTGATTTGTTGAAGACTAATGATAAATTATTCTTTATTATCTTAGTCATAATATTCTTTACTGGCTAGTTGAGCTCACCCTTTTATTCTATTGTCCTCTTTAGGAAATGAGAATGTTGCAGGGACTAATCGGGGAACAGAGTGATGGTCTGAGTTAGAGCAGTAGTAGTCCTTACTATTTTTATAAAATAGTGTGATAATAATTGTAATGAGGACTTAGTTTGAATGTTTATATTTTCTACATATTTGTATTGACACTCACAGTTGTGTGGTCGTTTTTTGCATGATTGTGTGATATAAAGTTTGTATTTGGATTCTGTACCATGTGTTTGGTGACTCAGAGGATTGGACCTATTCTGGGGGCGTCACAGTTGGTATCAGAGCTTAGGAGTAAGATATCTGGCGGAGATCGGGGAATAGAACTAGGAGGGGAGAGACGAGTAAATCCTTCGCTAGTATGTCCTACCTAAGCTTATTTGGTGTTTATTGGTCAGTCGGAGCATAAGGTTAATATGTGATATGTTAATTTATTTAATTAACCCTTTTTTTATGGTAGTATTTAAGAATGGCAGCTAAAAATGTTAACAATGGAGTGAATGAGACCGTTGAGACACCTTTGATCACCAACCAGGAGAACGTGCACAGGAAGGCAATATTCCTCCTGTAAACAACACTACTGATCAGACGATGAACGATTGGATGTTAAGAAGCTTTTTGCAGTTAATGCAAAACCAGACGAGGGAGACTCGTTTGCAAAATACAAGTGGAAATAATAACAACACACGGATTGTCACTCCAAGAAGTTAAAAGAGTTGGGACCACCAGAGTTTTTGGGAAAGCCGGATCTGATCAAGGAGGAAACGTGGGTTAAGCAAATTACCAAGATATTTGATGTCTTGGGATGCACGGAGGAACAGAAGGTTCCATTCGCCACCTTTATGTTCCGTAGAGAAGCAGATTACTGGTGGGAATCTGTGAAGCGTATCTAACCTACCGCACTCAAGATGTCTTGGGAAGCGTTCCAGAAACTGTTGAATGACAAGTATATTTCTGAAAGTATTCGCCATATGAAGGAGGTAGAGTTTATCAGACTGGAACAGAATAACATGACTGTTTTCCAGTACGAGGTTAAGTTTGCAGAGTTATCCAGGTTTGCACCTCATTTGGTGGAAATTGAGGAACGTATGACGCGGATGTTTTTGAGAGGTTTGAAACCCGAAATTCGTCAATACCTCATTTCTCATAAATTTTCTCTATATTTAGATGTTGTGAACAGGGCTCAATTATTAGAGCGAGATAATGAGTCTGTTCAACAGAGGGACCAGAACCAGGGTCGTACCGGTGGCAGCAGTCATCAGAGCAATGACAACCAGCGGGGAGGAAAGTATCATGACAGAAGCGGTAACCACTCTGGTGGTAATCGTGGCCATGATAGTAGAAAATGCGAGTCAGGGGAAGATTTCAAAAAGAGAAGGTACACTAATGACAATGTGAAGACGTCAGCACCAGCATCAACTGTTTCTAGGGAAGGAGAACGACCACCGGTCATATGTAATAAATGCAGAAAAGTGGGACACATCAGCCCAAACTGTCCACAACAATTCAAGACATATTATAACTGTGGAAAGGAAGGTCATATAGCTCGAGATTGTCCTGTAGAGAAACCAAGTCCAACGGGGGTGGTGATTCCAAAGGATGTCCCGGACAGGTCGAAGTCAGTGGTTCCTGAAAGAGCGTTTGTTGTGACTACCCAAAATGCGAGGAACCCGAATGAGGTAATCACGGTTAAGCTAATCATAAATTCTTGCAAAGTTTACACCTTATTAGATACCGGTGCTACCCATTCTTTTATATCACCTACTTGTGCTCAACGTTTGAACTTGACACCTGAGAAATTAGACTTTGACTTATATGTTGAAACTCCGTTAGGAGAAACCTTCGTTACATCTATAGTTTACAAATCTTACTTGATTCAGATTGGTACCCTCACCCTACATGTTGATCTTATATCTTTGAAAATACTTGCATTTGATGTGATTTTAGGAATTGACTAGTTAACCACTTATCATGCCAATATTGATTATTTTCGTAAGGTTGTTAGTTTTCATATTCCTAACCAACCTGTTGTGCGAATTCAAACCACCAAACCACTAAAATCAATCAACGTCATATCAAGTCATAAAGCTATTCGTTTATTGAAAAACGAATGTCAAGCTTTCTTAGCCCATGTCACTGATCTAAACCAGAATACGTCAGGTTTAAATAATATTTCTGTTGTTAATGAGTTTTCTGATGTATTTCCTGAAGAACTTCCCAGTCTACCCCCAGAACGTGAAGTTGAATTCTTTATTGATCTTGAGCCCGGTACAAAACCCATTTTTAAAACCTCATATCGAATGGTTCCTATTGAACTTCAGGAGTTAAAGGTTCAACTACAGGAGTTGTTAGACATAGGTTTTATACGTCCTATTACGTCTCCTTGGGGTGCTCCTTTTTTATTCGTAAAGAAAAAAAATGGGAGTATGTGACTTTGGATTGACTATCGAGAGTTGAACCATGTCACCATCAAGAATAGGTATCCGCTACCTCGTATTGATGACCTGTTCGACCAGTTGCAAGGAACACAATTCTTTTCAAAGATCGATTTTCGTTCTGGATATCATCAGCTGAAAATTAAAACTGAGAATATTCTGAAGACTTTCTTCAGAACTCGGTACGGGCATTATGAATTCTTAGTCATGTCTTTTGGATTGACTAATGTTCCTGCTACCTTCATGGATATGATGAACCGTGTATTTAAGGAGTATTTGGATCAGTTTGTGGTTGTCGTTATTGATGACATCCTCATCTATTCCAAAAGTCGTGAAGATCATAAGCACCACTTAAAGCTTGTACTTCAAAGGCTTCGTGAAAATAAGCTATATGCCAAGCTAAAGAAATGCGAGTTCTGGCTTAAGAAAGTAGCATTCCTTGGGCATGTGGTGTCAAAACATGGAGTGTCTGTTGACCCGACGAAGATTGAAGCAATACAAAGTTGGGAGCAACCAAAGTCAGTAACCAAAGTACGTAGCTTTCTGGGCTTAGTTGGTTATGATCAGAGATTCGTGGAGGGATTCTCTTGAATTGCTACTCCATTAACTCAGCTAACTCGGAAAGATACAAAATTCATATGGAGCGAGGAATACGAGAATAGCTTCCAAGAGCTCAAGAAGAGACTTATCTCGGCACCTGTTCTGACAATACCATCTGGTTCGGATAGATTTGTTATCTACAGCGATGCTTCGGGCAAAGGGTTAGAATGTGTTCTCATGCAACATGGGAAAGTCATAGCCTATGCCTCACGACAACTCAATGAATATGAGAGGAATTATCCTACTAATGATCTAGAGTTGGCAGCAGTCATTTTCACGTTGAAGATTTGGAGACACTACCTGTATAGAGAGAAAGTGGAGATTTATACGGATCATAAGAACCTTAAATATTTCTTCACTCAAAAGGAACTCAACATGCGGCTACGACATTGGCTTGAGCTGTTGAAAGATTATGACCATACCATCCACTACCATCTTGGAAAAGCGAACGTGGTAGTCGACACGTTGAGTAGAAGATCATATGCGGGAACGAATGCGATGTTGTCAACATGCGGCTATGCGGCCCATTCTGTGTGACTTACAAAATATGAAGATAGAGTTCAAGACTCTGGGGACCCATGTGATGATGTCAAGTATACGCGTAGAACCAGCTTTAATTGATAAAGTTAAAGCTGCTCAAGCTACGGATTCAGAGTTGATGAAGATGAGGAAGAAGGTGCAAGAAGGTGCTATTCCAGAGGCAAGAATCGATGAAGATGGAATACTTCGAGTCAACTCCAGACTTTGCGTTCCTAACAATTCTGACTTGAAGCATAGAATCATGATGGGGGCACATAACACACCGTTTGCAATCCATCCTGGAAGTACCAAAATGTATCGTGATCTTCGACATACATTTTGGTGGAACAATATGAAGAGAGAGATCGCGGAGTTTATCGCGAGGTGTTTAACTTGTCAACATGTAAAGGAGGAGCATCAAGTGCCAAAGGGTCCATTACAACCACTTGAGATTCCAAAATGGAAGTGGAAACACGTTACCATGGATTTTGTTACGGGTCTTCCCAAGGTTTCTCAAGGCATTGATGCGATTTGGGTTATTGTTGATAGATTAACCAAGTCTGCTCATTTCTTGCTGATACTAGAGACATATTCCCTTGAACGTCTTGCTATTATGTACGTGAATGAGATTGTGAGGTTGTATGGCATGCCAGTATCCATAGTTTTGGATCGTGACCCAAGATTTACTTCACGATTTTGGGTTAACTTGCAGAAAGCTATGGGCACGGATTTACGGTTTAGTTCGGCATATCATTCTCAAATGGAAGGGCAATCGGAAAGGACTATTCAAACTCTTGAAGATCTATTGAGACTCTGTGTTCTAGACTTCAAAGAGAGTTGGGATAAGTACTTACTATTGGTGGAATTCTCCTACAACAACAATTATCAGGCAAGTATAGGCGTGGCTCCATTCGAGGCGTTGTATGGGCGAAAATGTTGCTCTCCAGTTTGTTGGGATGAGGTGGGTGAAGCAACATTGTTGGGACCAGAGTTGGTATGTATGACCACAGAAAAGATCCAAATGATCCGACAACGTATTCAAACGGTACAGGATCAACAAAAGAGTTATGCGGATCTTCATCAAAAGGATGTGGAATTTAATGTTGGGGATCATGTATTGTTACGTGTTGCTCCGTGGAAAGGAGTTACGAGGTTTGGGAATAGAGGAAAGCTCAATCCATGATTTATTGGTCCATTTGAGATTCTTGACCGAGTAGGAAATGTGGCCTATAGACTTGCTTTACCTCCAAGCATGTCTCGTGTTCATAACATTTTTCATATATGCGTGCTTCGTAAATATGTGAAATACCCAAACCACATTATTGAGTTAGAACCAGACGAGATAGCTGAAGATTTAATGTACGAGAAGGTACCTGTCAAGATCTTGGATAGGAAGGAGAATGTCCTACGCACAAAGGTTATACCACAAGTCATGATTTTGTGGAGGAACCATGCTATTAAGGAAATGGTCTGGGAGTTGGAATCAGAAATAAAAGTGAGGTATCCTCACCTTTTCGAAACACCAGGTACGTACGTCAATTTCGAGGATGAAATTTCATAAGGAGGGGAGGTTGTAAGACCCCAACTTATTATGAATAAAATTAAATTTCCTCTATATATTATTTTGGAATAATTTGATAAATGTGGAAAGTTATGGGTAAAATGCGCAAATATTTTAAAATAAGCAAGTGGTTATAAAATGTTCATTGTTGTCGGGGAATATTCATTTGGTCGGGGAATATTCGTACGACGGCACAACCATTTGCGGGCCTCATAACGGAAAACTGTCGGATAAAGAAAACGACACGAATTAGTTTTTTTAATAATAACAGCGTAACGGTTACCGTTAAAACTGTTAGAATCCCCGGTGGGTAAAATGAAGTAATACGCGTTGTTGTACAGTAGCACACGGTATTGCACAGTATTTTATATTATTGTTAATTCAATAATTGTCACTGCACAGTATTTTCCATTATCAGATCAATAATTCATATTCTTTGAATAATATTATTAGATAGCATTATTGGTAATTTTTAAGGAAGTTCTGTCTAGGAGGGGTTATTTAATTACGCGCCAGTAAGGAGAAATCCTTATCGGAAGGCCCCCTCTTTCTTGGGAACGACTTGGTTGTCAATATTGTAGTTCTGTAATATTATTTGTGAATAATTACTTATTGATTTATATGATAAGGAAATATTTATTTTATGTGGATATTAATGAAGGAATTAGTGCTGATGTGTTTTATCAGTATTTTGTTGGAATGGAGGTATGGAAAATCATCCGTAAGTGGATTTCAGACATTTTTTGTTTGGAATTTGGAAAAACTTTCTTCTATAAAGATGTGGAGAATTAAATTTCCTATGGAATGAACATAAGATTCATATTTTTCTGATAAAAGAGCTATTTATTATGAATTATTGAAGTTCTGAAATAATTGATTTTTGGGGTTATAAATATTTTTTTCACAAAAAAAATATTTTTAATATGGGTAGGGACCCACTTGTGTGTGATGATGAGAGTAATGTGGTGTGCGTATGAAACTTTTTTAAAAATATTATTATTTTATTAAATTTTCTGCTTTGGCGTTCTAAGCATTTTTTTATAAATAGGGTGCTGAATTAGAATTTGAAAATCACACCAGAATCAGAAGTTTTCTCTCTCTATAATATCGAGCGTATTTTTGTGAGTAATTAGATACTATGAGAGTTGATAAGCAGTGCAAATTTCCTTCAGCCTTAAATTCGATATTTCAGTCAGAAGTACTGTTCTTTTGAGGTAAGAGATGTTATTTTTTTCGTAAATGATGTTATTTCTTTCAATATCATTTCATCGAAATATTAGTATGAATTTTATTATGAAATTTTTACATTTTTTCGTCCAAATTACTATTCACGTATACGACACTATTCACGTATACGATACTATTCACGAATACGGTACTATTCATAAAAAAATTTAAAAAAATTCTTTGTCCAAGTTGTCTATTATGGTTCCTATCTTTGATTGGATCCTAGTTTTGAACTTCATTCTTGAATTTTTCTCTACAATTGATTATTATGGGGTATTTTTGAACTTAGATCAAATAAACTATGAATCCTTAATTTTTGTCCTTTATCTCACTGAATTCGTTCTTTAAAATATTTTTCATCATCTTCAGTCTTAAATGGTGATATAACTGAATATCTTTGGCCTGTAGTGCAAAGATGAATGATTATTTGATGAATATCTTTGGCCTGTAGTGCAAAGATGAATGATTACCTAAGGAATATATTTGGCCCGTAGTGCAAAGATGGACAGGTGTTGAGATGAACATGACCAACTGGTGATACAAATGAATATCTTTGGCCCATAGTGCAAAGATGAATATTTGATTCAAGATATATATTGATTGATGTTGCAGGGATAAAATATTAATTATGGACTTTCAAATCATAGAAGATAGTAGACATCATTTCCTACTTAACTCTTTTGATGCATTGTTACTTTCGCTGCAGTTGTTGATCTAAAATTTGTTGTCCATAATATTTTATCTGATTTGTTAAAGACTGATGATAAATTATTCTTTATTATCTTAGTCATAATATTCTTTACTAGGCTAGTTGAGCTCACCCTTTTATTCTATTGTCCTCTTCAGGAAATGAGAATGTTGCAGGGACTAGTCGGGGAACAGAGTGATGGTCCGAGTTATAGCAGTAGTGGTCCTCACTATTTTTATAAAATAGTGTGATAATAATTATAATGAGGACTTAGTTTGAATGTTTATATTTTTTACATATTTGTATTGACACTCACAGTTGTGTAGTTGTATTTTGCACGACCGTGTGATATAAAGTTTGTATTTGGGTTTTGTACCATGTGTTAAGCGACTCAGAATAGGTTGGGTGGATTGGACCTATTCTGGGGGCGTCACAGATACGGCTGGCGGTTCGTAGATGAAGACATCTGTAGAACCGTATCATGAGACCATCCAGGGATCAAAGCTAAACTCACCTGTCTAAGTGCATATCCATGACATAATGCATGCATAATGATAGATAATAATGATAAATGACAATAGGATGTAATAGATTGGAAATATTATGCATTTCTAAAAATATTGTCTACTGAAAGTATCATCTTTGTCTGCTAATAAAATGCAAAATAAAAAGTATAGGGAAATGGGGCACAACCGCCCAATAACTAACAGAGGCCTATCAAAATAGATAACGAGAAATGGGGCACAACTGCCCGATATCTAATAGAGGCCTATCAAAAGATATAGCGAGAAAGCTATCCCAAGAAATTTATAATATCTGCATCTAGGCGATCGACATGCTGCAGCTCCTCCTAAGTCACTGAATCTCAACTAGTAGGAATTTTTGGTTGATACAGAGGAGGATCGACACCTGCATAACTGCCAGAATATGGACCTCCTGAGGGGCTAGCTTCGGAGCTGGAAGGATCAAACGAATCTGCCTTTGAAGGATCCCTGCCAAGGTGCCTGATGAAAAACTAAGCCCGCTCCAACCGCTGGGTCAATCCTGAAATCTGCTCCAATTGAATAGGCTCTCTGAGGCAAGCTATCTAGTCTGTGATCATAACAGACCCCGAAACCATGTCTTCCATAAACTGGGTAGAACGAATCTGAGCTCCAATACTGCGAGGACTCCACCAGCTATGAAATGCCTCCTGACTGTGAGGACCCTCTGACAAGGTAAAGTCATCTATGCCCACCAGGGGAATATTTGTGACTGGCTGAGCTAAGGACCAAAAATTCCAAGCAGGTGGAACCGAGGGAATGCGGATCTTGCTCGTGACGCTCCTGATCGCGCGCTCCCCCAAATAGAGCTCGCAACCTCCCTCGGTCAAAAAGGGAATTCTACGAGTGGCCAATACAAACTCTATTTTGGTCGGAAAGCCACCCTCGAACTCGACTGTCAGATAGTTCGGGGTGTAAGGATTCCACGTGATAGAGTCGACAGTCAACAGCTCTAGCTGCAAGCAAGAATGGGTAAACCCCTCTGCTACAGGGACTTCCGTCAAAGTGAAATGATGCCAACGCCGTCCCCGCGGATATGTCTCCAAGCCCAAAGTAGTGGCTAGACGTAGGCAATGGAGCCTCTCATATGCCAAAAATTGGAAGTGCAAAGATCAAATGACCTCAATGATAGAGATTGACAATCATAAAATAAGGAAATTAAAAGATGAAAAAGAAATTACTCACCAGTGGGAAGGGATAAAAACCTAACCAAGCCTCCGTCACTCCCTCAGAGCGTAGGTGCATCCCACGAAGAAAATAGGCGAAGGTGTAAGTGCCCTAATTAAAATACCTGATGCGCTCCACGTATCGAGTAGAGATAACCAGAGCGAAAGACAATGTCGAGGAGTTATCTGCAATGAAACAACCCCTGATGATCACCAAGAATAATCGCCTAAGAATACGATCTCTAACCCTCTAATCATCAGGCAGAGGCTCAGTCAAAGCTCCGCTCTGGGCATCAACACTCAATGGACCATAACGGACAGTCCAACCCTTGATGTCCGTCACAGGAACTCCCCAAAGGGATCTAACGGTAGCAGGTGAAATTTCAGCCACCAATGGCACTAGCTTCCCTTTAAAATCTATCCCTGTGATGAACCGCCAGTCCATCAGTGTCATCATCACCTCACAGTCCAACGGATGGAGAGACTGGGTCTGGTGGAACCAACGGTCAGATAATGCCCGTAGATAACCTCAAGGGTAACGATGGAGAGGAATAGAAAAGAAGGCCTCAAAGCCCCAAGTGTTGACGATGGCCTGATACTCCAGATGCGGAGTATGATATAAATAATGGACGTTGAACCAGTTCCCCTTGGGCTGTGTAAAGCCGAGAACATGCATCAAATACCAAGTCCAGATTAAACATGTGCCCTGAAATGGCAAAAGAAAGAAAAGTCCGGATTAAAAATTCCAGTCACCTCATTGGCGTAAAAGGTATATCGAGGGATGACGTCTCAAATCGCCCAAAAGCTCCGAAAGTGGCACAATGATGGCTGGAAGCTCCATACACAAAGCATGAGCTGGAACAAGATCCAAAAATGGGGCATCCTCGTCTTCCACGTCATCCGACCTCTTAGCCTGGATCGAACGAATCACAGACTCAGCCACCCAGCGAGGTAGCCGAGCTGGGCGGGGCTGGGAACATCAGAAGCCCTCCTCCGTCTCACACATGTAGCTACCCTGCTAGCACTACCTGGTCTATCTGGCTCCATAACCTGGACAAAGTCTCCAAAACACCTCAAAAAGGGTGAGGTAAGCCTTGAACTTACGGCCTATTAAGATTAAATCATTGCGTCATGCATATTCTAAGTCCTAAAGCATGCATTAGTTAACATACATCCCCAATAGAGTTAAAATTGCATGTTCATTAAATTCTCAGGCTTTTGAAAAAATTTCGCCAGAGTCTCCTTTGTAAAATAGAATATCTGCATGCACATATGCATGACTAGGTGGCCATTTAGTAGCACACCTACCCAAAAACATGAACAGTTCATATATATGAAAAAAAAATCAAAATCAAACTCCCCATGGCAGCTAAATTACCATGTGTATTTTTAGTTGAAAATCTAGGCTCATTTGCCCTCAAATAGGATTTGTAAACTGGCCAACAAGGGCGCCAAATGACTGTCTCAGAAATCAAATTTTTTCACATCAAAACGTTCAGCACGGTAAAACATACATATTTACTAATTCTGAAAATTTTTATCAAGTTATATAAGCATGCATATTCACTATATTGTGTTTAAAAGCATTTTGTATGAAATCTAACATTCTAACGGTCAAAACATGAAAAGAAATGATGTAATTGTTACCAGAGATGTGCAGAACTATTGTACGGTGATGAATTTAAAAAAAAGCAGTCCGAACTCGGTAGATCTGAAGAAGAAATCTCGAATTTCTTTATATTTCAAACTTGAAAATGAATTATAAAAGCCACGGGGGCTAAGTTATACTCGAAAGGAGTAGCAACTTCACCTGCGACAGACGCAAGTGGACTTGAGGCTCCCTAAGGTGTGTCCCACCCCCTCCGGTTCAGTCCAATTGAAGTTAAAGCGGAGTTTACAGAAGCTGAAAAGTCAAATCAGGGAAAAAACTACTACGCGATTGAGCGGAATGGCCTGAAACCCTGATTCTAAGCGTCAAGCTCCCGACGAAGGAAGAAACTTCATGTATGCAATTGGTAGAAGCCCTGATGTGGTATTCGGAATGCCGATGATGAAAACTGCCTCTGTCAGAGCATCGGGAAGGTCCGACATTGTAACGAATGAGATTTTTGTTTACAAATTATAAATATTTATTGAATTAAATAAATGTTTTAATTGATTTATTTATTAAGTTAAATAAATAATTTATATGATTGTTGTGGAGTAATTTAATTAAGTGTAATATGTTAATTAAATTAATTTTGTGGTGTAGTTCTAATTTAATTGAGCTAATTAAATTAGATGAATATTATGTGGTATTTCTTACATGAGATTTTGATTAATGAGTAATTATAATTGTGATGTGACAATTTTATTTTAGTTAATTGATGTTAGCTTTAATTTAATTAAATTAGAATGTTAGGATTTAATTAAATAAAGTGTGACATTGGAAACTATGTGTTAAAGGAGTTATTTAAATAAATAAAAGGGTTGTAAATTATTTTTTCCAAACAAGGCCTTTAAAGTTATTTTAAAGAGTTTTTCCAAACAAGGCCCTTACATATGTTTTAATCCTGTTTTATAAAAAAAGCATTAACTACTACAAACCTGTTTTGAAAAATAAAGGGTTTTGGCCAAACAAAGCCTTATGGATTTTGATTTTCAAAAATAACATAAGTGATATGTATTTATTAAGTTAATTAATTCTTATCAGTTATTATATTTTGTATTATATGTATATTGTCAGTTATATCTATACTACGTTAAGTTAGAATAGAGTTAGAATAGATACAAAGTTAGTCAGAGAGAAAGAATAGAGTAAGTTAGAGAGAAAAGAGAGAAGAAGAGGAAGGAGAGAGCTTGGGAATTCAAAGAAAACTTATCATCATCATCTTTTTCTTCCAATCAACAAAAGGGTATAATTCTAACTCTGTGAATTTATAAAACTATGTTTTCATGTTCTTCATGATTTTAGTTCTCTGTATATATGAGTTATTA
Source organism: Panax stipuleanatus (assembly GCA_020205555.1). NCBI lineage: Eukaryota > Viridiplantae > Streptophyta > Magnoliopsida > Apiales > Araliaceae > Panax > Panax stipuleanatus. The sequence continues at coordinate 68,779,633 of CM035123.1, read as the reverse complement.
TGAATTTGATGTAAACATGAATTATATGTTTAAATTGTGTCATAACATGCTTATATATATGATATATGATAATTTAAGTAGTTTAATTCATATAAATATGATGAACATGAAGAAATCATGTTCATAGCAATTTACAGTGAATTAGTTTTGAAAAATAGTTTCTTTAATTGTCAAAATTTATGTTTGATGATGCTCTATTATATAAATTGAGTTTAGATTATGATAACATGCTTAGAAACGAAATTTAAATGATTTGAATTGGGTGTTTTGATTTGAAAACAAACTCGCAGTGTTTATTTTCTTCGAGAACAGTTAACAATGGTTTTTTTCTTCAAAATAACAAAATTAAGAGTTTTGATTATGTGTTATGATGATTATACATGTAAAAACATGTTAGAAGCTTAAAATTATGTTTTCTATAAAGCTTTATATGCAATATGTTAGTTAAAATCAAAATTTGGTGCGAAGAAATAAGACAAAATTGGCTTTTTCTCTGCACAGTTCTCGAACTAGGTTTTCCCGCAGCAGGTACACCCGCCCCAGTGGGTGTTGGGTATTTTCTATACGCGCTACACGCAAGTGTACGTGGTCAACAAGTAATATACTGATAAGATCAGGTGTCGTACCTACAGAGACAATAATTCTATTTAATCAAACAAGTACCAGTTTTATATTATTTCAGCTTTATCAAACTAATGATTAAAAGATGATTTTCTAACTAAATTACTACTTAAACCAATTTTAACACTAACTCAAGATTGTAATAAGTTTTAGAGAATTAAGCCTACAACTTCACTTATTATTTCACTTCAGATAATATCCTTTTCTTTAGTTTATATCAATTACTCCAGATTATTAATCAAGAACACTAAAGTAGATATAACTATCTCTCAATGCATTATGCCCATACTCACTCAAATCCACAGATGATAGAATTAAGAAAGACACCTTAATTAACTAACTCACTATATCTCTATGTGAATTACAATTAAATCAAGTTTAAAATCAAGTTCTTATCAGATTACATATGATGCATAGATATCTCTATCCTATACATGAATTATGAATTCTAACTACGCAGAAATCACAAACATATGTCACTATGGCTAGTTCCAATCCCATATGTCATCTCTCAAATTCATATGGGATAACAAATAATTGGTGATCAAGCAATTATATAGATTAAGCACAACTCATAGTAAATAATCTAAAAATAATATTTAAAAACTGAATTAAAAGCTATTTAATCATCCATTACATAACAAGATCCGTCATAGGCTTAAATAAGAAATTAGTTCATCATAAATGAATAAAATCCAATAATCTACAGAGTCTTAATCATTCTGAATACAAAGTAAATATGAATAGAGAAAGAAAGGAATATGAAACTCCGTCGTTACTCGTCTTCACGTTCGCTTTGCGTTCGTCGGGTTAAGCTCTTCTTCAATCCTCTTCCGTTGTCCAAGTCTCAAACTAGGGTTCCAAATTATCTAAGTCTATCTTTATGAGCCTCTTTTTACCATATATATGTTCTCCTCCCGAGTAGCAACTTCCAACACTCCCTTCTCACAATCCTATTTGAAATAGAACAGTAACACCAAATCTGCCGGACATACGCCTTGGCGCGCTTTTAACTCTTTGAGGCACGCCCCGGCGTAGCTACGGCCGGCGAATTTTAAAGCTATGCAAGCGCGCCCCGTTGCAGATTACAGACAACAAGCCCTTCCTTATTTACGAGCTTCCAGCCCATCCACTTTGCGTCCCAAATCAGTTCCTGCACCAAAACCCACAAACATGCATGGAAAAAGCCTAAAACATACTTAAAGTAGTGATATCCTACATTTAAATGATACTGATTCGTAGGTATGAAACCTATTTATCAAATACTCCCAAACTTAAGATTTCGCTTGTCCTCGAGTGAAAATAAAAACCACACTGACAATAACAAATAATGTATTTATATGTATGCATATGCATGAGCTACTCCCTATATGCCTACGAATCTAGCAATAGATCAACATATTATTCAACACAGGCCTTAACGATATCATACGATACTCAAACAATACCAAAAATTCAATGTACAGTTCATCAGTTACTCAATTAGTCCATCCAACCCTGTTCTCACTCATGTTGTGCGTGTTTGCTTGTTAACTATTCTAACCATCAACACTTCAAAAACATCACATACAAACTTCTTAGTAGAAAAATGTTAGTTAAACTTTGAATATTCTGCATTTATAACAAAACCAAACAATCATAGTAACTACCGAGTTTGGGGAATTCAGATAGGGCTTATTTTTCTTATTCTTCATTCACTGGTGTGTTTTACGCTCCATCCAGTGTTACAATAGACCGTACAATGTTTGCATCTATTAGGCTTTTCAATTATACCCGTTTAGCAAACTTTCAACCAATGACTCCCAAACTAGACGATTTTAGGGCGCTAGGTGTAAAAACATCCCCAAGGGCTTACTTATTCAAGTAACAAAGGCCACAGATACAAACAAGTCCCTGTGTTTATTCTTTCTTTTTACTTATTTTTTTTTCTTGTCCTCCATTTTTTACTTTCTTTCTATTTTCTTTTCTTTTTCACCCCACTGACTCCCCCAAACTCAAGTTATTACTTACTTTTTTTAAGCCTTCAATGTCAATATAGCAGTTTCATCAAATTCTAACTAAGACTTTCCCCCCAGAAATAAGTCGTAACCCCTTGAACTGAGTTGGTTAGACAGTTAAACTTTTACGTGCTAACCAGTTACACAAGTTTCGGACAAAATCGGACTTTCATCTTGATTACCATCAGAAATCATCATTAATTTTCACTTTTTGTTCGAGTTAAAATGCAATACCAATCCTATCATCGGCCGGGCTAAATACATGTCAATCCATTGCTTAAACTCATGCAACCTATATGCCTAAATACAAAGAAAGGATTTTTGTAATTTTTCTTGATTTTCTTGATTTTTTCATTTTTTTTTCATTTTTTTAAATTTACCATATAATTAATGCAAATATAACTAATACTAATTAATGCAAATATAACTAATACTAATATACTTATTCTAACTTGCAATTAATTAATATGCAAAATGACATGAACATGTAGTTAACTAACATGCAACCTAACTAACTACATGACTAAACTACCCCCAAACTTTAACAATTCAATGTCATCGTTGGATAAAATAATAAAGGTTTGAGGACTGCCCTGAGCGATCAAGCGTCATGCTCAACCGGTGGATCCTCGGTAGGTGGGTCGTCAACCGGGTCCTCAACGGGCTGTGGAGGAAAAAATGCTGGCAAGGGCTGTGGAACTGGAAACTAGAAGTCTGTACTGGTAGTATTGAGTCAGGAAAAGGCGGCTGCTAGAGATCCATTGAATTCATTCTGTGTGGCAAACATGTGGTCTTGCCTAGCTGCTCCCTCGGAACCACACATCAATATATTGCTGCATATTCTAGAACTAGGAGTTGAAAGTATACTTTGTTCGGGATGAGGTGGAATTCTCACCTTGTTCATGTTCCTGTTCTTCCTCCTCAATAAAATCTTCATCCTACTCGTCTTCCTCATCATTGTCGACGTTGAAAAATTTAAGAAATACCACGAGTCAGTTTATAACCCATTTTTCCTCAAATCGATCTTCCTAAGTTATCTCTACCCTTATTCTTTTTATTGCAAAAAAAAGGTTTTGAAGGGTTTTTAGGAAAGAGGCCAACATGTGGATATGTCGACAATTTGATTTAAACAGAGTCGCCAGTTGATAATTTTGAAAATGGTTATACCAACTCAACCGAATTTGATTTGAAAAGAGGCCCAATTGCTGGACACTATCGAAACTTGATCTTTGAAATTGGAGTTTTGAGTTCGAGGGCTTGGTTAAGTGTGGGGAAGGTGTTAGACACCCCACGACTCCCGTGTAAACACGGTACCGCAATCTTTTTAATATTTCCCTTAAAATTGGAATGCGTGAGTGAATTCTGTTTGAAAATTGGGCCTTTTGATTGATTGAAAGCTATGACAGGCTTCGTTGAGCTTATATACGAAGGATTTTATTTGATTTGAAAATTAGTCTCCGATTTGATTTGCAAAAAAAGCATTATTTAATTTGATGTACAAAAGCTTTTGAATTGAATTGACAGTGATATTTTAAAAGCTGGTTTTATCAAACCTTTACGCTGACATAGGAATTGAAGCATATCGCTACTCTTAATTTTATCTTTATAGCCTTAAGGCTGCATGCAAATGGTGATTTGTCGGGCTGCGAAGCATCCTTGACCACAGAAATATAAACTGTCGGTCTCCTCATGGGTATGAAAACCATCTGAGGGACGCTGACACGACAATCTATATTTTCACTATGTTGAGACCTTAAATCCGGATAACCGTTTTAAGGTCTGTGCATGTACATTTTTATAGAAAAACTGGCAGGGTACATCTGTAAATCAGAGTTTGTCCATCGTGGGAATCAGATTCTGATAAGTTTGATCATGAATCCCATGATTCCTAGGCTCACATATGAGTAGCCAATAAATCTGCACAGTTCGAATTTGTACAGAGATAAATGTATGCGTTATCACGTCGCAATGGAACCAAGGATTCATCAGTAAATCCTAGCTACGCGTGGCTAAAGCGTCTCGTTCCCACTAGATAGCAATCTAAGGGATGCGAGATTGCTTTTGAAGCTGAAACTATAAAAATAACTAGATTTAAAGAAATCTCTGCCATTATAGCTTCTAGGTTCTGTTGGGACCTGTTTGAACCGTTGAAAGCTATAATTGGCGAGATTTGGATAAATCTAGTTCGCCCGCAGATATGTCAATGCAGATTCATATAAAAATGAATGTTAAATGCAGCAGTTGAATAAATTGAATAAAGCAATATATATAGTTAAATATATATAAAAGCTGTAAAAGGGCGATGGGTTTTCACTCACAAGCCCGGACTGGAATTGAAATATATATATATATATATATATATATAAAAACTGTAAATAGCCACGAAATAATCCAGGCTGTGACAGAAATAAAATATATATATATATATATATATATATATAAACAGTAAAAAGGGCGATAGATTTTCACGCCTGTGCCCGCATTGGAATTGAAATTGACAGAAAAATAGTCACCCAGTGACTGGGGAGAGCACCCAGTATGGGGAAGTGTGAAAAAGCAGTAAAATGGCCATGAAATAGTCCAGGCCGACTGAATATATATATATATATATATATATTGATAGAAATATAGTCAACCAGGACTGATATGAGTACCAGTGATGGTGAATGTCGCTTATATATGCGTAAATATATTTAAAAACTGTAAACTACCTCGAATTTGACATCCAGGCTTGACAGAATTGAAATATTAGTACATTTACAGTTAAATATATACAAAAGAGGGTCAAACCTGGATTAGGATGATAACCCAGTCCGGTGAAGTTGCCAGAATGTGGGTGCTAGTGCATTGAAGCTACTGGAGATGACGGATCATCAATCCGAGTTGTAAAAATATTGAAAACGGAGTTTATGTACAAAAATGTACTAATTTTTTACAAAAACGGCCACGAAACTAAGTTCCGGGCATACTTAGAAAGTGAAATTTCGTGTGCAAGTGTAAAACAGTGCAAAGTAGTAATAGCAACTTGCTGATCATAAAAATACTTACAATAGACCGCAATATGGGCTTTTTGCCAAATCGTAGGCTTTAAATGTCCAAATCTACCGGTGGTTTTTTGATATGTGGTAGTATATGGGTATATCTAATTGTTGGAGTGAAAATATTTGGGTTTGGAAGAGGTGTAAAAGTCAGAAAATCAAACTTTCAGAGCTTCGCTGCGTTCTGGCTTTTTTTCAAATGAACGGGGGGCACGTTTATTTATAGGCCAGGGAGCCTCCACTCTACCTGCGACAGTCGCGGGTAGAGCTATGGCTCGCCTAGGTGGGGCCCACGTGCCCGGCTTGGTCGTCTCAAAATACGTGCACTACGAGCAATGCGATGTCCGGTCGAAATCTTTCTAACTTTTGATCGGAGCTTCTGTTTGAGGCGTGCGATACCTTTTTAGAAAGATCTCGCTGAGAGTATCACAATGACATGGGAAAAAACATTTTCTGGGTCCAGGAAGACTGGTTCATAACCAGTTCTTCGATTCCCTGCAGTTTATCCGTTGAGCTGTCTTGCGTAGTTGCCACTCGGGATCGTCGTTAGGGTTCATTCTGACTTTGGCAGCATCGATTTGGCTTGAGTTTGACCAAGTCAGTTGAGAGTTGATGAAATGATAGTTGTACCCCCCCCCCCAGGGATGCCTGTAGTGTCGGTATGGTTGCTGGTTAACTTCTGGGAGCTGATTCCAAAACTTGGATCTTTGGTCGAGTCCTTTGACCTTAGGGTTATCTTTGAGGCTGACGGGGTCATTCCAGGTTTTGCTCTGGAGTTGTTGTGATGCTTTAGGTTGATGTCTGAAGTTGACCTAACGTCCCGGGTTGAGACCGGGGATGACCTGCACTTCCTTGGTTGAGACCGGGGTTGAGTTTGATTTCCCGGGTTACTGTCGGGGATGAACTGACTTTCCCGGATTAAGACCAGAGATGGCTTGACATGTCCTCGGTTGATTGGTACCTCCTGGTTTGAAATCAGGGTTGATCTTGACTTTCGGGGTTGAGACCGGGGTTGATTAATTCCTCTCGGGTTGAGACCGGGGTTGATTGATACCTCCCGAGTTACGGTCGGGGTTGAATTGACTTCTCGGGTTGAGATCGGGGTTGAGCTTGATGATCCGATTGACTGTCAGAACTTGATTAATGGTTCGATTGACTGTCGAAGCTTGATTGATGCTCTGATTGACTGTCAGAGCTTGATTGATGGTCTGATTGACTGTCAGAGCTTGATTGATGGTCCGATTGACTGTCGGAGCTTGATTACCGATATTAGGAATTAGATTTAGGTTGAAGGACCGACATTGGTGGTTGGATTTGGATTGATTAACGGTTTTGCCCTCCTACCGGGTTGGTATTGGGGCAAGGAAACTTTTGAGTGTCTATAGATGCCCCTCTTTATCATGTCCATGTAACGTGGTGAAATGGACAAGATAAAGATTAGTAGACACTGGAACTAAAAAGTGCCAGAGCCATTTTGAAGCTGGGCGTCTTGGAGTAGAATGGGGCTACTTTTGGCTGTGTGAGTTATCACTTTGCTGGGGAGGACGCTATCCAGTATAGCCATTGATGGTATTATGAAGTTATCGCAAGCCAGTTTTGTCATTCTCGACGGTAGATGACATCATTCACGATAATTTGTTTGACTCTGATGAGTTCGTTGAAGATGATTTATCACAGATTTTCCCGTCTTGATCTGCTAGGGATGGCGTCCTCTGCAATAACTTCATAGATTTTGAGGGGGTGAGCTATCACAGATTTTTTGTCTTGATCTGCTGGGGATGACGTCCTCTGCGATAGCTTTGTAGGTATTGAGGAAGTGGGCAGGATTAATACTACCTCAATGATCTTCTTTGAGGATGTGTATAACAGATTCCATCACCTGTCATTTGTGAAGATGGATTATTATATGACTCTCAACCATAGATCATCTCCCAACATTTCATGGGAACAGTCTGAAGGTTGAAATTGACTTCGGTCGGCACCCGAACTTCGCTGGGGTTGCACCAACCGCTGAGTTATCACCGGTCAGTACCTGATGCTTTGCTGGACTGGAACCAACAGCTGAGTTGTCACTGGTCAGTACCCAATGCTTCGCTAGACTGGAACCAACGGCTGAGTTATCACCGGTGAGTACCCGATGCTTCGCTGGACTGGAACCAACGGCTAAGTTGTCACCGGTTAGTACCCGATGCTTCGTTGGACTGGAACCAACGGCTGAAACTGCTTTGGTCAAAACCCAAACTTCACTGGGGCTGAGCCAACGGCTGAAACTGCTTCGGTAGAAACCTGAACTTCATTGGGGCTGAGCTAATGGTTGAAACTGCTTCGGTCGGAACCCAAACTTCGCTGGGGCTGAGCCAACGGCTGAAACTGCTTCGATCAGAACCCGAACTTCGTTGGGGCTGAGCCAACGGCTGAAACTGCTTCGATTGGAACCCAAATTTGGCTGGGGCTGAGCCAATGGCTGAAACTATTTCGATCAGAACCCGATCTTCGCTGGGGCTGAGCCAACGGCTGAAACTGTTTCGGTCGGTAGTTTTTGGCAGTTTTACGCAATTTTTGCGCAGTTCTTTCACAATTTAATTTGTTAATCCTCGGACATGGCTCCGGGATGAATGTCAAGGGTCTCTATGGATGTTCCCTTTTTGTCAGGATTGCACTGCTTGAACGCAGGATTTTAGGACAAACCGCTCAATCGCATAGCGATTTCTCTTCAGATTTGATTCGGCGGCCCGTTTAAACTCCATTTCGACTCGAATTAAACCGAGCCCAGGGTAGGTGGGACCCACTTGGGCTACCGCAGGTGGAGGTGCGGAAGCCGCAGGTGGAGTTGCGGCCACCTGGGGTACTTAATGTGCTGCGGGATTTTCATTTTGCAAGTTTTCCGTATAAGCAGCGAAAGGATTTTCGATCTTCACTTTCAGATCTACGGAGTTCTGGCAATCAGATTCTGAATCCATCAGTTCCTACGCGTTCAGCGCGGCGCAGGTAACGTTTTCCATCCTTCTTTCGCAGTTTTTGACCGTTAAAAGTATGTGAACCGCCTAGGGTGCTTTTAAACGTAAAGTATGAAAAATGTATGTCTATATGACCTATAAAATTTTTTTGTCTATATATGTATGCATATCTTACTGTAATGCACGTTTGGATGTAAAAAAATTAAGGTTCTGAGGCAGTTAATTTTTGATGCAGGTCCCTGGCTTGACACAACCTCGAGGGAACTGGTTTAGTGTGCACTCTCTCTATCAGACTCTGCAAGAGGATTATAGGGAGATCGTGGATGGCTGGGGATTTCAGGCCTTTTTCTCGATCCTGCCCGCCGTTGCCCTTGTGGGTATATGAGGGCTTTGTCTGAGCGCTGGTTTCACCAGACTCAGTCCCTTCATCTGCTTGATTGCGAGGTGATGATGACTCCTATGGACTGGAGATTTATCACTGGCATTGAGTTTGAGGGAGAGACAGTGCCTGTCATCTCTGACATTTCGCCCACCATAGTTAGATCCCTGTTGGGAGTCCATTAGTCAGCATTCAAGGGTCGGGCAGTCCGATCTGGTCCCTTAAGTATAGATGCCCAGGACGGGACTTTGTAGTTGCCTTCGCCTGATGATCGGAGGGCTAGAGATCGCATTCTGAGGCGATTATTTTTATCGATCATCAGGGGTTATTTTGTGGCGGACAACTCGTCGACGGTGTCCTTTTCTTTGATGAGCGCCACTTAGTATGTAGACCAGCTCAGTGCCTTTTATTGGGGCTCTTATACCTTTGCCTATTTTCTCTGGGGCATGCGCCTGCTTTCAGAGGTTGTGACGGAGGCTTAGTTAGGATTCCATCAGTTTTTGCTGGTGAGTACATCTTTCTGTACCTTTTTGATTTATGCACTTATTTTTGGCAGTCTTGATCACTGAGGACTTTTGATATTTGCATGGATAGCTTTGGGCATTTGAGAGGCTTCCTTGCCTACGGCCAGTTTCAGCATTAGGTCTAGAGACCTATCCACATGGACGGAGATGGCATCACTCCATTTTGACAGAGGTCCCTGTTGCTGAGGGATCACTCATGCCGGTCTACAGTTAGAGCTTTTTGATAGTAGTGTGCATACAAGACAATCATGTATGATGATAAAGCACGTACTTTGTAAACAATCTTATTTATTTATTAATGAAATATTCATTTATTAAAGGCATTTAATTATCTACATGTTGCTGTTTTTATAATATGTAAATAACCCATAGTTTTAAGCAATGCTTTTAGAATCATGATGATGATCATGCTAATGAGATCTAAATTCTTAGAAAGTTTTAAAACTTAAATAGTTCCCAATCATGGGATTACTAAAAAGGGGATTAGTAAATTCGGATAGATTGGTACATATGTTGCTTGCTCATTGGATGAGGATGATTGATCTCATGATCATTTGTGTGGAGACACTAAAGAAAGTATGTAGGTGCTTATTGGAGAATAAGTTCACTGAACGTGATTCGCTATGGAATACCTAATGGAGTTTTACTCGCATATCAATAGGAATTCCTAATGTGATAGTAGTACAAGTGATCCTTGGACTTGAGATCATCATAGTATCTTGTATATAACAAATTATACTTTGACTTATTCCTTAAGACCTTTTAAGGCATATATAGGGTATGCTTGGGTATAATGAGTTACATATGGAGATAATGAATGATCAATAAAGAATCTACCACCTCTAGTAAAAGAGGAGATATGTCCTATGTGATTCGTTAAATGACAACCCAGGAATCCTTGGCCAAGGTGAAATGAAATTAGAAAGGAGTTTTTAATTTGCATTATTTGGAGTTGTGCATTTTCTAATCGAAATACATATAATTAAATAAAATAAGACTTGACAGTAAATCCATGTCTTATATTTAATTGGGACATTGTATGGTGGAAGGATTGAATTGTATGGTAACTATTAACTCACAGGTTCTTTTATGATCAATGTTGAAATCTATATTATCTGGAAAGTCGTTGATCGCTAGGGAGGCTTATCCCTATTGTAGAATAAATATTATTTATTTAAATAGATTATTAGTTTAATTTATTTATTTAAATAAGATTAAAATTGTTTTAATTGATTTATTCACAACCGGTTTAATATGGAGAACCTAAAGGGTCACACCATAAAAGGAAGAATAATTATTTAAGAAGGTAATGGCATAATCGTAATAATGCATTAAGTATAATTAATTTAATCTATGGTGATAGAATAAATTAAATAGCTTAATGTTTATTATTTAATATTTTGGAAATATTAAATATAAATTAATAAGAGGAGTCTTATTAATATTATTACAATTATTATTATTTTAATTTCTAAAGGAGTTTAGTAATTAATTTAAGATTTAGTACTCTCATTTATTCCTAATAAGATTAGGAGACAAATTAATTAAATGAATTTAATTAATTATTCCCATGTGGTGGGAAGCCTAAATTAATTAAAGGAGTTTAATTAATTAAAAGAAATCTCATGTCTAATAGGATTAGAAGGGTTGACTAATATCTATATAAGAGGAGTCTTATAATAGATATTAGATGATGCAATTCCAATTGTTGGAGTGTACTCCTTTTCTATAGAGGATAGAAAACTAAGCCAACCATCCTCCTTCTTGATAATTCATCTTCCTTGGTGGATCACCTCTAGAGGCCAAACACTTGGGTGGCTAACGTTGATCAAAGGAAGGAATCTAATCCGGAAATTCAAGGAGATCACGAAGAACAAGGAGTTGAACTAGTACCTGTGGAAGCTTCGTTCTACAAGGGTATGATTCCATAACTTCTTATTTATCGTTTTAAATTAATAATTTGCATAAAGGATGATCCGGGTAATGGTTTTGTAGAAATTTTTTTAAACTCTGATATACCATGCTTCCGCTAATTTTTACAATTTGATTGCGTCACGATTTCGTACAAACCCAACAGTGGCATCAGAGTCAAACCTTTATGCAATTATTAATTTATTTTTGATTTCATATACATATGGGTATATATTTAAAATAATTTATTGGGCATAATTTTATTGTATAAAATTATTTTTTTTAAGAAAAAAAAATGTCGTTTTTTTTTTTGGACGAATCAGAATTTTTTTTTTTTGGGTGCTAATCTTGAATTCTGCAAAGAAAAGGTGTTGTCTCTTTCTTACTCCAAAAAGAAGATGACCCATCAATAAAGGACTCTTTTAATAAACCTGCAGGACTCTTTTAATAAAAGAAGGTGACTTCTTTTTAAAAAATAAATGTGAATTTATATTATATATATATATATGAGATATATTTATATATTATATTCTAAATAATTTTATAATTAAAATAAAGAGTTTATTTTAATCTTGAAATTGGATTTCATGCAATTTAAAATTGCCCATTAAATGATACTTATATATATTTGGAATGTTTTAATTCATGAGATGAATATTTATTTATTGATATATATGGTGATATGCATGATAATAAATGGGGATTGATTATGGACTATTTGACCAATGTGATTGGATTTTATTTTAGTTGAATGCTTGATTGAATGGGTTTTATTAAATGGGGTCTGTGTACCTCGTCTTCTCTAATTTTTTTTTATTGATGTAAAATTCTATCTCCCTCCTATGTACTTCCCCTTGACTGCTGATCAAGGTTTCTATTTAAATTAAATAGTTTAATGTAATAGAAATAGTTAGAATTATCTTGAAGAAATTGGAGACCAAGGAGCAAGGAGCGCGTGAAGACCCGTTTGTATGGAGCCCGGTTTAAATGTAATAGTTATATTTAAATTTAAATTCTTGCACTCCTAGGTTTGACCTTTTGGTTCACTTGGTGGCTCTAGTGAACCAAACTAGAATAAAAGTCCATAATCAATCCGGGTAGAATATAATATTCTATATTGCATGCTAAATATTATATATATTATATTTTATGCAAACATGCTTCGCATGTTTAATAAAATGACGCGTATTTTATATATATATGTGCATGTGCGCTAAACAAGATGAGACAAATAATAACAAACCCCTCAAAGAAATAATATTAAGTCCGAAGCGTTCAAATGATATTTGGAATATCGAACGTCGCCTTCTAGCATGATAAATTAATAGAGTATTAAATATTTAATATGAGCTTGTTGTGCTATCCACAAGGCGAGTATTGTGTATTTAAGATGTTCATTAATCACATTTGATGCTTATCAAGAAAATTGAACGATCTAGTCTTGTTGTGCTATCCACAAGGACGAAAATTTTTCTTTTTTGAATTTATAGAAGTGCTAGGCTGGACTTAACTTAAATCATTTTAGTTCGGATGTGCACACACTTGACCATTATGATTTAAGAGGCAAAATAAAAGGAGTTATATAGTGATGTAATTGACAAGAGTTGTCTACCTATTTATTTGTATATCGCTTGTTGTGCTATCCACAGGGTTATATACATTTGAAATGGGATCCTTATTCTCACCAGCAAATCTTTAATTAGATGTTGCCGAACTATATAAGTGAGGGTAATATAGTTTGATAAAAATAGTGGGAGATACCAATTTAAAATAAAGACCTAAATTTATTTTGGTATGCAAAATTAGTAAAATGAATGTTTGCTAAAATGTTGTTTTTCACATGCAAAATTTTAAAAATGTCAAAATCACTATTTTCACTGCGAAGCATACTTGATGCTAATAAGCTTACCGGGCCGAATTATACGGACTGGCTAAGAAATCTGAGAATAGTTCTCACTGCTGAAAAGATTTTTTATGTCCTAAACTCACCTGTCCCTGGAACTGTTCCAGAAACAGCCTCTGAGGAAGAGATTGCCACCATTGTAAAGTGGCAAGATGATGCATCTGTGGCTCAATGCATCATGCCCGCATCCATGAATAACGAGCTTCAGCGTCAGCACGAAAACATGGATGCTCCTACTATGTTGATTCACCTCAAGGAGTTGTATGGTGAACAAAGTAGGATTGCTAGATATGAGATATCTAAGGAGCTCTTCCGATCTCAGATGACTAAGAGCAAAGTGAACATAAAGAACAAAAGAAATCTGATCCAGCTAGCAAAGGAATGTGCTTCCATTGCAACGAGCCGGGTCATTGGAAGAGGAACTGCAAGAAGTTTCTGGCAAAGAAGAAGCTTGGAGAAGCTTCGACTTCCAATCAAGGTTTGTTCATGATTGAAATTAATTTTTCAGAAAGTCAAAATTCTACTTGGGTATTGGATACCGGCTGTGGTTCTCACATATGTAATAATGTGAAGGGACTGGTCAGAAGTAGAAAGCTGAACAATGATGAGGTGATCCTACGAGTTGGGAATGGAGCAAAGGTTGCTGCATTAGCTGTAGGAACTTATTATTTAGCAAATGCCTTCGGGCAAGTCCATTTATCTTAATAATTGTTATTATGTTCCGAATATTATTAAAAACATTATTTCAATTTCTGTATTGGATATGGAAGGATTTAACGTTGTTATAAAGAACAATAGTTGTTCTATTTATAAAGACGATGTTATATATGGTATTGGAAATTTGCGAAATGGACTTTATACACTTGACTTACAAGAAAATATATTTCAAATTGAACAAACTAAGAAAAGGAAAAGAGATGATATTAATTATACCTACATGTGGCACTGTAGACTCGGTCATATCAATGAAACAAGATTAACCAAGTTGCATAAAGATGGGCTCCTCGAGCTATCCGATTATGAATCATATCCAACTTGTGAATCTTGTCTCATGGGTAAAATGACTAAATCTCCTTTTAGTGGAAGAGGAGAAAGAGTTACAGAGTTGTTGGCATTGATTCACACAGACGTTTGTGGGCCTATGACAACAAGTGCACGGGGTGGGTATTCTTATTTAATTACTTTCACTGATGATCACTCAAGATTTGGATATGTGTATTTAATGAAATACAAGTCAGAATCATTTGAAAAGTTCAAAGAGTTCAAAAGTGAAGTAGAGAAACAAACGGGCAAGAGTATAAAGATACTTCGATCAGATTGAGGTGGAGAATACTTAAGCGGTGAGTTTCTCAATTATCTCAAAGAAAATGGTATAATCTCACAATGGACTCCTCTAGGTACACCACGGTTAAATGGAGTATCTGAATGGAGAAATCGAACATTGTTGGACATGGTTCGATCTATGATGGTTTTTACCGACCTTCCAATTTCCTTATGGGGATATGCCCTAGAAACGGCTGCATACCTACTTAACAAGGTACCTACCAAATCCGCCCCAAAGACTCCATATGAGATATGGAAGGGGAGGAAACCAAATCTTAAGCATGTTAAGACTTGGGGTTGTCCAGCTTATGTCAAAAAGTTTGAAAGCGATAAGCTACAGACTAAATCCGATAAGTGTAGATTTGTGGGATACCCTAAAGAAACTTTAGGGTATTATTTCTATCATCCAACTGATCAAAAGGTGTTTGTTGCGAAACATACTGCCTTCTTGGAAAAGGATTTTATCCATGAAGGGGTCAGTGGGAGTAAGATATATCTTGAAGAAGTTCAAGACCCATAAATTACCACGGATCAAAGTCAGGTACCTGACAAAGTAGAAGAACCTACTATACCACACCCTGTTCGTAAATCTGGAAGAGTACCGAAGATACCTGAGAGATATAGATTCATTATAGAGGATGACGATGAGGTACACATCATGAATGATGATGATCCATTGAATTACGAACATGCTATGAGTAATAAAGACTCAGGGAAATGGCTTGAAGCTATGAAATTCGAAATGGACTCCATGTATGAAAAACAAAGTATGGACTTTGATTTCACCACCTGAAGGCATTAAGCCTATTGGGTGTAAATGGGTCTTTAAAAGAAAGACTGGAGCGGACGGCAAGGTAGAGACCTATAAGGCCCGACTAGTTGCAAAAGGTTTCAAACAAAGACAAGGAGTTGACTATGATGAAACCTTCTCACCAGTAGCTATGCTCAAGTCCATTCGGATTTTGCTTGCGATTGCAGCTTATAACGACTATGAGATCTGGCAGATGGACGTGAAAACGGCCTTCCTCAATGGGAAACTTGAGGAGGATATGTATATGACACAGCCAGAGGGATTTGTTTCAAAGGTTGGAACAAATCAAGTCTGTAAGCTGCAACGATCCATTTATGGACTGAAGCAAGCTTCTAGTAGATGGAACATTCGTTTTGATGAGACAATCAAAGATTTTGATTTTATCAAAAATGACGATGAACCATGTGTGTACAAGAAGGTTAGTGGGAGCGCAATTTCATTCCTTGTATTATATGTTGATGATATATTACTGATAGGGAATGACATTCCTATGCTACAATCGATTAAAATCTGGTTATCTAAACACTTCTCCATGAAGGACTTGGGAGAAGCATCCTATATTTTGGGGATAAAGATCTATAGAGATAGATCTAAAAGGATGCTTGGTTTATCCCAAGGAACGTACATTGATGCAATGCTAAATAGATTTAGCATGGAAGATTCCAAAAGAGGTCTCATGCCGATGAGCCATGGAATACATCTCTCCAAGAAACAGGCCCCAAAGACACCTGAGGAGAGAGACCGTATGAGTAAGATCCCTTATGCTTCTGCAATATGATCTATCATGTACGGTATGATATGTACTAGACCGAATGTTGCTCATTCACTTAGTGTAACGAGCAGATACCAGTCGAATCCAGGAGAAGAGCACTGGAAGGCAGTGAAGAATATCCTAAAATACTTGAGAAGGACTAAGGATATTTTTCTTGTCTACGGTGGGTCTGAATTAAAACTCGAGGGCTTCACAGACTCAAGTTTTCAAACGGACCAAGATGACAATAAATCTGTTTCGGGGTATGTTTTTACCTTGAACGGAGGCACAGTGAGTTGGAAGAGTTCCAAGCAGCAAACAGTTGCTGATTCAGTGATAGAGGCAGAGTATATAGCTCCAAGTGAAGCTGCAAAGGAAGCTGTTTGGATGAAGAAGTTCATAACTGAACTTGGTGTGGTTCCTAGCATTGGAGAAGCAGTTCCCATTTACTGTGACAACACAGGAGCAGTTGCACAGGCTAAGGAACCGAGGTCTCATCAGAAATCTAAACACGTGTTGCGGCGATTTCATTTGATCAGGGAGATCATTGAAAGAGGAGACGTCACCTTGGAGCGTGTAGACTCTCAAGACAACATTGCAGATCCATTTACTAAAGCTTTAACACAACAGCAGTTTGATCGTCACTTAGAGAAGATGGGTATGAGATACCATGGCGATTGGCTTTAGTGCAAGTGGGAGATTGATAGTAGTGTGCATACAAGCCAATCATGTATGATGATAAAGCACGTACTTTGTAAACAATCTTATTTATTTATTAATGAAATATTCATTTATTAAAGGCATTTAATTATCTACATGTTGCTGTTTTTATAATATGTAAATAACCCATAGTTTTAAGCAATGCTTTTAGAATCATGATGATGATCATGCTAATGAGATCTAAATTCATAGAAAGTTTTAAAACTTAAATAGTTCCCAATCGTGGGATTACTAAAAAGGGGATTAGTAAATTCGGATAGATTGGTACATATGTTGCTTGCTCATTGGATGAGGATGATTGATCTCATGATCATTTGTGTGGAGACACTAAAGAAAGTATGTAGGTGCTTATTGGAGAATAAGTTCACTGAACGTGATTCGCTATGGAATAACTAATGGAGTTTTACTCGCATGTCAATAGGAATTCCTAATGTAATAGTAGTACAAGTGATCCTTGGACTTGAGATCATCATAGTATCTTGTATGTAACAAATTATACTTTGACTTATTCCTTAAGACCTTTTAAGGCATATATAGGGTATGCTTGGGTATAATGAGTTATATATGGAGATAATGAATGATCAATAAAGAATCTACCACCTCTAGTAAAGGAGGAGATATGTCCTATGTGATTCGTTAAATGACAACCCAGGAATCCTTGGCCAAGGTGAAATGAAATTAGAAAGGAGTTTTTAATTTGCATTATTTGGAGTTGTGCATTTTCTAATCGAAATACATATAATTAAATAAAATAAGACTTGATAGTAAATCCATGTCTTATATTTAATTGGGACATTGTATGGTGGAAGGATTGAATTGTATGGTAACTATTAACTCACAGGTTCTTTTATGATCAATGTTGAAATCTATATTATCTGAAAAGTCGTTGATCGCTAGGGAGGCTTATCCCTATTGTAGAATAAATATTATTTATTTAAATAGATTATTAGTTTAATTTATTTATTTAAATAAGATTGAAATTATTTTAATTGATTTATTCACAACCGGTTTAATATGGAGAACCTAAAGGGTCACACCATAAAAGGAAGAATAATTATTTAAGAAGGCAATGGCATAATCGTAATAATGCATTAAGTATAATTAATTTAATCTATGGTGATAGAATAAATTAAATAGCTTAATGTTTATTATTTAATATTTTGGAAATATTAAATATAAATTAATAAGAGGAGTCTTATTAATATTATTACAATTATTATTATTTTAATTTCTAAAGGAGTTTAGTAATTAATTTAATATTTAGTACTCTCATTTATTCCTAATAAGATTAGGAGACAAATTAATTAAATGAATTTAATTAATTATTCCCATGTGGTGGGAAGCCTAAATTAATTAAAGGAGTTTAATTAATTAAAAGAAATCCCATGTCTAATAGGATTAGAAGGGTTGACTAATATCTATATAAGAGGAGTCTTATAATAGATATTAGATGATGCAATTCCAATTGTTGGAGAGTACTCCTTTTCTATAGAGGATAGAAAACTAAGCCAACCACCCTCCTTCTTGATAATTCATCTTCCTTGGTGGATCACCTCTAGAGGCCAAACGCTTGGGTGGCTAACGTTGATCAAAGGAAGGAATCTAATCCAGAAATTCAAGGAGATCACGAAGAACAAGGAGTTGAACTAGTACCTGTGGAAGCTTCGTTCTACAAGGGTATGATTCCATAACTTCTTATTTATCGTTTTAAATTAATAATTTGCATAAAGGATGATCCGGGTAATGGTTTTGTAGAAATTTTTTTAAACTCTTATATACCATGCTTCTGCTAATTTTTGCAATTTGATTGTGTCACGATTTCGTACAAACCCAACACTTTTGACGGCGGGCTCGATCACCTGCACACTGTACACATCAGAGGACTTGACCGTCGAATTTGATGGAGGTTTCCCCACTGGTCGAGAGTTAACTTATCGACCAGCAGAGTCCCTATGTTGACGAAGGGAGGCTGGGAGCTCTATCTTTGAGAGCGTGACATTCGGAGCATTACAGGGGAGATCCGCATTCCCATTGCTCCTCCTGTTTAGCATCATTGGCCACTGTCCGTGCCTTTGACAGACATCCCTTTGGAGGGTATAGATGGATTTGATCTATCAAAGGGCCCATACAGCCAGGCAGCCTTCTACAGTTGGTGGAGTCCTCGCACTATTGGGGCTCAGACTCGTGCCACTCATTTTATAGAAGACATGGTGCCGGGGTCCGTGATGATGACGGACTGGATAGCTTGTATTAGAGAGCCTACTCACCCAGACCAGATAACACATCTGACCAGGGAGTTGGACCAGGCTCATTTCTTTATCAGGCACCTTGGCCGAGATCCATCAGAGGCATCTTCATTTGACCCATCCAGCTCTGGAGTAGGCCCCTCTTTAGGTCCATTCAATAGCAGTTATACAGGGGCAGATCCTCCTTTATACCGCCCAGATATGCCTAATCCCAGCAGCTTTGTGCAGACAGAGGATCTGGAGCAGGTCGATCGATTTGATACCGAGGTCTTTGACTTTCTGTGATAGCTATAGCAGCTATATTTTTGGTTAGCCACTGTTTTAGCTATTCGACATCTGTGCCATCATTTCGATAGACCACTATATTAGCTGGGTGGTGGTGCCCCATTTCCCTATATTCTTCCTTTCACTTTGTACCAGGATATAGGGATGATATATGCAGTAGATAGCTTTTTATAGATATTTCTATCATCTTTATCTGCTGCATCATGTTTATATCTTTGTCATTATGCATGTATCATGTGTATGAATTCAGACAGCTGCGATTTGACTTGACCTCTGGACGATCTTGTTATACGGTGCTACAGATGACGAAGTCTACAGTTAGCCATATAGTGTATTTGCCACGGTCAGAGGTGGCTGCATCGTTGCAGTTATGGTATGATAGTCTGCCCTTTCCAGCTAGGGGGATAGTTGACCAGATGCTAGGGCATTCGATGGCCCTTGTAGATTTCAGGGTTCCAGACAGCTTTATTGATGGCGTCCTACCCTTATGGATACCGGAGAGACAGGTATTCCGCATTGGGCGGTTTGAGCTTTCGCCTACTCTGGAGGAGTACTAAAGATTTATTGGCTTGGATTTAGAGTCGCCGTTTGCTCAGACGGCTATCAGTGATATGCGAAGACCTTTTACTCGACTGTCTGGTCTTGGGCAGAGCATAGTCATGGATGAGATCGTTTCAGGGCATGTGATCTCCCTTGACTTCTTGATAGAGCGCTATGGTGAGCTTGATAGCTACGACCGTCACATCGGGGATTTTATCATTTTTGCAGAGGAGTGACAGACAGCCAGGATAGACATGCTGCTGATGTGCATCGTAACATATATTTATATGCCATTGCATTTAGATCACCTTGATGTGGGATTGGTTGTTGTAGTCAGAGCCCTTAGGCAGAGCAGTACCATTATCCCTACGATCTTGGCGAAGACACTAATGTCGCTCACCTATTACAGTACCCGTCCAGCGGGGTTTTTTTGGGGTAGCACTGTTGTGCTGTATATGTGGTTGATGTCACACATACGATCGATTGGATCATTTAGACCTCATGCCTATTGTTTTAGCCATGAGATATCCTCAGTTTACTCCTTTCGTCCTCCTGATTGCTTCGACTCAGAGTCCTGGTTAGCATTTTTGTCGGATATTGAGCATCTATTCGTAATTTTGCTATGCTCAGGGATGGCGACCCCGTTCAGCTTCATTACTCATGCATCTAGCATGGATTATTTTCCTTTAGCAGGATTGAGGGGTGTGACTGTTGGGTTTGTACGAAATCCTGACGCAATCAAATTGCAAAAATTAGCGGAAGCATGGTATATCAGAGTTTAAAAAATTTCTACAAAACCATTACCCGGATCATCCTTTATGCAAATTATTAATTTAAAACGATAAATAAGAAGTTATGGAATCATACCCTTGTAGAACGAAGCTTCCACAGGTACTAGTTCAACTCCTTGTTCTTCGTGATCTCCTTGAATTTTCGGGTTAGATTCCTTTCTTTGATCAACGTTAGCCACCCAAGTGTTTGGCCTCTAGAGGTGATCCACCAAGGAAGATGAATTATCAAGAAGGAGGGTGTTTGGCTTAACCTTACTTTTCTATCCTCTATAGAAAAGGAGTACTCTCCAACAATTGGAATTACATCAATCTAATATCTATTATAAGACTTCTCTTATATAGACATTGGTCAACCCTTCTAATCCTATTAGACATGGGATTTCTTTTAATTAATTAAACTCCTTTAATTAATTTAGGCTTCCCACCACATGGGAATAATTAATTAAATTCATTTAATTAATTTGTCTCCTAATCTTATTAGGAATAAAGGAGAGTACTAAATATTAAATTAATTACTAAACTCCTTTAGAAATTAAAATAATAATAATTGTAATAATATTAATAAGACTCCTCTTATTAATTTATATTTAATATTTCCAAAATATTAAATAATAAACATTAAGCTATTTAATTTATTCTATCACCATAGATTAAATTAATTATACTTAATGCATTATTACGATTATGCCATTACCTTCTTAAATAATTATTCTTTCTTTTATGGTGTGACCCTTTAGGTTCTCCATATTAAACCGGTTGTGAATAAATCAATTAAAACAATTTTAATCTTATTTAAATAAATAAATTAAACTAATAATTTATTTAAATAAATAATATTTATTCTACAATAGGGATAAGCCTCCCTAGCGATCAACGACTTTTCAGATAATATAGATTTCAACATTAATCAAAAAGAACCTGTGAGTAAATAGTTACCAGTACAATTCAATCCTTCCACCATACAATGTCCCAATTAAATATAAGACATGGATTTACTATCAAGTCTTATTTTATTTAATTATATGTATTTCGATTAGAAAATGCACAACTCCAAATAATGCAAATTAGAAACTCCTTTCTAATTTCATTTCACCTTGGCCAAGGATTCCTGGGTTGTCATTTAACGAATCACATAGGACATATCTCCTCTTTTACTAGAGGTGGTAGATTCTTTATTGATCATTCATTATCTCCATATGTAACTCATTATACCCAAGCATACCCTATATATGCCTTAAAAGGTCTTAAGGAATAAGTCAAAGTATAATTTGTTACATACAAGATACTATGATGATCTCAAGTCCAAGGATTACTTGTACTACTATCACATTAGGAATTCCTATTGACAGGCGAGTAAATCTCCATTAGGTATTCCATAGCGAATCACGTTCAGTGAACTTATTCTCCAATAAGCACCTACATACTTGCTTTAGTGTCTCCACACAAATGATCATGAGATCAATCATCCTCATCCAATGAGCAAGCAACATATGTACCAATCTATCCGGATTTACTAATCCCCTTTTTAGTAATCCCACGATTGGGAACTATTTAAGTTTTAAAACTTTCTAAGAATTTAGATCTCATTAGCATGATCATCATCATGATTCTAAAAGCATTGCTTAAAACTATGGGTTATTTACATATTATAAAAACAGCAACATGTAGATAATTAAATGCCTTTAATAAATGAATATTTTATTAATAAATAAATAAGATTGTTTACAAAGTACGTGCTTTATCATCATACATGATTGGCTTGTATGCACACTACTATCAATCTCCCACTTGCACTAAAGCCAATCGCCATGGTATCTCATACCCATCTTCTCTAAGTGACGATCAAACTGCTGTTGTGTTAAAGCTTTAGTAAATGGATCTGCAATGTTATCTTGAGAGTCTACACGCTCCAAGGTGACGTCTCCTCTTTCAATGATCTCCCTGATCAAGTGAAATCGCCGCAACATGTGTTTAGATTTCTGATGAGACCTGGGTTCCTTAGCCTGTGCAACTGCTCCTGTGTTGTCACAGTAAACGGGAACTGCTTCTCCAATGCTAGGAACCACACCAAGTTCAGTTATGAACTTCTTCATCCAAACAGCTTCCTTTGCAGCTTCACTTGCAGCTATATACTCTGCCTCTGTCACTGAATCAGCAACTGTTTGCTGCTTGGAACTCTTCCAACTCAATGCGCCTCCGTTCAAGGTAAAAACATACCCCGAAACAGATTTACTGTCATCTTGGTCCGTTTGAAAACTTGAGTCTGTGAAGCCCTCGAGTTTTAATTCAGACCCACCGTAGACAAGAAAAATATCTTTAGTCCTTCTCAAGTACTTTAGGATATTTTTCACTGCCTTCCAGTGCTCTTCTCCAGGATTCGACTAGTATCTGCTCGTTACACTAAGTGCATGAGCAACATCCGGTCTAGTACATATCATACCGTACATGATAGATCCTATTGCAGAAGCATAAGGGATCTTACTCATACGGTCTCTCTCCTCAGGTGTCTTTGGGGCCTGTTTCTTGGAGAGATGTATTCCATGGCTCATCGGCATGAGACCTCTTTTGGAATCTTCCATGCTAAACCTCTTTAGCATCGTATCAATGTACGTTCCTTGGGATAAACCAAGCATCCTTTTAGATCTATCTCTATAGATCTTTATCCCCAAAATATAGGATGCTTCTCCCAAGTCCTTCATGGAGAAGTGTTTAGATAACCAGATTTTAATTGATTGTAGCATAGGAATGTCATTCCCTATCAGTAATATATCATCAACATATAATACAAGGAATGAAATTACGCTCCCACTAACCTTCTTGTACACACATGGTTCATCGTCATTTTTGATAAAATCAAACTCTTTGATTGTCTCATCAAAACGAATGTTCCATCTACGAGAAGCTTGCTTCAATCCATAAATGGATCGTTGCAGCTTACAGACTTGATTTATTCCAACCTTTGAAACAAATCCCTCTGGCTGTGTCATATACACATCCTCCTCAAGTTTTCCATTGAGGAAGGCCGTTTTCACGTCCATCTGCCAGATCTCATAGTCGTTATAAGCTGCAATTGCAAGCAAAATCCGAATGGACTTGAGCATAGCTACTGGTGAAAAGGTTTCATCATAATCAACTCCTTGTCTTTATTTGAAACCTTTTGCAACCAGTCGGGCCTTATAGGTCTCCACCTTGCCGTCCGCTCCAGTCTTTCTTTTAAAGACACATTTACACCCAATAGGCTTAATGCCTTCAGGTGGTGAAACCAAAGTCCATACTTTGTTTTCATACATGGAGTCCATTTCGGATTTCATGGCTTCAAGCCATTTCCCTGAGTCTTTATTACTCATGGCCTGTTCGTAATTCAATGGATCATCATCATTCATGATGCGTACCTCATCGTCATCCTCTACAACGAATCCATACCTCTCAGGTATCTTCGGTACTCTTCCAGATTTACGAACAGGGTGTGGTATAGTAGGTTCTTCTACTTGGTCAGGTACCTGACTTTGATCCGTGGTAATTTGTGGTTCTTGAGCTTCTTCAAGATATATCTTACTCCCACTGACCCCTTCATGGATAAACAACTTTTCCAAGAAGGCAGCATGTTTCGCAACAAACAGCTTTTGATCAGTTGGATGATAGAAATAATACCCTACAGTTTCTTTAGGGTATCCCACAAATCTACACTTTTCAGGATTTAGTTTGTAGCTTATCATGTTCAAACTTTTTGACATAAGCTGGACAACCCCAAGTCTTAACATGCTTAAGATTTGGTTTCCTCCCCTTCCACATCTCATATGGAGTCTTTGGGGCGGATTTGGTAGGTACCTTGTTAAGTAGGTATGCAGTCGTTTCTAGGGCATATCCCCAGAAGGAAATTGGAAGGTCGGTAAAACTCATCATGGATCGAACCATGTCTAACAGTGTTCGATTTCTCCTTTCAGATACTCCATTTAACTGTGGTGTACCTGGAGGAGTCCATTGTGAGATTATACCTATTTTCTTTGAGACAATTGAGAAACTCACCGCTTAAGTATTCTCCGCCTCGATCTGATCGAAGTATCTTTATACTCTTGCCCGTTTGTTTCTCTACTTCACTTCTGAACTCTTTGAACTTTTCAAATGATTCTGACTTGTATTTCATTAAATACACATATCCAAATCTTGAGTGATCATCAGTGAAAGTAATAAAATAAGAATACCCACCCCGTGCACTTGTTGTCATAGGCCCACAAACGTCTGTGTGAATCAATGTCAACAACTCTGTAACTCTTTCTCCTCTTCCACTAAAAGGAGATTTAGTCATTTTACCCATGAGACAAGATTCACAAGTTGGATATGATTCATAATCGGATAGCTCGAGGAGCCCATCTTTATGCAACTTGGATAATCTTGTTTCATTGATATGACCGAGTCTACAGTGCCACATATAGGTATAATTAATATCATCTCTTTTCCTTTTCTTAGTTTGTTCAATTTGAAATATATTTTCTTGTAAGTCAAGTGTATAAAGTCCATTTCGCAAATTTCCAATACCATATAAAACATCGTCTTTATAAATAGAACAACTATTGTTCTTTATAAAAACGTTAAATCCTTCCATATCCAATACAGAAATTGAAATAATGTTTTTAATAATATTCGGAACATAATAACAATTATTAAGATAAATGGACTTGCCCGAAGGCATTGCTAAATAATAAGTTCCTACAGCTAATGCAGCAACCTTTGCTCCATTCCCTACTCGTAGGATCACCTCATCATTGTTCAGCTTTCTACTTCTGACCAGTCCCTTCACATTATTACATATGTGAGAACCACAGCCGGTATCCAATACCCAAGTAGAATTTTGACTTTCTGAAAAATTAATTTCAATCATGAACAAACCTTGATTGGAAGTCGAAGCTTCTCCAAGCTTCTTGTCTGCCAGAAACTTCTTGCAGTTTTTCTTCCAATGACCCGGCTCGTTGCAATGGAAGCACATTCCTTTGCTAGCTGGATCAGATTTCTTTTGTTCCTTTATGTTCACCTTGCCCTTGGTCATTGTTGTCTGGTTCATGTAGCAGAAAATTAACGCGCAAGTATACGCGGTCAACAAGTAATATAAGAAGTAGGGTGTCGTACCCACGAGGACGAAGTCTTAAATGCAAATCAAATACTCAAGTAAGTACTATACTGTCTTATCTAAACAAATGATTGGTGGAGGAATTATCAACTATGCGATTATAACTAAAGGAAGCGGGAGAAATAAAAGATGTAGTAGTGAGACAAGCTAGGATTACAATTCCCCTAATGGTGGAGGAATTATCAGTTAATGTTTTGTTGGCGTAATAGATCGTGTGGAACACTTTGTCCCTTCTCTGCCCCAATACTGCCCCAATTGCAAAATCGCTGGCGTCACACATGAGCTCAAAAGGAAAAGTCCAATCAGGAGCTACCACAATAGGAGTCGAAATGAGTTTTTCCTTCAATAGTTCAAATGCTCTGAGGCAAGCTTCATCAAACTGAAAAGGCATATCCTTTTCCAACAGTGAACATAGCGGTTTTGTTATCCTTGAGAAATCCTTGATGAAACGCCTATAGAAACCTGCATGCCCAAGAAAACTCCTAACCCCTTTCACTGATGTAGGCGGCGGTAGACTATTGATGACATCAATTTTAGCCTTGTCTACTTCAATACCACCATCTGATACTCTGTGGCCCAGAATAATGCCCTCTTTTACCATGAAGTGGCACTTCTCCCAATTCAATACAAGATTAGTTTCAACGCATCTTTGGAGAACGGTAGTCAAATTCACCAGACAGTTATCAAATGAACTCCCGAATACAGAAAAATCGTCCATGAAAACCTCGAGGGTCTTTTCGACCATGTCAGAGAAGATGGACATCATGCAACGTTGGAATGTTGCAGGAGCATTACACAACCCAAAGGACATTTTCCGAAAGGCAAAGGTCCCATACGGACATGTGAACGTTGTTTTCTCCTGATCTTCGGGAGCAATAGAAATTTGATTATAGCCAGAATAACCATCTAGCAGACAGTAGTAAGCATGCCCAGCAAGTCTATCGAGCATCTGATCAATAAATGGCAAAGGGAAGTGATCCTTACAGGTTGACTTGTTTAACTTTCTGTAGTCCATACACACCCTCCATCCAGTCACCGTTCTGGTTAGAATCAACTCGTTATTCTCATTGGCTACTACTGTCATACCGCCCTTTTTTGGCACGCATTGAATGGGACTGACCCAAGGACTGTCCGAGATAGGGTATATAATGCCCGCATCTAGCAGCTTAATGATTTCCTTCCGGACCACCTCCTTCATTATTGGGTTCAACCTCCTCTGATGTTCAATGGTCGGCTTGGATCCTTCCTCCAGTAGGATTTTGTGCATACAAAGGGATGGACTGATCCCTTTAATGTCTGAAATCGACCACCCCAGTGCCGTTTTATACTGTTTAAGCACTAGCAGTAGCTTCTCTTCCTGGCCTTCATCTAAAGATGCAGATATTATAACAGGCAAAGTGGAAGAATTTCCCGAGTATGCATACCTCAGATGATTGGGCAGGGGCTTTAACTCAAGGACAGGAGGTTCTACAACAGATGGTTGGGATTTGGAAGTAGATGCTTTTGGATCATTCAGCGACTCAAACTGTCTTTGGAACTGTGTAGATCTCTGGGGTGCATCCAGCCAGTTAGCAAATTCAACATGGGTGCCCTCTTCATTAGCTCTGGTACCTCTTAGTGTAGCTTCTAAAGGGTCTGTCATGCATGTTTCTGAGAATACTTCCCTGACTGCATCATCAAGCACTTTAATCTGAAAGCAGTCTTCAGGGGTGTTCTGATATTTCATTGCCCTAAACACATTGAAAGTCACTTCCTGATCCTGTACTCTCATAGTCAGCTCCCCTTTCTGCACATCTATAAGGGTTCTCCCCGTTGCTAAGAATGGTCTACCCAGTATTATCGGGACCTCCCTGTCTTCCTCAAAATCCAGGACAATAAAGTCCGCTGGGAAGATTAACTTGTCCACCTTAACAAGCACATCCTCTACTATCCCCTTCGGGTACGTGAGAGATCTATCCGCCAATTGCAAAGTAACACTTGTGGGTTTGGCTTCATTCAGTCCAAGTTTCTTATATATTGACAGAGGCATCAAATTTATACTCGCCCCCAAATCACATAAGGCCTTGCCAATGAATTGGTCCCCGATAGTGCATGGGATCGTGAAACTTCCAGGATCTTTCAGTTTTGGCGGGAGCTTGTTCTGTAAAATAGCACTGCATTCCTCAGTCAGAGCCACTGTTTCATAATCTCCCATTTTTCTCTTCTTCGACAATATGTCTTTCATGAATTTAACATAGCTCGGCATTTGCTCCAACGCCTCTGCAAATGGGATGTTTATGTGAAGCTTCTTGAAAACTTCTAAAAACTTAGAAAATTGCTTATCAAGCTTTTGTTTCTGCATGCGCTGGGGGAATGGCAACTGCGGGATAGGAGGACTAGCTGTGTTCACTGTAGGGGTTGGTGATGAAGGGCTTTCTTGAGCATTTACCTCACCCCCAGGCTTATCATCACTTTTCTCCACAATAGATTCCTCTAAAGTCACTTCTTCTTGCACTACAGGACTCTCTCCACCCTTTTCATTTATAGTTTTCCCACTTCAGAGTGTAACTGCTTTGCAGTGTTCCTTCCCATCCCGTTTCGGGTTGACATCAGTGTCACTCGGCAATGTGCCTTGCGGTCGACTATTCAAAGCAGAGGCCAACTGTCCCATTTGGACTTCAAGGTTCCGGATGGAAGCCTCTTGATTACTGCTCCTTGTCTCATTTTGGGCAATATATCGAGACAGGAGATCTTCCAAACTAGGTTTTCTTTCCTGATGAGGTGGTGGATGGTGGAACTGATTATGAGAACTCTGTGGTTGTTGGTTGAACTGATTTTGAGCTTGAAAACCGGGAGGGTTTGAGAAATTAGGCCTGGTGGTCGGTGGTTGTGCTTGATTGCTCTGTGTGTTGCCCCAAGACAAGTTTGGATGATTCCTCAAGCCCGGATGATAATGAGTAGGGAGACTTGCGTTTTGCTGCCTCCCGTAGTTGGAAACAAATTGAACTGACTCGGGGCTTATGGCACACTGATCAGTTGTGTGGCTCCCTTGACACAATTCACACAACAATGCGACACTCTGAGCATTCTGTACAGCTTGCACTCCCATGGTGTCAAGTCTTTTAGTTAGCGCTGCAACCTGAGCCGCTAATTGCGTGACTGGATCTACCTCATATATTCCTGCTGCTCTTCTAGGGGCTTGCCTATCATTTGGCCATTGATAATTATTGGCCGCCATTGTTTCCACCAATTCATACCCCGCTGTGTGATGCTTAGACATGAACGCTCCTCCAGAAGCGGCATCAATACTCGATCGAGTAGCTCCAGATAACCCATTATAGAATGTCTGGATGGGAAGCCATTCTGGCAGTCCATGGTGGGGGCATTTTCTTAGAAGATCCTTGAATCGCTCCTATGAGTCGTACAAAGACTCTGACTCAAATTGAATAAAAGAGGTAATTTCGTGCCTGAGCCTGGCGGTTTTAGCAGGTGGGAAGAACTTTGCCACGAACTTTTGAGCCAGGTCATCCCATGTGGTTATGGAGCCTGACGGAAGTGAATGTAGCCAGCTCTTGGCCTTGTCCTTTAAAGTGAAGGGAAACAATCGCAGTCTGATGGCATTGTCAGTCACTCCGTTGCATTTAAACGTATCGCAGATCTCCAAGAAGTTCATCAAGTGATCATTGGGGTCATCATTTGGTAATCCCCCAAACTGAATATTGGAGCACATTTGGATGGTGCCCGGCTTGATCTCAAAATTGTTTGCTTGGATTGCGGGCCTAAGAATGCTCGCTTGCAAATCTGCGATGTGAGGCATAGCATGCTCCCTTAAAGATTTCTGAAATTCCTCAGCCATTGTAACAGGAGTATTTAGGCCCCGAGCTTTTTCTCTTTGCAGGCGTCTGTACGTTCTATCAACCTTGGGATCGAGAGGTATTATATTCCGACCCCTTCGAGGTGGCATACGCCGTTGAGATCACCTGAAAAGAAAATTAAACAGATAAAATTAGTCTAAATTAAGATTGTAATGACTTAGCTTTAATATTGATAACAAATATTACTAAGTCCCCGGCAACGGCGCCAAAAACTTGTTGTCTGGTTCATGTAACAGAAAATTAACGCGCAAGTATACGCGGTCAACAAGTAATATAAGAAGTAGGGTGTCGTACCCACGAGGACGAAGTCTTAAATGCAAATCAAATACTCAAGTAAGTACTATACTGTCTTATCTAAACAAATGATTGGTGGAGGAATTATCAACTATGCGATTATAACTAAAGGAAGCGGGAGAAATAAAAGATGTAGTAGTGAGACAAGCTAGGATTACAATTCCCCTAATGCGTCGCCTAAACTCCTAACTCTCCACATTACAAACAAATCAAGGAATGGTCAGCCGAGAAATGAACTATGCATATGCTTCTGTCGAAGGCCAAATGCACATCCCTAGCTAGATGAATCACAATATGTCTATCGATGAAAACAACTAGACTAGGGTCAATAAGATTGGTCTCAAGACTACACAAGGCAAATAGAGATATGTCTATCCTATTTAGCAGTTTATGCATACATTCCTTTAGACAAGGGCATAACAAGTGTTGTTGTATTTTAAAAGCCAGATATTAATGTCCAATCTTCAATATCCATTAATATCACTACCAAAACTCTGTCAAGCATTTAGTCAATAAGCAAGAAATACAACAACCCATTCCCAAAATGATTCATTAATATAAATAGGAGAGAAAGTTAATTAGGCTAAACACTAGGTTACATTGCAATCCTAAAAAGGTATTAGTTCATAACCATGGTGCTAATACACATTTCTATCACATTCAACATTGCTCAGTAATACACAAATAACTTAGAGATTTGGAATAAGAAAACTCCTGTTGTGGGTTTTCTGTCTCCCAGTCTTCTCTTCTTCGTGGAACTCCTGAGCTGTCTATGAATGCAATGACTATTCTCCCAAAGAATAATACTTGTTTCTGCTCTAGAATCTCCAGATATCTACTCTGTCTTTTTCTTTTTTTCCTCGCCTCCGCGTATATGTCTCCAAGTCTTTTAGGTCATTAAAAATGAACCAGTCAAGACACCGGAGGTGACGCTGCGGCGCGGAGCATACAACTATTTGGTGGCGCTGCGGCGCCACTAACGCTGCGGCGTGAAATTAATAAGTCCTGTGGCCGCTGCAGCGCCAGATAATATCAGCACGGCCATGGGGTCGGCGCTGCGGCGCGAGCTAAAGGCTGGGCTCTGGCGCTGCGGCGCCAGAGTGTAGAAAATGACACAATTGCCCCCTACAAGCTGGAGATGACTCAAAAAGCCCTGCATCAAAAAGGGAGAGCATAATAACAACAAAATATATGCAAAAGCATAATAAATAACGAAAAACAAGCAACGTCTTAAACTTGAGCGAATCTGATATGTGATATAAATACCGCATATCAGATACCTCCAAACTTAAGCATTTGCTTGCCCTCAAGCAAACTATCTAACATCCACACCCACACTACCGGACGACGTGAAAGGAAACTACAACTATAGAATAATACCACGGCTTCAAAGCGTACTTATAAAGCCTCTCTCAGAATAGGACAATCAATGACATGAAAGGGGCTTTAAATCGAATTTGCAAGCATGAGACTGTAATCGATCCACTCAATGCGTGCGAAGATCAACCGTCCTAACTAAACATAGCTCAAAAAAAAACTCGCACAGTCGAATGCTAAAAACAATATGCACACTACGCAACTTAAACAATCAACAAGCATTAAGACTAGGATGCAATCACAGGAAAAGATCAAAAGGCTCTAGCATGAAGACAACAAAAATCTGACTCGGACAGTCCTTAATTACCTTAGGCTAGACAGAGCTACCCATAAATGAGCTTTTGATCAGTGACTCCCAAGCCAGACGGCTTTAGGGCACTAGGCGTAAAACACCCCTATGAATCTAATCACTCGAGCAGCAAAGGCCACGTAATCAACATAAGCCAAATTAGACTTTAAGAAATCTGAAGATTATTTGACGAGTGCATTTTATGCTCCATCTCAACATCGGTCCTGCGTTTATGGGCGAGTGCGTTTTACGCTCCATCTCGACCCACCGCAAGACTTTCGATATTCAATCTCCTTTTCAATTAATTCTATTATATTTTGTTATACAACATGCCAGAGCCCAAGATCCAAAACTGAAAACAAACACCCAAGCCCTTTATTACCTTGCAGAAATGAAAGTTTATAAGAATGAACATATTCCCAAAGCAATAAACGCGCGACGTAAAATCTAAACATAATTAGTTAAAACAGTTGATCGGCTCTTGTTAAGAAAGACGGATCAAAAACAGTCTCGACTTATCGATTCACAACCCCTAACTCATACATGCTTGACACAACTCTAAGAGACAGCCATAACTACATGGCGCTTGTCATTAGCCACGATTCAAAAAATTTGACAGCTAAAACACCCTCACCCAGCATATTCACAGCTACAGAACGGGGTTAACAAGGGGGAAAAAATCCAACTAAAATAGGCATGACCCTGCCCAAAAAGGAGAAACCATAACACATGGCATCAAGTAAACCAAAAAAAACTGCACAATTCCCAAAATATGGCTATAAACAATACAACCAAAAATTACAAGAAAGCCAAAGCGAAAGCAAAATACTATATACAAAAATAAAACACAAGCAATTAAATACTATAAACCAAACATTCATTAATATACCTAATAAAACCAACGCACCACTGCATCATAACATGCATCCCAAAATAAACCGAAAACATCCACAAACATAGCATAAAAGAAAAATAGATAGTCAGGGGCTAAACCGCCCAAAAGAAACATGACAGCAATTCATATATAATAAAACTAAAAACAGGAAATCTCCCCCAAACTTGAAATTTGCCAATGACCTCACTGGCCTTCACCCTCTGGAGCACCATCACCTCCGCCATCATCATCGGCTTCAACATTGGCATCCGCTGGCTCCTCCTCGCGATCCTCTCCTGTGGCTGGAAATGGTGGAGGATAAGGCGCAAAGACTGGAGGCTCTGGAAATTGAAAGGGCATGGACTCTGCGTCGTCTCCTCCTTGAGCATAATAGATACTGGACACTGTATTTGCGAACTCCGCATGATAGTGATTGAATTCGCTCTGCCATTGAGCCACTGTATCAACCTTGCTGTGGAGAAAATTAAGACTGCTTAAGATCTCTGCCAAGGCCCCGGGTGGCATAGCCTCAGAAGATGGGGGCTCAGGCACTTGAGCGGAGGTACCAGCTTCCGATGAGGGAGGCGGCAGAGGCCCCGGTAAATATCCTTGACCCTTTGGCTGTGACGGAGGTCCCCCATCCCATACTCCATAACGGGCTATAACGTGATGATCAATGACAGCCATAGGCGGCTGAGTGATGTCGTCTTTCTCCCATACCACACCCGTCCTTTTGCATAGGCGTGTGATCAGAGAAGGACGAGGGAGGCCGGAATTGACGTTGCTCTTAATGGCCTTTTTAATTGAATCCTGGATAAGAACCCCCACATCAACTTTCAGCCCCATGACAATTGCATAAAGCAGTACTGCCCTCTCCCTTGTTACATCGCTCAGGTGGCGTGTTGGCATGATATTGGCACAAATAAAAGAGTACCACGCCTTACCATAACGGCTCAAGGCTTGATGGGGGAAAGAGGTCTTTTCATCGTGGAATTCATTGGTTTTCCACACGGTACCAGGCTTGCAGAGCTTTGCTATAATCTCATCAGTATTGTAACTCCGCATCCCAGACTCCAGATAATCCTTACCCTCGTAGTTTGGAGTCCCATACACAGCATTGATTGTTCGACTGTCATATTTGATCAACTTACCCCGAACTGGCACCGAAGCAGGACCATCGGCATTAGCATTTGTATAGAATTCCTTTACCACTGAAATAACTGCAGATTCGGGCGGCTTGGTGAAGTGAACCCATTTCATAGTTACAATCATTGAATTCATATCGCCGTCCATCTTGTCATCTGGCCTTAGTCCTCTCTCTGGCACCAAACTCCTCTTTGAGAAATTTTGGGCATATCGCTTCCATGCTTCCTCACTCGGGAATTTTACAGCATCCCAAAGAGGAGGAGCAGCTCTGGAAGACGGAGGAGGACCTATACTAGTGCGAGGACGCTTGGAACCCATAGCCAACAAAACCAAAGGACAATAGAAAGATAAATCACAAACGAACAAAACAAACTCTGCGAAATCCTGTACCTTGGCTTGCTTATTAATAGAATGAAGGA
The DNA here is from genome assembly GCA_020205555.1 of Panax stipuleanatus. Taxonomy (NCBI): domain Eukaryota; kingdom Viridiplantae; phylum Streptophyta; class Magnoliopsida; order Apiales; family Araliaceae; genus Panax; species Panax stipuleanatus. Next base: position 68,745,458 of record CM035123.1, on the reverse strand, counting down.
GAATAACTGCACGACGGTTGAAGGCCCCAAATGCTCAGAAACCGAATTGGGAGTGACGGTTGATTTGTCGCACTCGTTGGGAGAAAGGGAGATGTGTGAGAGAGAAAAGAGGAACACTGCAACTGAACCCAAAAGCCTCAATTAAACGTAAAAATACGGTGATGGCGCTGCGGCGTGATGCATGGCGCTGCGGCGCGGGATAGGGTCTTCTTGGCGCTGCGGCGTCATTTTCTGCGCTACTGCGTCACATTGAGTCTTCTTGGCGCTGCGGCGTCATTTTCGGCGCTGCGGCGTGAAATATTGACGCTGCGGCGGGACATTCGGACGCTGCGGCGCAACTCTCCAGTAGCTTCCAGCATATGCCGGCGCCGCGGCGCAAAAAAATATTAAGGATATGGCGCTGCGGCGTGGTGATTGGAGCTGCGGCGCGAAACTCAGACTACCTCCTGGCGCTGCGGCGCGAGAACTGTGCTTTCTTTTCCTGCACTACCCAAAAACCTGAATCAAAACCCAGATAAACTACTAAACAAAGCAAACAAACTAACAATTATACAAACTATTAAACTACATATTAACACACTAAATTAACATCTTCAAAAATTCTAAGGAAAAGAAAAACAATTGCATTAATGATAACTAAAGAAAACAACACTAAATAAAACCACAAGGATATTTTTGATACTGAGATGGGGTTGCCTCCCCATCAAGCGCTTGATTTAGAGTCGTCGGCTTGACTTTCGCCCCACCTTACACCGGGTCTCCCAAGGTGATGGAGGTGTTTTGTCGATCGACCTCGCCGCCCCAATAGTGTTTCAAACGTTGTCCATTGACTTTGAAGGTTTTGTCTGAATGCGGGTCTTCGACCTCAATAGCCCCATGAGGATACACTTTAGCAATGGTGAACGGCCCCGACCATCGGGACTTCAACTTCCCTGGGAATAATTTCAGCCGCGAGTTAAAAAGAAGCACCTTCTGGCCTTGTTCGAAGTTCCTTTCGACAATTTTCTTGTCATGTCACCGCTTTGTCTTTTCCTTATACAACTTAGCGTTTTCATATGCGTGCAGACGAAACTCGTCTGATTCATTGAGTTGTAATAATCTTCGTTCACCTGCTGCATCCATATCGAAATTGAGCTTTTGGATAGCCCAATATGCGTTGTGCTCTAGCTCCACAGGAAGATGACAAGCCTTGCCATAAACAAGCCTATACGGAGACATTCCGATAGGCGTTTTGTAAGCGGTGCGGTATGCCCACAAGGCATCATCAAGCTTCTTTGACCAGTCCTTCCGATTAGGATTAACGATCTTCTCCAAGATACGCTTAACCTCTCGATTAGAGATCTCTGCTTGGCCACTTGTCTGCGGATGATAACCTGTGGCTATTTTATGGGTCACCCCATACCTAGCAAGAAGTGCTTCGAAATATTTGTTGCAAAAATGTGACCCTTCATCACTGATTATTGCCCGAGGAGTACCGAAGCGAGTGAAAATATTTTTCCTTAAGAAATTAAGCACCACCTTAGCATCATTAGAAGGCAAGGCGACTGCTTCTACCCATTTGGAGACATAATCAACCGCGACAAGAATATAAAGATTGTTGTAGGACGACGGGAATGGTCCCATGAAGTCAATACCCCATACATCAAACAACTCTACTTCAAGGATATTCTGCAGCGGTAATTCATGCCTCCTTGAGATGGTTCCTACCCTTTGGCATCTATCACAGTGCATCACATATTGGTGTGCATCTTTGAACAGGGTAGGCCAGTAAAACCCAGATTGGAGTACTTTAGCAGCAGTTCTTTGGCCCCCAAAATGTCCTCCATAATTAGAGGAATGACAATGATGGAGCACACCTTCGATTTCCTCCTCTGGCAAACATCTCCGCAGAATCTGATCTGAACACTGTTTGAATAAAAAGGGCTCGTCCCAAAAGTATTGTTTTGCATCATGTAGGAATTTCTTCCTTTGTTGATAACTCAAGATGGGAGGAAGCACTTGACAAGCGACGAAATTTGCAAAGTCCGCATACCACGGGGCTTTACTTTGGACGCCAAACAGTTGTTCATCCGGGAAAAAATCATTGATGTCTTTGATTGCGTCTCCCGAATGAGGAGGGTTTTCCAACCTCGACAAGTGATCTGCTACCTGATTTTCTGTCCCCTTTTTGTCGCGGATCTCCAGATCGAACTCCTGTAGAAGAAGGACCCACCTTATCAGCCTGGGCTTTGCATCTTTTTTCTCTATCAGATATTTAATGGCCGAATGGTCTGTGTACACAGTCACTTTTGTTCCAATGAGGTAGGAACGGAATTTGTCGAAAGCATACACCACTGCCAGCAATTCTTTTTCGGTTGTGGTGTAATTTAACTGAGCATCAGTTAATGTTTTGCTGGCGTAATAGATCGTGTGGAACACTTTGTCCCTTCTCTGCCCCAATACTGCCCCAATTGCAAAATCGCTGGCGTCACACATGAGCTCAAAAGGGAAAGTCCAATCAGGAGCTACCATAATAGGAGTCGAAATGAGTTTTTCCTTCAATAGTTCAAATGCTCTGAGGCAAGCTTCATCAAACTGAAAAGGCATATCCTTTTCCAACAGTGAACATAGCGGTTTTGTTATCCTTGAGAAATCCTTGATGAAACGCCTATAGAAACCTGCATGCCCAAGAAAACTCCTAACCCCTTTCACTGATGTAGGCGGCGGTAGACTATTGATGACATCAATTTTAGCCTTGTCTACTTCAATACCACCATCTGATACTCTGTGGCCCAGAATAATGCCCTCTTTTACCATGAAGTGGCACTTCTCCCAATTCAATACAAGATTAGTTTCAACGCATCTTTGGAGAACGGTAGTCAAATTCACCAGACAGTTATCAAATGAACTCCCGAATACAGAAAAATCGTCCATGAAAACCTCGAGGGTCTTTTCGACCATGTCAGAGAAGATGGACATCATGCAACGTTGGAATGTTGCAGGAGCATTACACAACCCAAAGGACATTTTCCGAAAGGCAAAGGTCCCATACGGACATGTGAACGTTGTTTTCTCCTGATCTTCGGGAGCAATAGAAATTTGATTATAGCCAGAATAACCATCTAGCAGACAGTAGTAAGCATGCCCAGCAAGTCTATCGAGCATCTGATCAATAAATGGCAAAGGGAAGTGATCCTTACAGGTTGACTTGTTTAACTTTCTGTAGTCCATACACACCCTCCATCCAGTCACCGTTCTGGTTAGAATCAACTCGTTATTCTCATTGGCTACTACTGTCATACCGCCCTTTTTTGGCACGCATTGAATGGGACTGACCCAAGGACTGTCCGAGATAGGGTATATAATGCCCGCATCTAGCAGCTTAATGATTTCCTTCCGGACCACCTCCTTCATTATTGGGTTCAACCTCCTCTGATGTTCAATGGTCGGCTTGGATCCTTCCTCCAGTAGGATTTTGTGCATACAAAGGGATGGACTGATCCCTTTAATGTCTGAAATCGACCACCCCAGTGCCGTTTTATACTGTTTAAGCACTAGCAGTAGCTTCTCTTCCTGGCCTTCATCTAAAGATGCAGATATTATAACAGGCAAAGTGGAAGAATTTCCCGAGTATGCATACCTCAGATGATTGGGCAGGGGCTTTAACTCAAGGACAGGAGGTTCTACAACAGATGGTTGGGATTTGGAAGTAGATGCTTTTGGATCATTCAGCGACTCAAACTGTCTTTGGAACTGTGTAGATCTCTGGGGTGCATCCAGCCAGTTAGCAAATTCAACATGGGTGCCCTCTTCATTAGCTCTGGTACCTCTTAGTGTAGCTTCTAAAGGGTCTGTCATGCATGTTTCTGAGAATACTTCCCTGACTGCATCATCAAGCACTTTAATCTGAAAGCAGTCTTCAGGGGTGTTCTGATATTTCATTGCCCTAAACACATTGAAAGTCACTTCCTAATCCTGTACTCTCATAGTCAGCTCCCCTTTCTGCACATCTATAAGGGTTCTCCCCGTTGCTAAGAATGGTCTACCCAGTATTATCGGGACCTCCCTGTCTTCCTCAAAATCCAGGACAATAAAGTCCGCTGGGAAGATTAACTTGTCCACCTTAACAAGCACATCCTCTACTATCCCCTTCGGGTACGTGAGAGATCTATCCGCCAATTGCAAAGTAACACTTGTGGGTTTGGCTTCATTCAGTCCAAGTTTCTTATATATTGACAGAGGCATCAAATTTATACTCGCCCCCAAATCACATAAGGCCTTGCCAATGAATTGGTCCCCGATAGTGCATGGGATCGTGAAACTTCCAGGATCTTTCAGTTTTGGCGGGAGCTTGTTCTGTAAAATAGCACTGCATTCCTCAGTCAGAGCCACTGTTTCATAATCTCCCATTTTTCTCTTCTTCGACAATATGTCTTTCATGAATTTAACATAGCTCGGCATTTGCTCCAACGCCTCTGCAAATGGGATGTTTATGTGAAGCTTCTTGAAAACTTCTAAAAACTTAGAAAATTGCTTATCAAGCTTTTGTTTCTGCATGCGCTGGGGGAATGGCAACTGCGGGATAGGAGGACTAGCTGTGTTCACTGTAGGGGTTGGTGATGAAGGGCTTTCTTGAGCATTTACCTCACCCCCAGGCTTATCATCACTTTTCTCCACAATAGATTCCTCTAAAGTCACTTCTTCTTGCACTACAGGACTCTCTCCACCCTTTTCATTTATAGTTTTCCCACTTCAGAGTGTAACTGCTTTGCAGTGTTCCTTCCCATCCCGTTTCGGGTTGACATCAGTGTCACTCGGCAATGTGCCTTGCGGTCGACTATTCAAAGCAGAGGCCAACTGTCCCATTTGGACTTCAAGGTTCCGGATGGAAGCCTCTTGATTACTGCTCCTTGTCTCATTTTGGGCAATATATCGAGACAGGAGATCTTCCAAACTAGATTTTCTTTCCTGATGAGGTGGTGGATGGTGGAACTGATTATGAGAACTCTGTGGTTGTTGGTTGAACTGATTTTGAGCTTGAAAACCGGGAGGGTTTGAGAAATTAGGCCTGGTGGTCGGTGGCTGTGCTTGATTGCTCTGTGTGTTGCCCCAAGACAAGTTTGGATGATTCCTCAAGCCCGGATGATAATGAGTAGGGAGACTTGCGTTTTGCTGCCTCCCGTAGTTGGAAACAAATTGAACTGACTCGGGGCTTATGGCACACTGATCAGTTGTGTGGCTCCCTTGACACAATTCACACAACAATGCGACACTCTGAGCATTCTGTACAGCTTGCACTCCCATGGTGTCAAGTCTTTTAGTTAGCGCTGCAACCTGAGCCGCTAATTGCGTGACTGGATCTACCTCATATATTCCTGCTGCTCTTCTAGGGGCTTGCCTATCATTTGGCCATTGATAATTATTGGCCGCCATTGTTTCCACCAATTCATACCCCGCTGTGTGATGCTTAGACATGAACGCTCCTCCAGAAGCGGCATCAATACTCGATCGAGTAGCTCCAGATAACCCATTATAGAATGTCTGGATGGGAAGCCATTCTGGCAGTCCATGGTGGGGGCATTTTCTTAGAAGATCCTTGAATCGCTCCCTATGAGTCGTACAAAGACTCTGACTCAAATTGAATAAAAGAGGTAATTTCGTGCCTGAGCCTGGCGGTTTTAGCAGGTGGGAAGAACTTTGCCACGAACTTTTGAGCCAGGTCATCCCATGTGGTTATGGAGCCTGACGGAAGTGAATGTAGCCAGCTCTTGGCCTTGTCCTTTAAAGTGAAGGGAAACAATCGCAGTCTGATGGCATTGTCAGTCACTCCGTTGCATTTAAACGTATCGCAGATCTCCAAGAAGTTCATCAAGTGATCATTGGGGTCATCATTTGGTAATCCCCCAAACTGAATATTGGAGCACATTTGGATGGTGCCCGGCTTGATCTCAAAATTGTTTGCTTGGATTGCGGGCCTAAGAATGCTCGCTTGCAAATCTGCGATGTGAGGCATAGCATGCTCCCTTAAAGATTTCTGAAATTCCTCAGCCATTGTAACAGGAGTATTTAGGCCCCGAGCTTTTTCTCTTTGCAGGCGTCTGTACGTTCTATCAACCTTGGGATCGAGAGGTATTATATTCCGACCCCTTCGAGGTGGCATACGCCGTTGAGATCACCTGAAAAGAAAATTAAACAGATAAAATTAGTCTAAATTAAGATTGTAATGACTTAGCTTTAATATTGATAACAAATATTACTAAGTCCCCGGCAACGGCGCCAAAAACTTGTTGTCTGGTTCATGTAACAGAAAATTAACGCGCAAGTATACGCGGTTAACAAGTAATATAAGAAGTAGGGTGTCGTACCCACGAGGACGAAGTCTTAAATGCAAATCAAATACTCAAGTAAGTACTATACTGTCTTATCTAAACAAATGATTGGTGGAGGAATTATCAACTATGCGATTATAACTAAAGGAAGCGGGAGAAATAAAAGATGTAGTAGTGAGACAAGCTAGGATTACAATTCCCCTAATGCGTCGCCTAAACTCCTAACTCTCCACATTACAAACAAATCAAGGAATGGTCAGCCGAGAAATGAACTATGCATATGCTTCTGTCGAAGGCCAAATGCACATCCCTAGCTAGATGAATCACAATATGTCTATCGATGAAAACAACTAGACTAGGGTCAATAAGATTGGTCTCAAGACTACACAAGGCAAATAGAGATATGTCTATCCTATTTAGCAGTTTATGCATACATTCCTTTAGACAAGGGCATAACAAGTGTTGTTGTATTTTAAAAGCCAGATATTAATGTCCAATCTTCAATATCCATTAATATCACTACCAAAACTCTGTCAAGCATTTAGTCAATAAGCAAGAAATACAACAACCCATTCCCAAAATGATTCATTAATATAAATAGGAGAGAAAGTTAATTAGGCTAAACACTAGGTTACATTGCAATCCTAAAAAGGTATTAGTTCATAACCATGGTGCTAATACACATTTATATCACATTCAACATTGCTCAGTAATACACAAATAACTTAGAGATTTGGAATAAGAAAACTCCTGTTGTGGGTTTTCTGTCTCCCAGTCTTCTCTTCTTCGTGGAACTCCTGAGCTGTCTATGAATGCAATGACTATTCTCCCAAAGAATAATACTTGTTTCTGCTCTAGAATCTCCAGATATCTACTCTGTCTTTTTCTTTTTTTCCTCGCCTCCGCGTATATGTCTCCAAGTCTTTTAGGTCATTAAAAACGAACCAGTCAAGACACCGGAGGTGACGCTGCGGCGCAGAGCATACAACTATTTGGTGGCGCTGCGGCGCCACTAACGCTGCGGCGTGAAATTAATAAGTCCTGTGGCCGCTGCAGCGCCAGATAATATCAGCACGGCCATGGGGTCGGCGCTGCGGCGCGAGCTAAAGGCTGGGCTCTGGCGCTGTGGCGCCAGAGTGTAGAAAATGACACAATTGCCCCCTGCAAGCTGGAGATGACTCAAAAAGCCCTGCATCAAAAAGGGAGAGCATAATAACAACAAAATATATGCAAAAGCATAATAAATAACGAAAAACAAGCAACGTCTTAAGCTTGAGCGAATCTGATATGTGATATAAATACCGCATATCAGTCATCCGAGATCGGAAGAGCTCCTTAGATATCTCATATCTAGCAGTCCTACTTTGTTCACCATACAACTCCTTGAGGTGAATCAACATAGTAGGAGCATCCATGTTTTCTTGCTGACGCTGAAGCTCGTTATTCATGGATGCGAGCATGATGCATTGAGCTACAGATGCATCATCTTGCCACTTTACAATGGTGGCAATCTCTTCCTCAGAGGTTGTTTCTGGAACAGTTCCAGGGACATGTGAGTTTAGGACATAAGAAATCTTTTCAGCAGTGAGAACTATTCTCAGATTTCTTAGCCAGTCCGTATAATTCGGCCCGGTAAGCTTATTAGCATCAAGTATGCTTCGCAGTGAAATTAGTGATTTTGACATTTTTAAAATTCTGCATGTGAAAAATAACATTTTAGCAAACATTCATTTTATTAATTTTGCATACCAAAATAAATTTAGGTCTTTATTTTAAATTGGTATCTCCCACTATTTTTATCAAACTATATTACCCTCACTTATATAGTTCGGCAACATCTAATTAAAAAATTGCTAGTGAGAATAAGGATCCCATTTCAAATGTATATAACCTTATGGATAGCACAACAAGCGATATACAAATAAATAGGTAGACAACTCTTGTCAATTACATCACCATGTAATTCCTTTTATTTTGCCTCTTAAATCATAATGGTCAAGTGTGTGCACATCCGAACTAAAATAATTTAAGTTAAGTCCAGCCTAGCACTTTCATAAATTCAAAAAAGAAAAATGTTCGTCCTTGTGGATAGCACAACAAGACTAGATCGTTCAATTTTCTTGATAAGCATCAAATGTGATTAATTAACATCTTAAATACGCAATACTCGCCTTGTGGATAGCACAACAAGCTCATATTAAATATCTAATACTCTATTAATTTATCATGCTAGAAGGCGACGTTCGATATTCCAAATATCATTTGAACACTTCGGACTTAATATTATTTCTTTGAGGGGTTTGTTATTATTAGTCTCATCTTTGTTTAGCGCGCATGCACATATATATATAAAATACGCGTTATTTTATTAAACATGCGAAGCATGTTTGCATAAAATATAATATATATAATATTTAGCATGCAATATAGAATACTATATTCTACCCGGATTGATTATGGACTTTTATTCTAGTTTGGTTCACTAGAGCCACCAAGTGAACCAAAAGGTCAAACCTAGGGGTGCAAGAATTTAAATTTAAACGTAACTATTACATTTAAACCCGGGCTCCATACAAACGGGTCTTCACGCGCTCCTTGCTCCTTGGTCTCTAATTTTTAAAGATAATTCTAACTATTTCTATTACATTAAACTATTTAATTTAAATAGAAACCTTGATCAACAGTCAAGGGGAAGTACATAGGAGGGAGATAGAATTTTACATCAAGAAAAAAAAATTAGAGAAGACGAGGTACGCAGACCCCATTTAATAAAACCCATTCATTCAAGCATTCAACTAAAATAAAATCCAATCACATTGGTCAAATAGTCCATAATCAATCCCCATTTATTTTCATACATATCACCATATATATCAATAAATAAATATTCATCTCATGAATTAAAACATTCCATATATATATGAGTATCATTTAATGGGCAATTTTAAATTGCATGAAATCCAATTTCAAGATTAAAATAAACTCTTTATTTTAATTATAAAATTATTTAGAATATAATATATAAATATATCATATTTATTTATTTTTTTTTAAAAAAAAAATCACCTTCTTTTATTAAAAGAGTCCTGCAGGTTTATTAAAAAAGTCCTTTCCTGATGGGTCACCTTCTTTTTGGAGTAAGAAAGAGACAACACCTTTTCTTTGCAGAATTCAAGATTAGCAAAAAAAAAAATGTGATTCTTCCCAAAAAAAGTCTTCTTTTTTTTTTTCTTAAAAAATATAATTTTATACAATAAAATTATGCCCAATAAATTATTTTAAATACATACCCATATGTATATGAAATCAAAAATAAATTAATAATTGCATAAAGATTTGGCTCTGATGCCACTGTTGGGTTTGTACGAAATCGTGACGCAATCAAATTGCAAAAATTAGCGGAAGCATGGTATATCAGAGTTTAAAAAATTTCTACAAAACCATTACCCGGATCATCCTTTATGCAAATTATTAATTTAAAACGATAAATAAGAAGTTATGGAATCATACCCTTGTAGAACGAAGCTTCCACAGGTACTAGTTCAACTCCTTGTTCTTCGTGATCTCCTTGAATTTTCGGGTTAGATTCCTTTCTTTGATCAACGTTAGCCACCCAAGTGTTTGGCCTCTAGAGGTGATCCACCAAGGAAGATGAATTATCAAGAAGGAGGGTGTTTGGCTTAACCTTACTTTTCTATCCTCTATAGAAAAGGAGTACTCTCCAACAATTGGAATTACATCAATCTAATATCTATTATAAGACTTCTCTTATATAGACATTGGTCAACCCTTCTAATCCTATTAGACATGGGATTTCTTTTAATTAATTAAACTCTTTTAATTAATTTAGGCTTCCCACCACATGGGAATAATTAATTAAATTCATTTAATTAATTTGTCTCCTAATCTTATTAGAAATAAATGAGAGTACTAAATATTAAATTAATTACTAAACTCCTTTAGAAATTAAAATAATAATAATTGTAATAATATTAATAAGACTCCTCTTATTAATTTATATTTAATATTTCCAAAATATTAAATAATAAACATTAAGCTATTTAATTTATTCTATCACCATAGATTAAATTAATTATACTTAATGCATTATTACGATTATGCCATTACCTTCTTAAATAATTATTCTTTCTTTTATGGTGTGACCCTTTAGGTTCTCCATATTAAACCGGTTGTGAATAAATCAATTAAAACAATTTTAATCTTATTTAAATAAATAAATTAAACTAATAATTTATTTAAATAAATAATATTTATTCTACAATAGGGATAAGCCTCCCTAGCGATCAACGACTTTTCAGATAATATAGATTTCAACATTAATCAAAAAGAACCTGTGAGTAAATAGTTACCGTACAATTCAATCCTTCCACCATACAATGTCCCAATTAAATATAAGACATGAATTTACTGTCAAGTCTTATTTTATTTAATTATATGTATTTCGATTAGAAAATACACAACTCCAAATAATGCAAATTAGAAACTCCTTTCTAATTTCATTTCACCTTGGCCAAGGATTCCTGGGTTGTCATTTAACGAATCACATAGGACATATCTCCTCTTTTACTAGAGGTGGTAGATTCTTTATTGATCATTCATTATCTCCATATGTAACTCATTATACCCAAGCATACCCTATATATGCCTTAAAAGGTCTTAAGGAATAAGTCAAAGTATAATTTGTTACATACAAGATACTATGATGATCTCAAGTCCAAGGATTACTTGTACTACTATCACATTAGGAATTCCTATTGACAGGCGAGTAAATCTCCATTAGGTATTCCATAGCGAATCACGTTCAGTGAACTTATTCTCCAATAAGCACCTACATACTTGCTTTAGTGTCTCCACACAAATGATCATGAGATCAATCATCCTCATCCAATGAGCAAGCAACATATGTACCAATCTATCCGGATTTACTAATCCCCTTTTTAGTAATCCCACGATTGGGAACTATTTTAGTTTTAAAACTTTCTAAGAATTTAGATCTCATTAGCATGATCATCATCATGATTCTAAAAGCATTGCTTAAAACTATGGGCTATTTACATATTATAAAAACAACAACATGTAGATAATTAAATGCCTTTAATAAATGAATATTTTATTAATAAATAAATAAGATTGTTTACAAAGTACGTGCTTTATCATCATACATGATTGGCTTGTATGCACACTACTATCAGTGACTACTTATCATCCCTTGGCAGTTATGGAGCAATTTGATCAGTGGCAGAATATGCACGATTTTGAGGATTCTGCTGATCAGAGGATGTCGGCTTCATCGATGTCATCAGCCGACATGGTTAGAGTCTATGAGTGTTGGACTCACAGGGAGAGGGCTAAGTTCTCCAGTAGATATCTGGGTCGTTCTTTGGAGTATTTTGCATGGTTAGAGGCAGAGGCCGCAGTCGTAGTAGCAGAGCTTCATTTACCTCCGCTTGCGGATTCTGACGAGGAGGAGCCTATGGAGGATCCCGATTCTCCTACTAAGGATGAGCTATTCGTAAATTTGGCAGTAGCTTTGATTAGTGATCCCCTGGTTATTCCCACAGGGATAGATCCAACTTTGTCAGATTCTCTATTCAGGATGACCTTTGAGAGAGACTCAGCTAGAGCGCAGATGTTGGCTATCGTATCTGGTAGAGATTTAGCTTTTGCTAAGAGGGATGGTCTCAGGATCGCTTTGGATACTGGATTGACTGAGCGGGAGGAGCTTCGCTCTGCTTTAGATACCACCATTATGGAGCGAGACGAGGTTCGCTCAGCCAGAGATGCAGCATATGTTGAGATTGAGGAGACTTTGATTTCTCATGATGCAGCTTTTGTAGAGAGGGATGAGTCTATAGCTTCCCATAATTTCCACATTGCTGATAGTACTGCTCTTCGATCTTACACCCATGGTTTGGTTACCGTGATGAGTGCTTATATTGATGACCACAGTGCTACCCTGCAGATGACTGTGGATATTCTTAGACGTATGGAGGCTGAGTGGACTACTCTTACAGATCCTCCTCCATCTTCAGAGAGAGATGTCATGCTGACATTGCTGACCCGCTTGTCCTTGGGTCCATAGACTAGCTTTATTTTTCCTACACAGACTAGCTCAGCCATTTTTGCCATGTACAGGGCACTATGTATATAAAGCAGTTTATATATCAGAGAAATATATTCTTAAGATACTTCCCTGCTTAGATATGTATTGTCATCGCTGAGTGATTACCACTTTCGTCATGACTCGTAGTTGTTGATGCATTTTGAGCTTCTCCTTGATGGACTGACAGTTGAGGTGTCAAGGGAGTTCCTCAAATGGGTCTGGTAACCTGACAGCTTGTCATCATTTAGCTTTTATTTGTCTTCGATGTCTTGGAACTGGTCTTCCAATTTTTTTATTTTTTCTTAAAGGTCAAATTGCGTCGTAGAGGGTTGCCTACGTACTCCCGGGTTGAGGGAGATCAGGTCATGCATAGTTCTGGTTGAAGAGGTTTGCAAAGAGTTTATCTGGGGTTTGAATTTGGTTCGATGAGCTTTGGAATTTGATGCTGAGATTTATAAGTTCTTTGGATCTTTGCTTGGTTTGACCGCACCATAGATGGTTGCCTACGTACTCCTGGGTTGAGAGAGATCAGGTCATTCATAGTTCATGCTTTTCTAGTGAAAAACTAAACCTGATTCGATTTGTAGGACCCAGATGAGGGTATGCATATGCTTCAGACGTAGTACTTTTTCACGGTGTCTGAATTGATGAGTTGGGGAAATTCATTCCCGTCCATTTCTTGTAGCCTGATGGCTCCCCCTATCAGCACTTCCTTGACAATGAAAGGACCTTCCTAGTTTGGAGCAAATTTTCCTTTGGCTTCATCCTGATTGGTCAGGATTTTCTTTAACACCAAATCATTTTCTTTGAATTGCCGAATTTGGACTTTCTTGTTGTAGGACCTGGCGATCCTTTACTGGTATAACCGTCCGTGGAAAATGATTGTGGCCCTTTTTTAGTCTATCAGGGATAGTTGATGATATCGATCTTGCAACCATTGATCTTCGTCCATCTGAGCATCTATTAACACTCACAAAGACTCCATCTCTACTTCTATGGGGAGGACTGCTTCCATGTCATAGACCAGGGAATAGGGAATAGCCCCAGTAAAGGTGCGCATTGACGTCCTGTAGGCTAACAGGGTGAGAGGTAGCAGGTCAAGCCAGTCTTTGTGATTGGCGAACATTTTTTGCATGATCTTCTTGATGTTTTTGTTGGCCACTTCAACAGCACCGTTCATCTTGGGCCGATAGATGACGGAGTTGAGATACTTGATGTGGAACCTGCCGCACAGTTCTACTATCATTTGATTGTTTAGGTTTTTGGGGTTATCTGATACGATCACCTCCAGTTATCCATATCGACAGACGACAATATTTTTGATGAAACTGATAATGACCTCTTTTGTGACTTTAGGAAAAGAGGCTGCTTTAATCCATTTGGTGAAGTAGTCGATCATGGTGAAGATGAACCGATGACCGTTATTGGCTTTGGGTTCGACTGAACCTATTGATAGTAGTGTGCATACAAGCCAATCATGTATGATGATAAAGCACATACTTTGTAAACAATCTTATTTATTTATTAATAAAATATTTATTTATTAAAGGTATTTAATTATCTACATGGTGCTGTTTTTATAATATGTAAATAACCCATAGTTTTAAGCAATGCTTTTAGAATCATGATGTTGATCATGCTAATGAGATCTAAATTCTTAGAAAGCTTTAAAACTAAAATAGTTCCCAATCGTGGGATTACTAAAAAGGGGATTAGTAAATCCGGATAGATTGGTACATATGTTGCTTGCTCATTGGATGAGGATGACTGATCTCATGGTCATTTGTGTGGAGACACTAAAGCAAGTATGTAGGTGCTTATTGGAGAATAAGTTCACTGAACGTGACTCGCTATGGAATACCTAATGGAGTTTTACTCGCCTGTCAATAGGAATTCCTAATGTGATAGTAGTACATGTGATCCTTGGACTTGAGATCATCATAGTATCTTGTATGTAACAAATTATACTTTGACTAATTCCTTAAGGCCTTTTAAGGCATATATAGGGTATGCTTGGGTGTAATGAGTTACATATGGAGATAATGAATGATCAATAAAGAATCTACCACCTCTAGTAAAAGAGGAGATATGTCCTATGTGATTCGTTAAATGACAACCCATGAATCCTTGGCCAAGGTAGAATGAAATTAGAAAGAGGTTTCTAATTTGCATTATTTGGAGTTGTGCATTTTCTAATCGAAATACATATGATTAAATAAATTAAGACTTGACAGTAAATCCATGTCTTATATTTAATTGGGACATTGTATGGTGGAAGGATTGAATTGTACGGTAACTATTAACTCACAGGTTCTTTTATGATTAATGTTGAAATCTATATTATCTGGAAAGTCGTTGATCGCTAGGGAGGCTTATCCCTATTGTAGAATAAATGTTATTTATTTAAATAGATTATTAGTTTAATTTGTTTATTTAAATAAGATTAGAATTGTTCTAATTGATTTATTCACAACCGGTTTAATATGGAGAACCTAAAGGGTCACACCATAAAAGGAAGAAGAATTATTTAAGAAGAAAATGGCATGATAGTAATAATGCATTAAGTATAATTAATTTAATCTATGATGATAGAATAAATTAAATAGCTTAATGTTTATTATTTAATATTTTAGAAATATTAAATATAAATTAATAAGAGGAGTCTTATTAATATTATTATTATTATTATTATTTTAATTCTAAAGGAGTTTAGGAATTAATATAATATCAGTACTCTCTCTCAATCCTAATAAAGATTAGGATATAAATTAATTAAAAGTATTTAATTAATTAATTAAATAAAACCCTATTCTAATTGGATTAGGAGGGTTAACCTAATATCTATATAAGAGAGTCTTATATCAGAAATAAAAAATGTGAAATTTTCCAAGAGTTGGGAGTACACATATTCTATAGAGATAGAAACAAGGGTTAAGCCAATAACCCATCTTCTTGAGTTCTTCATCTTCCTTGGTGGATCACCGTTAGAGGCCAAACATTTGGGTGGCTGACATTATTCAAGGGAAGGAGCCACTATCAGAGGAATCAAAGGAATCAAAGGAGTAGAACTTGTACCTGAGGAAGCTTAGATCTTCAAAGGTATAATTCCATGTTCTCTCTTTTCTGTTATTGATAACAAGCACAAAGCATGATCATGGTTATGGGTTTGTATAAATTTTGAAAACCTAGTTTTTACGCTTCTGCCCTATTTATGTGATTTGATTGCATGATTGCGTTACATACAAACCCAACAGTGGTATCAAAGCCTAACTTTGTGCTAATTATCAATTTTATAATTCCATGTATGAATTGATGTGAGAATTGGATCGTTTTTCTGGACAAAAATCGTTTTCTGCAAGTTTCTGCGGCGAACGGCGCAGCTGCGCAGCCTCCCAGTTCATTACTGGCGCAGCTGCGCCGGTCTGCAAAAACTGCTGCTTCCGTCTACCTGCGCAGCTGCGCAGATGCCTAGTTCATTACTGGCGCAGCTGCGCCGGTACCTGGACAGACCCTGAAAATTGATTTTAATTAATTAAGTAAACTGTTTATTTAATTGATAAAGTTTTAAAATAAAGAAGTTTATTTTATCTGAAATATGATTGCAGAATGCTAAAATTAAAGGAGTTTAATTTGGATTTATTTTTGATTAAAATAAAAGAGTTTATTTTGTTTCAAAAATAAAATTTAGCAAAACTTTTGTCCATTAAATAACATCAATCCATATATGGAATAGCATTGTTATTCATGAGATGAATGGATATTTATTGATGCATATGTTGATGTGTATGATAATAAATGGGATTGATTATGGACAATGACCAATGTGATTGGATTTTATTTTGGATGAATACTTGAATGTATGGGTTTTATAAAATGGGCTGCGTACCTCATCTTCTCTAGTTTTATTCTCGATGTAAATTCTATCTCCTTTCTATGTACTTCCCCTTGACTGCTGATCAAGGTTTCTATTTAATTTTAATATAAGTTAATGTAATAGAGATAGTTAGAATTATTTTGAAGAAATTGGAGACCAAGGAGCGAGGAGCGCGTGAAGACCCGTTTGTATGGAGCCCGGGTTTAAATGTAATAGTTACATTTAAAATTTAAATTCTTGCACTCCTAGGTTTGACCTTTTAGTTCACTTGGTGGCTCTAGTGAACCAAACTAGAATAAAAGTCCATAATCAATCCGGGTAGAATATAGTATTCTATATCGCATGCTAAATATTATATATATTATATTTTATACAAACATACTTCGCATGTTTAATAAAATGATGCGTATTTTATATATATATGTGCATGCGCGCTTAAAAGATGAGACAAATAATAACAAACCCCTCAAAGAAATAATATTAAGTCTGAAGCGTTCAAATGATATTTGGAATATCGAACGTCGCCTTCTAGCATGATTAGTTAATAGAGTATTAAATATTTAATATGAGTTTGTTGTGCTATCCACAAGGCGAGTATTGAATATTTAAGATGTTAATTAATCATATTTGATGCTTATCAAGAAAATTGAACGATCTAGTCTTGTTGTGCTATCCACAAGGACGAAAAATTTTCTTTTTGAATTTATGGAAGTGCTAGGCTGGACTTAACTTAAATCATTTTAGTTCGGATGTGCACACACATGACCATTATGATTTAAGAGGCAAAATAAAAGGAGTTACATGGTGATGTAATTGACAAGAGTTGTCTACCTATTTATTTGTATATCGCTTGTTGTGCTATCCACAAGGTTATATAAATTTGAAATGGGATCCTTTATCTCACTAGCAAATCTTTAATTAGATGTTGCCGAACTATATGAGTGAGGGTAATATAGTTTGATGAAAATAGTGGGAGATACCAATTTAAAATAAAGACCTAAATTTATTTTGGTATGCAAAGTTAATAAAATGAATGTTTGCTAAAATATCCTCTTTTCACATGCAGAATTTTAAAAATGTCAAAATCACTAATCTCACTACGAAGCATACTTGATGCAAATAAGCTTACCGGCCCGAATTATGAGGACTGGCTAAGAAATCTGAGAATTGTTCTCACTGCTGAAAAGATTTCTTATGTCCTAAATTCTACTATCCCTGAATCTGTTTCAGAAACAGCCTCTGAGGAAGAGATTGCCACTTTCAATAAGTGGCAAGATGATGCATCTGTGGCTCAATGCATCATGCTCGCATCCATGAATAACGAGCTTCAGCGTCAGCACGAAAAAATGGATGCTCCTGCTATGCTGCTTCACCTCAAGGAGTTATATGGTGAACAGAGTAGGACTGCTAGATATGAGATATCTAAGGAGCTCTTCCGATCTCGGATGACCGAGGGCACTACCGTCGAGACTCATGTTCTGAAGGTAATCAATTTGATTGAACGCCTTGGACAGCTTAGGTTCGTCATGGATGGGGAGTTGAGTCAAGACTTGATCTTGCAGTCACTCCCTGAAACCATCTCGCAGTTTGTGGTTAATTTTCACATGAATAAGCTAGATGTCAGCTTACCTGAGCTGCTTAACATGCTGAAAACTGTAGAAGGTCACTTCTCAACCAAGAAGAACCATGTCTTGATGGTGGATTCTTCCGATAAAAGGAAGAGGCCCAAGGTGTCTTCTGAAAAGAAGAAATCTAAGAAGGCTAAGGGAAAAGGGAAAGAAAAGGAGCAAAAGAAACCTGAACCAGCTAAAGGAATGTGCTTTCATTGCAATGAGCCGGGACATTGGAAGAGGAACTGCAAGAAGTTTCTAGCAGAGAAGAAGCTTGGAGAAGCTTCGACTTCCAATCAAGGTTTGTTTATGATTGAAATTAATTTTTCTGAAAGTCATAATTCTACTTGGGTATTGGATACCGGCTGTGGTTCTCACATATGTAATACTGTGCAGGGACTGGTCAGAAGTAGAAAGCTGAACAAAGATGAGGTGATCCTACGAGTGGGAAATGGAGCAAAAATTGCTGCATTAGCTGTAGGAACTTATTATTTAGCAATGCCTTTGGGCAAATCCATTTATCTTAATAATTGTTATTATGTTCCGAATATTATTAAAAACATTATTTCTATTTCTGTATTGGATATGGAAGGTTTTGACGTTATTATAAAGAACAATGGTTGTTCTATTTATAAAGACGATGTTTTATATGGTATTGGAAATTTGCGAAATGGACTTTATACACTTGACTTGCAAGAAAATATATTTCAAATTGAACAAATTAAGAAAAGGAAAAGAGATGATATTAATTATACCTATATGTGGCACTGTAGACTCGGTCATATCAATGAAACAAGATTATCCAAGTTGCATAAAGATGGGCTCCTCGAGCTATCTGATTATGAATCATATCCAACTTGTGAATCTTGTCTCATGGGTAAAATGACTAAATCTCCTTTTAGTGGAAAAGGGGAGAGAGTTACAGAGTTGTTGGCATTGATTCACACAGACGTTTGTGGACCTATGACAACAAGTGCACGGGGTGGGTATTCTTATTTTATTACTTTCACTGATGATCACTCAAGATTTGGATATGTGTATTTAATGAAATACAAATCAGAATCATTTGAAAAGTTCAAAGAGTTCAGAAGTGAAGTAGAGAAACAAACGGGCAAGAGTATTAAGATACTTCGATCAGATCGAGGTGGAGAATACTTAAGCAGTGAGTTTCTCAATTGTCTCAGAGAAAATGGTATAATCTCACAATGGACTCCTCCAGGTACACCACAGTTAAATGGAGTATCTGAAAGGAGAAATCGAACACTGTTGGACATGGTTCGATCCATGATGAGTTTTACCGACCTTCCAATTTCCATTCTGGGGATATGCCCTAGAAATGGCTGCATACCTACTTAACAAGGTACCTACCAAATCCTCCCCAAAGACTCCATATGAGATGTGGAAAGGGAGGAAACCAAATCTTAAGCATGTTAAGACTTGGGGTTGTCCAGCTTATGTCAAAAAGTTTGAAAATGATAAGCTACAGACTAAATCCGATAAGTGTAGATTTGTGGGATACCCTAAAGAAACCGTAGGGTATTATTTCTATCATCCAACTGATCAAAAGGTGTTTGTTGCAAAACATGCTACCTTCTTGGAGAAAGAGTTTATCCATGAAGGGGTCAGTGGGTGTAAGATATATCTTGAAGAAGTTCAAGAACCACAAGTTACCACGGACCAAAGTCAGGTACCTAACCAAGTAGAAGAACCTACTGTACCACACCATGTTCGTAAATCTGGAAGAGTACCGAAGATACCTGAGAGGTATGGATTCGTAATAGAGGATGACGATGAGGTACACATCATGAATGATGATGATCCATTGAATTACGAACAGGCTATGAGTAATAAAGACTCAGGGAAATGGCTTGAAGCCATGAAATCTAAAATGGACTCCATGTATGAAAACAAAGTATGGTCTTTGGTTTCACCACCTGAAGGTATTAAACCTATTGGGTGTAAATGGGTTTTTAAGAAAAGGACTGGAGCAGACGGAAAGGTAGAGACCTGTAAGGCCCGACTGGTTGCAAAAGGTTTCAAACAAAGACAAGGAGTTGACTATGATGAAACCTTCTCACCAGTAGCCATGCTCAAGTCCATTCAGATTTTGCTTGCGATTGCAGCTTACAACGACTATGAGATCTGGCAGATGGACGTGAAAACGGCCTTCCTCAATGGGAAACTTGAGGAGGATGTGTATATGACACAGCCAGAGGGATTTATTTCAAAAGTTGGAACAAATCAAGTCTGTAAGCTACAACGATCCATTTATGGGTTGAAGCAAGCTTCTCGTAGATGGAACATTCGTTTTGATAAGACAATCAAAGAGTTTGATTTTATCAAAAACGAGGATGAACCATGTGTATACAAGAAGGTTAGTGGGAGCGCAGTATCATTCCTTGTATTATATGTTGATGATATATTACTGATAGGGAATGACATTCCTATGTTACAATCCATTAAAATCTGGTTATCTAAAAACTTCTCCATGAAGGACTTGGGTGAAGCATCCTATATTTTGGGGATAAAGATCTATAGAGATAGATCTAAAAGGATGCTCGGCTTATCCCAAGGAACGTACATTGATACGATGCTAAAGAGGTTTAGCATGGAAGATTCCAAAAGAGGTCTCATGCCGATGAGCCATGGAATAAATCTCTCCAAGAAACAGGCCCCAAAGACACCTGAGGAGAGAGACCGTATGAGTAAGATCCCTTATGCTTCTGCAATAGGATCTATCATGTACGGTATGATATGTACTAGACCGGATGTTGCACACGCACTTAGTGTAACAAGCAGATACCAGTCGAATCCAGGAGAAGGGTACTGGAAGGTAGTGAAAAATATCCTAAAGTACTTGAGAAGGACTAAAGATATTTTTCTTGTCTACGGTGGGTCTGAATTAAAACTCGAGGGATTCACGGACTCAAGTTTTTCAAACAGACCAAGATGACAGTAAATCTATTTCAGGGTATGTGTTTACCTTGAACGGAGGTGCAGTGAGTTGGAAGAGTTCCAAGCAGCAAACGGTTGCTGATTCAGTGACAGAGGCAGAGTATATAGCTGCAAAGGCAAGTGGGAGATTGATAGTAGTGTGCATACAAGCCAATCATGTATGATGATAAATCACATACTTTGTAAACAATCTTATTTATTTATTAATAAAATATTTATTTATTAAAGGCATTTAATTATCTACATGGTGCTGTTTTTATAATATGTAAATAACCCATAGTTTTAAGCAATGCTTTTAGAATCATGATGTTGATCATGCTAATGAGATCTAAATTCTTAGAAAGCTTTAAAACTAAAATAGTTCCCAATTGTGGGATTACTAAAAAGGGGATTAGTAAATCCGGATAGATTGGTACATATGTTGCTTGCTCATTGGATGAGGATGACTGATCACATGGTCATTTGTGTGGAGACACTAAAGCAAGTATGTAGGTGCTTATTGAAGAATAAGTTCACTGAACGTGACTCGCTATGGAATACCTAATGGAGTTTTACTCGCCTGTCAATAGGAATTCCTAATGTGATAGTAGTACATGTGATCCTTGGACTTGAGATCATCATAGTATCTTGTATGTAACAAATTATACTTTGACTAATTCCTTAAGGCCTTTTAAGGCATATATAGGGTATACTTGGGTGTAATGAGTTACATATGGAGATAATGAATGATCAATAAAGAATCTACCACCTCTAGTAAAAGAGGAGATATGTCCTATGTGATTCGTTAAATGACAACCCAGAAATCCTTGGCCAAGGTAGAATGAAATTAGAAAGAGGTTTCTAATTTGCATTATTTGGAGTTGTGCATTTTCTAATCGAAATACATATGATTAAATAAATTAAGACTTGACAGTAAATCCATGTCTTATATTTAATTGGGACATTGTATGGTGGAAGGATTGAATTGTACGGTAACTATTAACTCACAGGTTCTTTTATGATTAATGTTGAAATCTATATTATCTGGAAAGTCGTTAATCGCTAGGGAGGCTTATCCCTATTGTAGAATAAATGTTATTTATTTAAATAGATTATTAGTTTAATTTGTTTATTTAAATAAGATTAGAATTATTCTAATTGATTTATTCACAACCGGTTTAATATGGAGAACCTAAAGGGTCACACCATAAAAGGAAGAAGAATTATTTAAGAAGAAAATGGCATGATAGTAATAATGCATTAAGTATAATTAATTTAATCTATGGTGATAGAATAAATTAAATAGCTTAATGTTTATTATTTAATATTTTAGAAATATTAAATATAAATTAATAAGAGGAGTCTTATTAATATTATTATTATTATTATTATTTTAATTCTAAAGGAGTTTAGGAATTAATATAATATCAGTACTCTCTCTCAATCCTAATAAAGATTAGGATATAAATTAATTAAAAGTATTTAATTAATTAATTAAATAAAATCCTATTCTAATTGGATTAGGAGGGTTAACCTAATATCTATATAAGAGAGTCTTATATCAGAAATAAAAAAATGTGAAATTTTCCAAGAGTTGGGAGTACACATATTCTATAGAGATAGAAGCAAGGGTTAAGCCAATAACCCATCTTCTTGAGTTCTTCATCTTCCTTGGTGGATCACCGTTAGAGGCCAAATATTTGGGTGGCTGACATTATTCAAGGGAAGGAGCCACTATCAGAGGAATCAAAGGAATCAAAGGAGTAGAACTTGTACCTGAGGAAGCTTAGATCTTCAAAGGTATAATTCCATGTTCTCTCTTTTCTGTTATTGATAACAAGCACAAAGCATGATCATGGTTATGGGTTTGTATAAATTTTGAAAACCTAGTTTTTACGCTTCCGCCCTATTTATGTGATTTGATTGCATGATTGCGTTACATACAAACCCAACCCCTATCACGTCCATTCCCCACATAGAAAAAGGCCATGGTGTACTAACGTTATGCAACTCATTTGGAGGAGTATGAATGGCATTTCCATGTGTTTGGCATTGAAAGCATCTCTTGACGTGATCATCGCAATCAGCTTTGAGTGAGATCCAGTAATGTCCTGTTCTGATTATCTTCTTGGCTAGCAGATGGCCGCTCATGTGTGGACCACAGACTCCACCATGGATTTCATCCATTAGTCTTTGGGCTTGCTCCTTGTCGAGGCATCTTAACAGGCCTATTCCAGCATCCCTTTTGTAGAGTGCATCTCCGCTAAGATAGAATTTCATGGCCATTCTGAGAATCCGTTTCCAGCTCTGATTGGCTTGCACCAGCGGGTGTGGATCCATCAAGGAGATATTCCTTGATGTCTTAAAACCAAGGTTGCTTGATAGGAGGTATTTCGTCTGATACTTCTCCAATGTAATTCCCGTACGTTAGGCCAGTTTGATTTGTGAACTGGATGTTGGGAAACCCGCTGGGATATGCGGATTAATAAAGCCAACGTTGCCAGTGAATCAGCAAAGTCATTTCAACCCCGAGGAATGTGGACGAAGGTTATTGCATTCAAACTCCTGGGACATTTTAAGGACTTGTCGATGATAGGGCAGCAGATGCAGTTCTTTTGTGAGATACTTGCCGGTGGTTTATTTGATGACCAACTCAGAATCTCCAAAGACTAATAAGTGTATGATACCCATGGATTGGGCTAGTTTTAACCCTAGTATACAGCCTTCGTACTCGGCCGTGTTGTTGGTGTTTCCAAATTAAAGTTTGGTAGCCACAGGATATTGATCACCTATACCAGAGATAAGGACTGCCCCAGCTCCGGAACCTTCCATGTTTACCGCTCCGTCGAAATACATTTTCTATGGTTGGACTATATTCTCTGACTGGAGTTATTGAATTGTCATAATCCCATCATCTGGGAAATATGTCTCCAGGGGCTCGAACCCTCCTGAAGGTGTTTCTGCTAATTGATCTGCAATGCCTTGGCCTTTGATAAACTTCTGAGTCACGTAGACAATGTCGAACTGCTGTAGAATCAACTGCCATTTAGATAGCCGGCAATTTAACATTGGTTTGTTGAAGACGTATTTGAGTGGATCCATGTGGGATATGAGATACGTCGTATGCCCATGCAAGTAGTGTTGCAACCTCATGGCGGCCCATACTAATGCACATCATGTCTTCTTGATCAGAGTGTATTTTTGTTCCCCAATGCTAAATCTTTTGCTGATGTAGTAGATAGCTCTTTCTTTGCTACTATTATCCTTCTGTCCTAGCATACAGCCCATGGAATTGGCATTGACGGACAGGTACATGAATAAGGGGACTCCATCCCTTGGAGGTACCAAAACAGGTGCTTCGACAAGCTGCTTTTTGATGGCAAGGAAGGCTTGTTGACAATCCTCATTCCATTTGATGGAGGAATTCTTCCTTAACAGCTTGAAGATGGGCTCACAGGTTGCTGTGAGCTGGGAAATGAATCGACTTATGAAATTGATCCTTTCTAGGAATCCTCGTATCTCCTTCTCTGTATGAGGCACAGGCATTTTAGAAATGGCTTTGATCTTGGAAGGGTCTAACTCAATGCCCCGATTGCTCACCAGGAATCCTAGCAGTTTGCCTGCCTTGACGCCAAAAGCACATTTAGCTGGATTTAGCTTGAGGTTGTACTTACGCAACCTGTTGAACAGCTTCCTGAGATGGTTTATGTGATCATTTTCCCTCCAGGACTTGATGATGATGTCGTCAACATAGACTTCTATTTCTTTGTGCATCATATCATAAAAGAGGGCCATCATGGCTCGCTGATACATTGCTCTGGCATTGATGAGGCCGAAGGATAGTCGTCAATAGTAAAAAGTTCCCCAGGGAGTGATAAAAGCTATTTTCTCCTGATCTTCTTCAGCAACCATGATTTGTTAGTTTGCCTGCCTTGACGCCAAAAGCACATTTAGCGGGATTTAGCTTGAGGTTGTACTTACGCAACCTGTTAAACAGCTTCCTGAGATGGTTTATGTGATCATTTTCCCTCCGGGACTTGATGATGATGTCGTCAATATAGACTTCTATTTCTTTGTGCATCATATCATAAAAGAGGGCCATCATGGCTCGCTGATACATTGCTCCGGCATTGATGAGGCCGAAGGATAGTTGTCGATAGCAAAAAGTTCCCCAGGGAGTGATAAAAGCTGTTTTCTCCCGGTCTTCTTCAGCAACCATGATTTGATGGTAACCAGCAAAGCAGTCTAAGAAGGAATACATGTCGTACTGTGTAGTATTGTCAATCAGGATGTGGATAAAAGGTACTGGGAAATTGTCCTTGAGGCAGGCTTTGTTTAGATCCCGATAATCCACGCAGACTCGTACCTTCCCTTCTGGTTTAGGCACGGGGACTATGTTTAATAGCCATTTGGGATATGTTGATACCATGATGATCCTGGCTTTGAATTGCTTAATGATTTCTTTTTTGACTTTGAGACTCCACTCAGGTTTCAATCATCTGAGCTTTTGTTTAACTGGTTTGAACCCTTCTTTGATGGGCATCCGATGGATGATAATTTCTGTGGAGAGATCGATCATGTCTTCATGTGACCATGCAAATACATCCTGGTACTGTGTTAGGAGCGCGATCAGGTTGACTTTTTGATTTGAGGTGATGTCTAAACCTATTTGGATTTCTTTGATGGTTTCGGAGGTTCCTATGTTGATGGTGGAGGTTTTGTCGAGGTTTGGTTTGGGTTTGTCTTCGACCCATTCCTTGATCTCCTCTGGCACCTCATAGTCATCTTCCTCCTCTTGATCAAGATCCGTCAAGTCGAAGCTCAATCTTGCATCATGGTTGGAGTTATGTTGACAAGTTGGCATCTCATCAGCAGAGGCACACACATCCAATGCTTGGGTTATGAAAACAAAAATGCTTTCATTAATATATACAACTACTTAAATACACATAGCATTTGTAAAGCATGATAAAAGTGACTGCTCTAGTCGTGCAATCAAAAGTAAGCAATAAATGAAAGAATGATTAAGGGTAGATTAACTATCTGCCCCTTTACTCTTTTTGACTGAGGCAAGGGACACTGCTCCAATTGTCCAGTATTAGATCCTCATGGATAGGGATGATGCTGGAAGTGTGCTCATCCATCTCATCTTGAATGACAACTGAGACATCCTCTAGGATATGGCCGAGGCTTTTCTGGGGATTATCCCTCTGTTTGCTACGAGGAAAGTGAGCACAATCCTCATCGTCACTATCTGGGAGTTCATCATTCATCCCCTCGTAGTTGATAATGACTTTCATGTTAGAGAATGGGTCTCATCCTTCGTACAGGATCTTTTCTTTTCCCTTTTTACTATTTGCCTTAGGCTTGAGGGCTTTCCTTTCTTGGACAGGTATGACCGGAGGAAACAGCATGGCTGATACTGCAATCGAGATTTTTCTCACAGGTTTCATCCATCCGGTACTCGTGAGGTCTGGGAGCAGAATTGTGGATGCATGAGCATTGGGATGTTTGTGTGGATTTCGGTGGTTTGACCCGGAAGAAAATCCCAGTCCTGCTCTTCCCATCTGACTTGGGATTTGAATTGGCATCTTAATGTCATGCTTGTTCTTTCCTAACCCTTCTCTAGGCTAGAAACCCGAAGCTACCATTTCTTGGCCCATTGCCATTACTTCAGTGGAAATTTTAGGCTTCAGGGCTGGTGCCCCAATCGGTAGATATTGAATATCACTTACCTCGAGAGCTTGAAAACTTACAGGCTCAACCCCGGCATCTAGGCTAATCACTGGCATGTCCCCATGTATGTGGGTAGGGTATTCCGGTTCAGCATTTACTGTGATGAGGCTGCCGTTGATAATGTACTTGAGTTGCTGATGGAGGGTGGATGGAACAACCCCGACCATATGGATCCATGGCCTGCTCAACAACAAGTTGTATCCGGTAGCTATGTTGAGCACCTGAAAAGATACATAGAAGGTGTGTGGACCAATTTCTAGAGGAAGCTCGAATTCCCCCATAGCCTGGCGACGAGATCCATCAAAAGCCCGGATAACCATGTAACTGGCTTTGATCTGATTTGGATTAATCTTCATCCTTTCCATCGTGTCATATGGACAAATGTTGAGGGAAGATCCTCCATCAATAAGCACTCCTCCGATCACGTATCCGGAGGACATAACAGCTATATGCAGGGACTTGTGGTGGCCCCTTCCCTCAGCTGGGATATCATCGTCTGTAAAGAAAATCACATTGTTGTTGAAAATGTGTTCTATCACGTGATAGAATTTCTCTGTGTCTACCGTGTATGGCAGATGAGCTTCTTCTAGTACCTTCACTAGGATGTTACGATGATCCTCTGATGATATGACCAAGTCCAGGATGGATATTTTCTTGGGTGCGTCTTTCAAGCTTTGCACTATCTTGATTTCATTGTGTCCCATCTTTTTGAGGAACTCTTTTATCTTTTCTTCAGCCACCTTTTCTTTTGCCTTGGTAACTGATTTAATCACCCGCTGAGGCAGGTACAATGGATTATCCTTTGATAGGATGGAAATGTTGTTTGAAGTAGAGCTTTCAGTGTCCCCGTAGTTCCATGGGACCTTCTTCAGACTGAGGATTGGATACTGAGGCCTGAAGGGCAAAATTTGAGGCTGAGGTGCAGCCACCTTCATAGGATTTTGTTTATCTTGGACCCCTTTACCTGTCAGTACCAGGGGTGTGATGATTGATTCTTTATCACAGGATATGACAGCCACTGTGTCCTGATACCATGCATTGGGGATCCAAAGGCTATCTTTATCTGTCATATCGAGGATTTGATCTCCTCTAATTAGGTCACCTTTCTCAATCAGGTCTTGAATTAGGTTACGAAGTCCCCGTCATTCTTTTATATCATGGCCGGGAGAGTTGGAATGGTACTGACATATTTGGTCAGGTTTGAATTTTCTAGATTGAGGGTTCAGTGGAGGTAATAAGTCTTCAACCATTCCCTCGTTGATCATCATTTGCAAGATTTCTTCCATTGACTGATTCAAATTGGTGAAATTCCTTCGAAATAAGAACTTTTTACCTGTTTGGACACTTGCTTCTTTGATTCCCTCGTCAGTCCAGGGTGTAAGCTCACAAGTCCGGCTATGATCTTGATTAGAATGAACTTCCGCTGGAGGAGAGCGACTGCCAATAGATTAATGGATTTGCTTCAACATCTTTCTGGTGAGTTGATGTTGGTAGACGACCAGTTCAGCCAACTGCTCGATTTGTTCCTTGATAGACTTTATTTCTTGCTCTATCAGGAATTATTTTTCAAAAGCTTCCCAACTCATTGGGCTAATGTTGTTGGATTGAGTGGATTCTTCAACATAGCGGAGGTATTTGGATCCTTCTCCACTTGAAGTGTTGATCATGTTGGCACTCTCCTCCTTGTGTTGTGGTAGAGGGTTATCATGGACATGCGGTTGATCAGGCTTTGTGAACACAATTTCTCCATTATCAATCAAATCTTGGATTTTGTGCTTGAGGGACCAACAATCTTGGGTGTCATGTCCCGGTGATCCGGAATGATAAGCACATTTCTTGCTAGGGTCGAAGTTCCTGGCATTAGTGTTAGTTGGAGGAAGGAGTTGGCCAATCTTCTTCTGAGCTGTCAAAAGTTTGAAGATGTTCTCGAGTGAATCCTCTAGTGGGGTGAAAGTCCTTCTGCGTCTAACCTCCATGTCTTTCTGGAATGAAGGATTTGAAGGTTGTGTTGCAGCTTGGAAAGGGGTATAGTTCCTCCTTTGAATGGGGGTATTGTTTGAATTACCGCTTAAATTTTGTCCTTATAACACCAAGGAAACTTCTTCATCTTTCTTTTTGTGGACCCTCGGGGGATTACTCCCGTAATTTCTGGATTGGATATGCTCAGCAACAGCTTCGAGTGCTTTTACGTCTTTTATTTTCCCGGACTTGAGTCCCATTTCGGCCATTTCGCTGTGTTTGATCATTTCAGAGAAAGGTTTTCCTATACCTGCTATGACCCTTTCATAATAAGGAGCTTCTTGAATATCGATGAAAGTCGTGACTATTTCAGATTCTGTCATGGCAGGGGTGACTTGTGCAGCGACCCGTCTCCATCGCTGGGCATATTCTCTGAATAATTCAGTGTTATTCTTCTTGATTTTGGTAATTTGATACCGATCTGGAGCTAGTTGAGATTGGAAACTATACTGGTTGAGGAAGGCATGAGCCAATTCTTCCCAACTGTGGATTTTGGAGTTATCCAGACGGGCATACCAGGCTCTGGCTTCTCAGTTAAATTCTTCTGAAATAGCTGCATTCGAAGTTTCTCGTCCTCAGCATAGGATCCGAGTTCTCCGATAAAAACTTTCAGCTGTGTGTACGGGTCTCCCAACCCATCATATTTCTCAAACTCGGGGGTTCTGAATTTCTCAGGATAACGAGCCCCGGGGAATATGCATAGATCTGAGTAGTTGACACTGCCAAATGCCCCAGTTCCTTTGATGGACCGAAGGGTTTCTTCTATTTGTTGCATTTTCTTGAGAATGTCACCAACTTCCTGTTCTTTGCTTAGGATAGTGATTTCTGGAGTTTTGTTGATTGTATCTTGGTTCTGGGGTCCAGGGATCTGAGTTTCGGCCTTTTCTGTATCTTAACCGCCAACACCACTATCAGATGCACCTGGTTCTGGATGAGTTTGAGATTGTTTTTCTTTGAAGGCCTTGCTTTGCTCTCGAAGGAAACTTGCTAGCTCGGCTATCTGATTTTTCAATCCTTCGAATTCTTCCCTAGAGATAGGGGTAGATTCTGGTGAAGCACTTGAAGCCATGTCCGTAAATGGACTGGGTGCTTTTCTGGCCTTTGATCTAGTGATAGGACCAATTTTTCCCTACCTACACCAAAACGTAGGAGTGTCAATTCCTTGTAGTAGGTAATGACTGGATGTATTTATGATGTGTGTTTTTTTTAAGTTTATCCTGCAAAACCGAGGTTAGTTGTTTTGATGGCAGGATGACATGATATTTGACAGGAAAGTAAATCTTTCATTATTGTCATTTACATTGTGCTCCACAGTAATTGGAGACTTGACATGGAATTGAAAGAGGAAGGCATGAAGAAGTATCCCGTCAGATTCGGTTGATCAGAAGCTGACCTATCCTAGATTACTCTCGCGGCTTTTGTTTCGGCATGAAGGTTCCCAGATCATCGCAATCTACTAGAAGGGAAGTTACTCCGATCGTTCAACTGGAGCGAATCTAGGTGGTGCATTTTCAAGAGGCAGCCCCGGAGACTTAGTCGTCCCCAGAGTCCTTACTTATCATCCACAGGGTTAGCCTTCTGGTGGAGGGACTCACAGCATATATTCACATACATCAGCCTCACCGCTTATGCATACAATGACAGTTCGTGCGAAGCACTAATATGGGTGCAAAGCACTAAAGCATTCATTCTCATTCATTCAATATAAAGGCATAACATTTATACATTCAATGAAAGACGCAGCATTCACTCATCCATTGACTGTGGAGATGCAGGATTTCACGCATTCAATAGTTTTGAAAGGGAAATGTTTGAAAAGATTGAAAGCGGCCTAATCCTTCTACTGTCCCCAGCAGAATCGCCACCTGTCGACGTTGGAAAATTTAAGAAATACCCGGGTCGGTTTATAACCCGGTTTTCCTCAAATCGATCTTCCTAAGTTATCTCTACCCTTATTCTTTTTATTGCAAAAAAAAAAGTTTTAAAGGGTTTTTAGGAAAGAGGCCAACATGTGTATATGTCGATGATTTGATTTAAACAGAGTCGCCAGTTGGTAATTTTGAAAATGGTTGTACCAACTCAACTGAATTTGATTTGAAAAGAGGCCCAATTGCTGGACACTGTCGAAACTTGATCTTTGAAATCAGAGTTTTGAGTTCGGGGGCTTGGTTAAGTGTGGGGAAGGTGTTAGGCACCCCACGACTCCCGTGAAAACACGGTACTGCAATCTTTTCAATATTTCCCTTAAAACTAGAATGCATGAGTGAATGCTGTTTGAAAATTGGGCCCTTTGATTGATTGAAAGCTTTAACAGGATTCGTTGAACTTATATACGAAGGGTTTGATTTGATTTGAAAATCAGTCTCTGATTTGATTTGCAAAAAAAGCATTATTTAATTTAATTTAGAAAAACTTTTGAATTGAATTGACAGTGATTTTTTGAAAGCTGGTTTTATCGAACCCTTACACTGACATAGGAATTGAAGCATATCGCTACTCTCAATTTTATCTTTATAGCCTTAAGGCTGCATGCAAATGGTGATTTGTCTGGCTGAGAAGCATCCTCGACCACAGAAATATAAAGTGTCGGTCTCCTCATGGGTATGAAAACCATCGGAGGAACATTGACATGACAATCCATATTTTTACTATGTTGAGACCTTAAATCCGGATAACCGTTTTAAGGTCTGTGCATGTACATTTTTACAGAAAAACTGGCAGGGTACATCTGTAAATCGGAGTTTGTCCATCGTGGGAATCAGATTCTGATCAGTTTGATCATGAATCCCATGATTCCTAGGCTCATATATGAGTAGCCAATAAACCTGCACAGTTTGAATTTGTATAGAGATAAATGTATGCGTCATCACGTCGCAATAGAACCAAGGATTCATCAGTAAATCCTGGCTGCACATGGCCAAAGCGTCTCGTTCCCACTAGATAGCGATCTAAGGGACGCGAGGTTGCTTTTGAAGCTAAAACTATAAAAATAACTAGATTTAATGAAATCTCAGCCATTATAGCTTTTAGGTTCTGTCGGGACCTGTTTGAACCATTGAAAGCTAGAATTGGCGAGATTTGGATAAATCTAGTTCGCCCGCAAATATGTCAATGCAGATTCATATAAAAATGAATGTTAAATGCAGCAGTTGAATAAATTGAATAAAGAAATATATATAGTTAAATATATATATATATAAAAGCTGTAAAAGGGCGATGGGTTTTCACTCGCAAGCCCGGATTGGAATTGAAATATATATATATAAACTGTAAATAGCCACGAAATAATTCAGGTTGTGACAGAAATAAAATATATATATAAATAGTAAAAAAGGTGATGGGTTTTCACGCCTGTGCCCGCATTGGAATTGAAATTGACAGAAAAATAGTCACCCAATGACTGGGGAGAGCACCCAGTATAGGGAAGTGTGCAAAAGCAATAAAATGGTCATGAAATAGTCCAGGCTGACTGAAAATATATATATATATATATATATATATATATATATATATATATATATATTAACTGAAATGTAGTCAACCAGGACTGATATGAGTACCAGTGATGGTGAATGTCGCTTATATGTGCGTAAATATATATAAAAGCGGTAAACTACCTCGAATTTGACATCCTGGGCTTGACAGAATTGAAATGTTAGTACATTTGCAGTTAAATATATACAAAAGAGGGCCAAACCCGGACTGGGGTGATAACCCAGTCCGGCGAAGTTGCCAGAATGTGTGTGCTAGTGCATTGAAGCTACGAGAGCAGACGGATCGTCAATCCGAGTTTTAAAAATGTTGAAAACGAAGTTTATGTACAAAAATATATCAATTTTTGACGAAAACGGCCACGAAACTAAGTTCTGGGCATATTTAGAAAGTGAAATTTAGTGTGTAAGTGTAAAACAGTGCAAAGTAGTAATAGCAACTTGCTGATTGTAAAAATACTTACAATGGACCGCAATACGGGCTTTTTGCCAAATCGTAGGCTTTAAACGTCCAAATCTACCGGTGGTTTTTTGATATGTGGTAGTATATGGGTATATCTACGTGTTGGAGTGAAAATATTTGGGTTTGGAAGAGGTGTAATAGTCGGAAAATCAAACTGCCAGAGCTTCGCTGCGTTCTGGCTTTTTTTCAAATGAACGGGTGGGGCGCGTTTATTTATAGGCCAGAGAGCCTCCACTCTACCTGCGGTAGCCGTAGGTAGAGCTGCGGCTCCCCTAGGTGGGGCCCACGTGCCCGACTTGGTCATCTCGAAGTACGTGCACTCCGAGCATTACGATGTTTGGTCGGAATCTTTCTAACTTTTAATCGGAGCGTCCGTTTGAGGCGTACGATACCTTTCCGGAAAGCTCTCGCAGAGAGTGTCGCAATGATATGGGAAAAAACATTTTTCAAGTCTAGGAAGACTAGTTTATAACCAGGTCTTCGATTCCCCGTAGTTTGTCCGTTGCGCTGTCTTGCATAGTTGCCACTCGGGATCGTCGTTAGGGTTCATTCTGACTTTGGCAGCATTGATTTGGCTTGAGTTTGACCAAGTCGGTTGAGAGTTGATGAAATGACAGTTGTACCCCTCCCGGGGCTGCCTGTAGTGTCGGCATGGTCGCTGGTTGACTTCCGGGAACTGATTCCAAAACTTGGATCTTCAGTCAAGTCTTTTGACCCTAGGGTTGTCTTTATGGCTAACGGGGTCATTCTAGGTTTTTCTCTGGAGTTGTTGTGAAGCTTCAGGTTGATGTCTGAAGTTGACCTGACGTCCCAGGTTGAGACTGGGGATGACCTGCACTTCCCGGGTTGAGACCGGGGTTGAGTTTGACTTCCCGGGTTGCTGCTGGGGATGAACTGACTTTCCCGGATTGAGACCGAAGATGGCTTGACATGTCCTGGTTGATTGGTACCTCCCGGTTTGAGACCGGGGTTGATCTAGACTTCCTGGGTTGAGACCGGGGTTGATTAATACCTCCCGGGTTGAGACCAGGGTTGATTGATACCACCAGGGTTACGGCCGGGGTTGAATTAACTTCCCGGGTTGAGACCGGGTTTGAGCTTGATGATCCGATTGACTGTTGGAACTTGATTGATGGTCCGATTGACCCTCGGAGCTTGATTAATGGTTCGATTGACTGTCAGAGCTTGATTGATGGTACGATTGATTGTCGGAGCTTGATTGATGGTTCGATTGACTGTCGGAGCTTGATTGATGGTCCGATTGACTGTCGGAGCTTGATTGATGTTCAGATTGACTGTCGGAGCTTGATTACCGATATTGGGAATCAGATTTAGGTTGAAGGACCGGCGTTAGTGGCCGAATTTGGATTGATTATCGATTTTGCCCTCCTACCTGGTTGGTATTGGGGCAAAAAAAAATTTGAGTGTCTACAATCATCACTCTCATCATCGGGAAATATATATCCAGTGCTGCGTGGGTGTGACTGCCCCCCTTTCCAGCTTGAATACCTCTGAATCAAATTGGGGTCTAAGCACAGTAAAGGCTACTGGATTGGCTCCATGGAATTCCATTATACCCTGCCCGGGCACATAGTGCGCAAATTAAGGATGGGTGAGCCAAACCACCTTGGACTGATCCACGAAGGTTACAGCTGATATTATGATGAATGAGGCGGCCCACGTCGATGGATCGGTCTTTACATATGGTATATAGCAAAACCGCCCTCTCCTTCGTGACATCGCTCACGTGTGTGCTAGGCAGCAGTTTGGCACACAAGAACGCATGCCAAATTTTTCCATACAGACTTAGGTGGTTTCTTTGAAAATGAGACCCATTTGACGCCCATGTAGCGTCTGGCTTGCACAATTCTAACAAAATTTGATCATAGTTGGTGCCACTTTCCTTGAGGACTGAATACCCACAAGTTATTTGTGGAAGATGATAGTAGTTCTTGATCTCCTGCACGGTAAATGGGACCATTTTTCCTATTACGAAGGCGAAGAATGGGGATTCTTCGGGCCCATTAGCGTAGAATTCTTTGAATTTAATGGACAAATGTTTAATCAAAAAATGGGACCATTTTTCCTATTACGAAGGCGAAGAATGTGGTTTGGCTCCAAGTGTGAATTTTGGTTGCAGAGAGTGCAGTTTTTGGGGCACGTTATCGACAAGAATGGTGTTTCGGTGGATCCAGCAAAGGTAGAAGCGGTTATCAATTGGGAGCAGCCGAAGACGCCAACAGAAATCAGGAGTTTCTTAGGGTTAGCAGGATACTATCGGAGATTCATCCAGGATTTTTTGAAATTAGCATCGCCGTTGACCAATCTTACTAGAAAGACAGTTAAGTTCATTTGGACGGAGAAATGTGAAGAGAGTTTCCTAGAATTAAAGAAGAGCCTTAGTCAAGCACCTGTGTTAGCTTTACCGGATAACACAGGAGGGTTCGTAGTGTATAGCGATGCGTCCCACAAGGGTCTTGGCTGTGTACTAATGCAACACGGCAGGGTCATTGCGTACGCTTCACTTCAGCTGAAAGATTATGAGAAGGGTTATCCGACTCATGACCTGGAATTAGCAGCAGTAGTTTTTGCCTTGAAGATTTGGAGGCATTATTTGTATGGTGAGAAGTGTGAGATATATACGGACCACAAGAGTCTGAAGTATATCTTCACGCAGAAAGAATTAAACATGAGGCAGCGCCGATGTCTACAATTGATTAAAGATTATGATTGTGAGATTCTGTATCATCCAGGCAAAGCAAATGTGGTGGAAGATGCCTTGAGCAGAAAAGGCAGAGAGAAGTTATCGAAGTTAACCGTTCGAGAAGAGTTAGTGAAAGATTTTGAACGACTAGATTTGGAGGTTAAGTATCCGATGGGGACCAACGAGAAATTATTTACAGTGACAGCGAGCCCGACTTTATTAGATAAGGTTAAGGAGGTACAAGAAAAGGACGAAGATTGTGATATTATCAAGAAGCGGATTGTTGAAGGTGATGATTTGAAATTCAAGATTGATAGCACTGGACTGCTAAGGTTTAAAGGACGAATTTGGGTACCGTTAGTACCGGAACTGAGAGAAGAGATTTTATAAGAAGCGCACAGTACGAGATACTCGATACACCCAGGAAGCACGAAAATGTACCAAGACTTGCGTCATCACTTTTGGTGGCCAAACATGAAGAGAGAGGTTGCAGAATGCGTAAGTAGGTGTTTAACTTATCAGAGAGTTAAGGCAGAGCACCAATGACCAAGCGGGTTACTACAACCGTTAGAGATTCCAGAATGGAAGTGGGAGCACATTACAATGGACTTTGTGGTGGGACTTCCGGCAACGCAGAAAGGGCACAACGCCATATGGGTGATTGTAGATCATCTTACTAAGTCAACTCACTTTTTGCCAATTAAGATTAAGTATAGTTTGGATCAGTTAGCCAGATTGTATGTCAAGGAAATTATCTCGAGACATGGGGTGCCGGTATCTATTGTATCTGATAGAGATCCGCGATTCACGTCGAATTTCTGGAAGAGTCTTCAAGAGAGATTGGGGACCCAATTACGAATAACTACCGCGTATCATCCGCAGACCGATGGGCAAAGCGAGAGAACAATTCAAACACTTGAAGACATGCTCTTAGCTTGTGTGATGGACTTCAAGGGTAGTTGGGAGGATCACCTTCCATTAGTAGAGTTCGCAAATAACAATAGTTATCACGCTAATATTAGAATGCCACCGTACGAAGCGCTATATGGGAGAAAGTGTCGAACACCGTTGTGTTGGGACGAAGTAGGAGAACGTCGACTATTGGGACCTGAATTGGTACAGCAGACAATAGAGATTATCAAGGTAATAAGAGCACAGCTGGTAGCGGCTCAAGATCGCCAGAAAAAGTATGCGGACTTGCATCGCAAGAAGAAAGAATTTGAATTAGGAAGCTATGCTTTTTTGAAAGTATCTCCCTGGAAGGGGAAGATTCGTTTTGGGAAGAAGGGCAAGTTGAGCCCTAGGTTCATAGGACCGTTCGAGATTCTGAGACGAGTCGGTGAAGTGGCGTACGAGGTGGCGTTACCTCCTGAACTTGAGTACATTCACAACGTGTTTCATATGGTGTTGCGGCCGTATAAACCTGACTACAAGCACGTTATCTCCTATGAACCTATCCAAGTCGAGAAAGACTTATCGTACGAGGAGGTTCCTGTCCAGATACTAGATAGGAGAAGCTGAGGAATAAGATCATTCATTCCGTCAAGATTCTTTAGAGGAATCACGCAGTTGAAGAAGCTACATGGGAGCTAGAAGAGAAAATGAGAGCGAATTATCCGTTTTTATTTGAGTAACCTTATTTTTACAATTTCGATGACGGAATTTTTATAAGAGGGGAGGGATGTAACGACCATGAATTTTAAACTCCTTATTTATTAAATATGTGATTTAATTTTAACGAGTTAATTTTGTGAGTTTATTTAAACCTTATGTGGTGGTGAGAATTTATGAAATGATTAAAGGAAGTCACTAATGAGTTATTTAAATTAGTGGACTGACCTTAAGGATTTAATATCAGAGAATTGATGAGATTATTAATAATTAAATATTCAACTTATTTGAATATAGTGGCATGAATTGAACATAGTGATTAATTTCAATATTGAGTAATTAATCGATAACGTATGAAATTATTATTGTTGGAAATAATATATTAATGAACAAAGAAACAATGAATATAATATTATTATATTTAATTGATTTATTATTTTTATACAAGCATGCGATACTAAACCTTTACTACATGGTAGCTATCTATATTATGTATAATGCAATGTTACATATTAAGGTGGTGAATATTGCATGTATGGACTATATAGTAAGATGAGATAAATTGAAAGTATGTGACACTATGTGGACATTCATGTATACCCTATTGTCATATAATAAGATCAATTATTAATTAATAATGATTTTATTGAGTTATTATTATATTATAATGATTATAATAATAAATAATAATAATTCCCAATTGCTTTATATTCGGTATTAAGAAAAATGTGCATGGATTATATGTTGTGTACCTATTCATTATTAATTGCTATTTGAGATAACATAGTATCACCCATTTAAATGTATATGGAGTAAATACATATAACTTAAGTATATACTATGTGTATATATATAGTATACAACTTAGTGTATTAGCAAATGCTGAGTTATTACAATGTCCCTAAATAAGAGTCCATTTCCTCTTCACTTCTCCCGCACGTGAACAAACAATAAGCTAGCTACACTCTACATTCATCTCAAATTCAACAAACATAGCCATAATCATGAGATGGGGAGTGGGATTCATGAGTGGAATCACCAACTCTAACCAACTCTTTCTTATCTATTGAACATACTTACAATCCTTTGGTTTGATTTGGTGAGTAAGGTTGTGTTTGATAAATCTGGCGATTAAGATCTGAATGATTATGATGTCTTAATAAATTAGATCATCTGAATGGTTATGAGGTCTGAATCTAAAAAACTGTTTGATAACTAAAAAGTAAGTTGTCTCTTAATGACACTATTTTACTATTTTAAAGGGTAAATTTTTATTTAATAATTTTAAATATTCAATTTAATAAAAATGAGTGAATAATATTGTTGAATATATTTACATAAAAAAAATTATCAAAAAAAATTTCATTAAGAGGTACCTCTTAATTATTAAGATTTCATTTTCTGTCTTACCGATTAAGAGGCATTCAGAGGTAACAAAAAAAAACAAACAACATCATGCCTCTTAGCGAATAAGAGGCAGTCCATTAAGAGGCAATCAGATGTAAACAAACAGCACCTAAATGTTTTGTCTGTATTTTCAAATGCCTATAAGAGTAAGCTCTCCTCCTTGTAATTTCTTTTGCTGAGCATTTCATTTGATTTAAGGGAGAGTATCATAGTAGCCATATAGAATCTGTTTAGCAGCAAATTCAATTTTCATATAGCAGAGGTATAACTCCATTTTCAGTTTCTGTAAAATTCTAAATTCTTGATTTTTGGATTGATCATGGATTGATTGATTAAGTGATTGGAACATGTTTGTTAAGTGTTATATAAGGTTATAATCATGTTAGTTATATAATGTAGCTGCAATAGAATCGAATTCATTAAGAATTTCTGTGTTGGGTTTTTGGTTACTGCCGAAAACAGCCTACTCAAGCACTGGCCGGACACCGGCGCAGCTGCGCCGGGTTTATACCTGGTGCCTGCGCAGGTCCCTGTTGCCAGTTTTTGTTTCCTGCTTCCTGTTAAGGCCTGTTATGTGATAACTTGTTGCTATGGTTTAAGGCAAGCATGAAAATTAGTATCACTTCTATTACCATATTTTTTGATACTACATGTATAATGTTAACCATGTTAGTATGTACTCCATGAAAGGAAAACTTGTGATTTATAATGAAACTTATAGATTTAATTATGAATTTAGACACATACGGGGCATATATATTCTGATAGTCTAAACATGATCGTATAGTTTATATTGACATGAAATGCATGTTTAAAGTGTGTTCACACACTAGCATATGTGATTGCAAGATTCAACAATTTCAAAGAAAGAAACTTAAGAACCTTGAGGGAACGAACTTGACCAAAATGATGCCTTGTAGGTTCTGACCATATGAGAGCATTTATATGACTTATATGTGTGTCCTAATACATGTGAGTAATGACCACGAGATGCTTTGCATGTTCTATGTTGCCTTTATGGACTTAGTGCAATTTTGAAAGAAAACTTAGAAAGTGAAAACTAAATAGCGTCGATTACCATGAAAATGATATTATGATCATGCGAGCATGTGTATTAACGTTCATTATACCTATAAGCATATTAACATAGACCTCGTTTGGTCAAAGCGTGAATTTCGCATATGCACGTATTCATAAGAAATGAATTTCTGAAGCATGAACTACGTGATTAAAGTATATGTGTGTAGTATACGCATAAGCATGCATGTTATGTTATGTTTAACCTTGTTATGTGATAACATGAAGTATGAACTTGTATTGTGTAAAGTATACAAATTACCGACATGAGAGCATATGACTTTAAATTAGGATTAGGTTGAGCATGCTAGGTTTTCAAACTTGAAATTATAATCATAAAGCATGTATGTTGATTAAATATAAATAACTTGAAGTATTATGTGTTCAAGTCTATATTGATGCATAGAAACTAGATAATCTAAAGTTATTAAATCTATGACATGATTAGATTGACTTACGTGAATTATGGATAGATTAATATGATAAGCAGATTCTTGTAAGTGTAGACTCGTATTAGTTTACACATACTAATTGGAATACCGACTTATTAATGTTAGGTTATTTCAGCGAGATTTAATTAAAGCTAGAACTTAATCGTAGCTGAGCGAACAGGCAAGTCCTTTAATTCTTACTCTTTTGCTTGAGCATATATCCTATCCTTGTGTTTACTTTACTCAAGGAACGTTGTAAGCGAGTTTCTTAAACTTCACTTGATTTGAATGCAAGTTCCCTTACACTCTTTATTGTGCAAGTTCCTATCCTTCTCATATTGTATTGAGCAGGTTATTATCGTATTGACGGTTAATTATTTAAAGCTTGAACTTTATTTCCAAGCATGCTATTAGGTGGTTTAATTACTTTACAATTATTTCACATCGATATTATTGATATTCGCACTTAGTGCATTTGAGTTCGTACAGTCTTGGACTTGTACATTTTGTATAGTTCAATAATTCTTGAGCTGTGTTAGAAAGAGTCTGAACCTTTGTTCGGTCAGACAAGTATATGAAATTTTATAAAAGCTATCCAAACCAATTGATGGTAAAGATTCTTAGACTGAAAGAACACCCTTTATATATATAGGGGAGTACCCCAGGTATCTAATATAAAGATACAAACAGCAGAGTTGAATATTATGCATATACATGGCGTACGCGAGGCTGATCCCCTCAAGTACTTATTCTGTAGCCAGTAACCAAAGGGTCAATCAGCTATTGATTCCGTTGGAGTTTTATAGTTCGAAGTCTACTTGACTATCAGTTATTCTAAAATAAATCATTATTCTTGCTTCCGATATTCATATTGTTGAATTCATTGTCAAATATTTTCTATTCAGTCATGATATATCCTTTATTGTGGTATTTAAACTTGCTGAGCAAACTTGTTGCTCATTCTTGCTATATCATAACTTATATTGCAGTTAAGCCCGAGACTTCAGGGAAGGACAAGGGTAAAGGGAAGATGTAGGATTAGTTTGCAAGAAGCAGACTTTATCTTTATGTTTAATTAAATTACTGTTATGTAATATGAACCCTAATGACTATTCTAGGGTATGTTTGTATTAAGGTTATCGAATCTTGGGACTAGTAACACCTTTTGAATGAACGACATACGTTTATTATATTTTCGCATTTAGTTATTGTATGTTGTTTAGAGGTGGATATTTGTATTGTTTCGTAACGATCGGACCGGGGTCAGAGGACCCGAATTCGGGGGTGTCACAGACACGCCTTCCCGTAAACTAACTGATATGGAGACATGCCTATCGGGGTCTTATATGCTGTCCGGTATGCCTATAGAGCATCGTCTAGTTTCAACGACCAATCTTTCCGATTCGGATTGATGAATTTTTCCATGATTCGCTTAATGTCTTGATTCGACACTTCGGCTTGTCCTCTCGTCTGAGGGTGATAGGCTGTGGCGATTCGGTGTTTGACCCCATACTTCGTCAAGAGAGCGGTGAAGTATTTATTGCAGATATGGCTGCCTTCATTCGCTGATGATTTCCCTCGGGGTGCCAAAACGTGTGAAGATATTCTTCTGCAATAATTTTAAAACCACCTTTGCATCATTTGTCGGTGATGCAATTGCCTCCACCCATTTCGATATATAGTCCACTGCTAATAGGATGTACAGATTATTAAATGAAGACGAAAATGATCCCATGAAGTCGATTCCCCATACATCGAAAATCTCGACTTCTAAGATCATGTTCAGTGGTATCTCATTCCGCTTCAAAATATTTCCCACTCTCTGACATCTATCACAGTTTTTCACGCACTGATGTGTGTCTTTGAACAATGTGGGCTAGAAGAAACTTGCCTGAAGTACTTTAGTGGCCGTTCTTTCGCTTCAGTAGTGTCCCCCATATAATGAGGTGTGACACGCTTGTAAGATGTTCTTATCTTCACTTTTCGATACACATCGTCGGATCATTCCGTCAGCGCACTGGCGGAACAAATATGGTTCATCCCACATATACCACTTCACGTCGTGTAAAAACTTCTTCTTTTGTTGGCGAGTCAAATCTGGTGGGAGAATATTGCTTACCAAATAGTTTGCGAAATCCGAGTACCACGAAAACTCGCTGTGGATAAAAAATAATTTTTCATCTGGAAACGACTCGTTGATCACTACTTTATCTGACTTGTCCTGATTCGGGTTTTCTAGTCATGAAAGATGATCAGCCGCCTAATTTTCTGTCTCTTTCCTATCCTTATTCTCTAAATCAAATTCTTGAAGGAGAAGAACCCAGCGAATAAGTCTCGGTTTTGCGTCCCTCTTTTCAACTAGATACCGGATGGCCGAATGACATGTGTAAACCACTACCTTTGTCCCCACCAAGTACGAACAAAACTTGTGAAATGCGTACACAACTGCAAGTAATTCCTTTTTAGTGGTTGTGTAGTTCAACTATGCATCTGTTAGTGTCTTGCTTGAATAATAGATGGCGTGAAAGATCTTCTCCCAGCATTGTCCAAGCACTGATCCTACTACATAATCACTGGCAACACACATAAGTTCGAATGGCATTGTCTAATCCAGTGCGATGATCACTGGGGCTATGGTGAGCTACTTCTTTAATTGCTCAAACGCTGCTAAGCAGTCTGCATCAAATTTGAATGGTATATCATTTTCCAAGAGACTGAATAGTGGCTTTGTGATTTTAGAGAAGTCTTTAATAAACCGTCCGTAGAACCCAGCATGTCTGAGAAAACTCCTAATCCCCTTGACTGAAGTTGGCGGTGGCAGATTTTCTATTGTTTCTAATTTAGCTCTATCAACTTCCAACCCCTTTCCAGAAACTTTATGCTCAAGAATTATCCCCTCTTGAACCATAAAATGGCATTTTTCCCAGTTGAGCACCAGATTCGTCTTAACACATCTTTTCAGCACAAGGACTAGATTTTCGCACTACTAGAAAATCGACCTATAACGACGGTCGTTAACCGTCGCTATAGGCCAAAAGACAGTCGCTATAGGCTATAGCGACGATCGCAACCCGTCGCCATAGGAGTCGTCGCTATAGGCTATTCCGACGGTCTTTTGGCTTACAGCGACGGTCGGCGACCCTAGCTATAGGTCAAGAAAAAACCGTGTATTTGCTCTTTACCAACGGTCACTAAAAGCTATTGCTACGACCATGACCGTAGCTATAGATGTCTATAGCGACAGTCGCCTACCGTCGCTATAGGCATGTGTTTTCTAGAACACTATAGTTACAGTCGATGACCGTCGCTATAGCCTTTTAGATTGCAAAAAAAAATTAATAATGCACATTTATTCAATAAACATAAATACAACATAAAATAAAACATAAAAATATTATATACATCATTTAAAATCACTCATATTATAACATTACAATATAATAGTTCGATAATTCATTATATTGAGATCTCTTTTGATATAAATAACTCCAGCTTCACTCAAGGCGGAGATCCTGATGGCCCCTCTCATGTAGTCAGCGAACACAAAGAAGGTTGCGCAGTAGGGAATGAGGCCAGGGCTGTGGAGAGCAATACCAATGCAGATAGCTCCCATACCATGCTCACGGATGCCAAACCTGACATTATGTTCTTCTGGTGTACCCTTTTGGAAGTCCCCAAACATTTTTAGCAGGATCATGTTGGAGGAAGCAAGATCAGCACTGCCACCCAGAAGGCCAGGATTGCAAGGGCATTCAGACATGTTTGAGAGAGATTTCTGGTGGCAACAGCAGGTCTCTCCGGAGTGTATGTCTGAGAAAGTGCAACATGGTTTTAGTTAAGAGTTCAAGCCAGATTTAAGCAACAAGGCATGAATATAATAAGATAGAGTATTCAAATTATAAGCTGCATGAACCTGCAGCTCAAGTGGCTTAATTCAATGAGAAGAACTCCAGAAGCATTAAAATGCAGTTAACAGAGCATTGAAAAATAAAATAATTGTAAAGTAGCATATAACAACATCATAGTGCTTCTCTCAACCACATAGTCCAGTACAAAAAAAGTAGAGCTACACAATGGGGAAAGCTTGAGCAACCCATTTTCTTCACATCACTCCAATATGTTAAAAGCTGAGAGAGGGAGTGAGAAATAAAACCAAAAATCCCGTATTACAATGCTCTAAACTAACATAAATATGATTAACATCATCATATAACCTTGCTTA
This sequence comes from Panax stipuleanatus, assembly GCA_020205555.1. Taxonomy (NCBI): domain Eukaryota; kingdom Viridiplantae; phylum Streptophyta; class Magnoliopsida; order Apiales; family Araliaceae; genus Panax; species Panax stipuleanatus. The sequence goes on along the minus strand of CM035123.1, from coordinate 68,701,447 downwards.
GGATGCAGCCGCCACATAGAGATGAGATGCCAGCTCAAAAAAAAAAATTTAAAAATAGATCCTCTGAGTAGACAACTTCTCCAACACATTATTAATTAAAAAAATATCCCAGCATAAAAGATGCCAATAACCATCTAGAATTGAGCCTCATAAATAAAATATATCTGCACTAACTATAAAGAATTATGTTTCCCTTCTCTTAAAAAGCCATGGTCCAACCGAATGACCTGATATTTTAATCCCACTGACCACGATGGAAAAGAAAAGAAATTTAATGCAAAGACTGATCTGAAATTATAAAATTCAATCTTACTCTAAGTAGCAATCCGAATTAGCAAATTTAAATACATTCCTACAAATACTCGAAGGTTCCATGGCCAAAAATTGCAAAATGCAAAAACCAGAAGGAAAGAAAAATCAGGAGTGGTAGAGATAGAGAACAGATACCATCCCACCAATTCGAAACAGCTCTGCAAGATCATGGAATTACCCATGAATATCACCACAAATTGTCACCGGGCTTTTCACAGGCTGAAATGGAGGCAGCAAATAAAAGACTAACTAAAATGTTGAAACCAAATCTCAGCTGATATTCTTTTTTATATATACAAGTCGTATCTTAAATCTCAATTGATATTCTTCGAATGGAACAAAGCAGGAGAGTGTCAATTTTGAAGTTAAATCTAATTTTTAAAGTTCATAATATATGCATATTCAATATTTCAGTCACTATGCTTTGATGGAGGCTTGAAGAAAAATGATTTTTCAAGTATGATTTATTTATTTTATCATTTTATTTTGACAAGTGTACTTATGACTATCAATTTCCACCTGTGAACTAAGTAAGTTACAAGTCATTTTTTGTTTTTAAAAAGTTTTCTAGATAATACATTCCTTTAAACAAAAACTATCTTTGGAACAAATGAAGCCTAAGATGGATTATACAATAAATGACCAAGATAATTTAAATCAAAATAAAATTGGACACAACATTATATAATATTGTAACAGGTTTTAATAACAACAGCAATGGGGAAAAACAAAAGACAAAATGGCAAATCTGCACATTGCTTTCATCCATTAGAATCTCCTTAGCCTTCTCGCACAGCACCCTAACCTATACCACAGAAATAAAACATTTCATAAGGGTAACAGAAAGAAAGTTCTTAAACGAGAGATTACAGACCGCAACATAATAGCTTTTAACAAGGAAATTCTGTGTGATGACAAAAGTAGATTATATGTCCATTCCCCATCTCAAAATCAAAACCAGCCTCTTAAAGGTGGCACTATATGCGCAAAAGAAGTCTAACTAATAGTAAACAATCAATGTTACAAACTTAAATAATATTAATTTTCACTTGGCTTCCAAAAGGCAAGAACTATCACTTTAGAGTTAAAACTTTAAACCTCTCTCTCCTTTCTCCAATTTAAGAGCACCACAACCGCAACCTAGCCTCCTCATCTCAAAAAAATATGGGTATTATCACTACTTCCCTTTATTTTTTATGAAATCAATTTCCTCTCTGACACCACAATGAGAACAATAGCGTTTGAGGTTTATTACTAATTTAAGAACAAACAAGAACATATCTGACCCACACCATCCTACCTTATATCTGAGAAAGTGCAACATGGTTTTAGCCAGACACTCCTGATCTCTTTGCAATGAAGATTTTATGCATTGAGTCGATCTCTGACCTTGATTAAAGTAGGCTTGTCTGTTACAGCCTTTGCCTCCTTGATGGCAGCACGAATGTCATCATAGCCTGTGTTACCGTTCTTCACCCAGATAATGTGCCACCCAAGACCCTCAAATGGGTGTCAACACTCTCAGTGAATGCAATCTTTGTGTCACCATCAATGGAGATATGGTTGTCATCGTAGAAAGCAATCAGTTTTCCAAGTCCCCAATGTCCAGCAAGGGAACAAGCTTCATTTGCAATCCCCTCCATTTGACAGCCATCCCCAAGTATGACATATCTGAAGCATTTAACATAAGGCCCTTCTACATACATGTAGAGAACTTAATAAACAAAAATTAACCTTAGAAGAATTCTTACGTGTAATGGTCAAAAATCTCACTATCAGGTTTGTTAAAACGAGCAGCCAAGTGCTTCTCCACAAGGGCCAGACCAACAGCATTGGCAACACCCTGACCAAGAGGACCTGCATACAATTAAAGGACAAGCAGTGACGAAAAAATTGTCTCCAATTCTAATAACGCAAACAAGCGTTAAAATATAGCATTCAGGACAAGATTATAACCTGTAGTGACTTCAATACCAGGGGTCTCAAAGTTTTCAGGGTGTCCTGGAGTTCTGCTCCCCCATTGACGGAACGACTTCAAGTCTTCTTCCTAGCATATAATTACATAACACTGTATTTATCTGAGAGAGGAAAATCTGGTTTCAATTCTATCCCAAATAATTAATTGGAAAAAAGATTTTCCATTAAAATTCTGTCTGACGTAATTTTAGCTGATCCATCAAAATCATAATGGGTATATAACAAACTAACTCATAAGCCATCTCCTATTAATCAATAACTTAAAAGTATAAAAAGAATATCTCTAATTCTAAATTGCCTTTGTTGCATCAAAAGAGAAAATATGGTAAAAACTTCTCCTTGCTTCTCTCTAACACCATAAGAACCAAAGGAAACTATCAAGTCAAATAACACAACAGTCAATAAATTAAAGCATTTATTAGCAAATTTTTGAGAGCCTTGCAAAATTGGAAATAAAGTAGAAACATCACATTAATTGTATGCCAAAACAAACCAAACAAAGCAAAGCACTCACACAATTAAGGTATTATGTAATTGCTTATAAATTGTTCATTGAGAAGCTAGTTTATTTTCTCGCTAGGAATCGTCCTAGGATAGGTAAATGCAATACATAGTTCCTTTTATTTATAAATAGGATGACTGTTATACCGCAAAAGGAAATACCATTAACTAAATGAAACTCAAATGCTGGTAATAAAAGTAACAAATTATATTCAACAATTAAAAGGTCAAGTATCAACCAAACCCACATCATTATCCTCAATCAAACCTATAATTAAGAACATACACAACCATACAAAATTTGTTACTAAGTCGCCAAACACATATCATAAATTTCAATAATAGACTAAAACAAATAGAAACAAGATGGAAAAATAAGAGCAGAAATTCAAATACCAAAAAAAGTTACTGACTGCACATTATGACTGACTGAATAATCCTTCCACCCAAAATAGCTCAATCAGATTGGGAATCATGGTAATTAATCGGTCATGGCAATCAACGGCGGAAGAAGAATCAGAATTGGAATCGGAGAATATGTATAGATGTTTTAAATGTATGTGCTACGAAATTATATTAGTAATACACGGAAGTAATAGATGGATACCTTTTCTCGCCATCGGTATAATACTCCTGAGGCTCAGACGAATCACCTCCATTCGTCCGATTCAGATCTGAAAACACCTCCGTACATAATGGCCAATCGATCGAGTGAGAAAAGGTTAGAGATGAGGGAGAAAGGGTGAAAGAGGAGAATGAGGGCTGATCGACAGATCGAGTGAGTGAGTTTGAGGGAAAATGTTACGGATTTGGGGGAAGGGCCAATTGATAACGATTTGGGGGAAAATGGGAGGGATTTGTGCGCGCCCAAACTACTGAAAGTCTGAAACCTATTATCTAATGCCCGCTCATGACCCTTGCTAAAAGCCCAAAAAAAAACTCTATACCAACGGCCAGATTATGATCCTTGGAATAGACTACCATTAAAGGAATATAGTGACGGCCAGCCTGTAACCGTCGCTATCCCAACCGTCACTATAGCTCGTCGCTATAGGTAGAATTTCTAGACACCTATCAAATGATTCCCCAAATATTGAAAAATCATCCATAAATACCTCAACATTGCGTTCCACCATATCTGAGAATATTGCCATCATGCATCGCTGAAATGTCGCAGGTGCGTTACACAGTCTGAATGACATCCTTCTAAAGGCAAAGGTGCCATACAGGCATGTGAACGTTATTTTCTCTTGATCATCTGGTGCGAGATGACGATCTGATTGTAGCCTGAATACCCATCCAATAAGCAGTAGTACTCATGTCCGGCTAGTCTGTCCAACATCTGATCAATGAAAGGCTAGGGGAAATGATCCTTTCTGGTTACCTTATTCAGCTTTCTGTAGTCCATGGAGACCCTCCAGTCGGTCACTATCCTTGTCGGTATGAGTTCGTTGTTCTTGTTCTGTACTATTGTCATACCACCTTTTTTCAGAACACATTGAACCAGGCTCACCCATGCACTTTCTAAAATTGGGTAGATAATTCCAGCATCCAGCCATTTCAAGATCTCTTTCTTCACTACCTCTTTCATTATGGGGTTGAGCCTCCTCTGCTATTCCACTGTTGTTTTGCTATCATCCTCCGTCAGAATCTTGTGCATACAGAATGATGGGCTGATTCCTTTGATGTCGGCGATTGTTCATCCAATAGCAGATTTGTATTCCCTCAGAACCTTTAACAGCTTACTTTCCTGCAGTTCGTTAAGCGCAGTTGCAATAATAACAAGTAAAGTAGATACATTACCCAAATAAGCATACCTGAGGTGATTGGGTAATGGTTTGAGTTCTAGTTTAGGTGGTTCCTCAAGAAATGGCTTCATCTTTGCTGCTGAAGTTCCTGCTGCTTCCAATGGCTCAAATGGTAATTTGAACCTGTTTACTCTCGGATGAGCCTCTAACAATTTCAGGTACTCCTTTATCTTTGAATCCTCTTCATCATAGTCTCCCATCAAAGCTGATTCTAGTGGGTCGATGCTCAGTATCTGAAGTTGATCATCACCCACTACTGTGTCAATAATATCCATCTAAAAACACTCCTCGTCCTCCTTGGGAAAGTTCATGGCCTTAAACACGTTGAAGGTTACCTCTTGATCTTGCACCCTCATGGTCAACTCTCCTTTCTGAACGTCAATGAGAGTCCTGCCAGTAGCCAAAAATGGTCGGCCAAGGATTATTGGGATAGCCTTATCCTCTTCATAGTCTAGTATGATGAAGTCCGCTGGAAAGATGAATTTGTCCACTTTAACCAACACATTCTCAACAATCCCCCAAGGATAGGTTACTGATCTGTCTGCCAACTGTAGGAAGATGTTTGTCGGTTTAGGTGCTGGTAACCCTGACTGAGTATAAACTGACATTGGCATGAGGTTTATATTGGCACCTAAATCACATAGACATTTGTTGAAGGCCAAACTCCCTATCTTGCATGGAATGGTGAAACTACCCGGATCATTCAACTTTGGTGGAAGCTTCTTTTGTAGAATCGCACTACATTCCTCCGTTAGTGCCACAGTCTCGAAGTCCTCTAATTTCTTTTTCTTCGACAAAATGTCCTTCATGAACTTGACATAACTTGGCATATGCTCTAATGCCTCCGCGAAAGGGATGTTTATGTGTAGCTTCTTGAACACTTCTAGTGTAATAACCAAGAATTTCAAGTCACATTGTAAATAGATATATTAATTAAATATTAATAATATTAAAAATTTTGTGTTATATGGTGATTGAATAAGTGATTATGTAACAAGTGTGTTATGAGTATTTTATATGAAGTCCCACTAATGAAATAATTAAATTAGTGGACTAACCTAAGTATTCTAATAATCAAGGAAATCGATTAAGATGATGAACCCTAATTAAATATTCAATTTACTTGTATATGGCAAGTTTAATTGGGTTATGTAAATAAAGTATTATTATTGATTTATGGGAATGTGTAATAGTCCAAGTAGCATATAATACTAGTGGACTAGCCCAATTGGATTAATAATCGAGCCCACTTATTTTATTGGAGGTGGACTTGAATGCCATTAGGTAAATTAATTAACTTAGCCCAACATGTAGAAAAATAAATAGTAGCCCAAGTATAGTATAAATGAACTTGACTACTAGTGGCCCAAATTAATTATATGAGTCCAAACATTAATTAAGGAGGCCCAAATCTTGATCCATGGAGGGAGGGACTTTTTAGTCATTAGAGTAAGTAAATAATATAAAAAAAATAAATCTATAATGGGAGAAAAGGAGGGATATGGCCTACCCTTTACGGGTATTATGGGGAAAGATAGCAACATTATTTAGCTTGTCCAAAATCTTGGTTAAAATCTATTAAATCTACCAACTAAGCCTTATGTGTCACTCTCCAAGCATATCCAACACTTATGGTTAAGTGTACAAGCAACCATGATAATGATTAAGAGAGAGAAGTAGTGGAGGATAGAATACTTACACATTTAATCATACTTACTTCATTTTATTCCTTTCACTTCCAAGCAACTTAGCAAAAGAAAAAAGAAAAAATTAGAAAGAGCAAGAGAGAGAGGGAAAATTCGGCCAAAAGGGGGTCTAAAGAGGAGAGCCTTGGATCTTCATCCATCCTAAATACTTAAGCTACTTTGGAAGAATAAGAAGAATAGCAAGAAGAACAAGGTAATGATTCTAAAAATTTTCAAGTTTAGTTACTTATTTTGTTAGATTTTGATGAAACAAGAAGCCTTATGATTGATCTATAAAAACTCTTCATCTATATAAATATGAGTGTTTTATATGAGGATCAATACATTTTTAAAGTTGAAGGTTAGACCCAAAAAGAGAAAATAGAAATGTGTACCAAATAGGTAAAGAAAAATCTTATTCATGCATGCTCTATGTATGTTATGTTAGATTTTTGGGATTCGTATTGTATATTGTTAATATCATGTTAGAATGCTAGATCTTGAGTTTAATAAGTTAAACTTGTGGATTTGTATTGGTTTATATGAGAAAGTTTGGAAAAAGAAAGTTATATGGATTGTTAGGAAATGTTTTAGTTAACTAGTGTGTTATACCATGTACATGTCAACGTCGGTTTAAAAATTCCGCGGGTCGGGTCACAACCCGGAACTTTTAATTCCTCTTCTTAAGTTATCTCTACCCTTATTCTTTTTATTTAGGAAAAAGGTTTTGAAGGGTTTTTTAGGAAAAAGGCCAACATGTATCATGTCGACGATTTGAACGTTTTACAGAGTCGCCAGTTGGTAGATTTGAAAATGGTTGTACCACCTCAACCGAGTTTGATTTGAAAAGAGACCCAATTGCTGGACACTGTCGAAACATGATCTTTGGAAACAAAGTTTGAGATCGGGGGCTTGGTTAAGTGTTGAGAAGGTGTTAGGCACCCCACGACTCCAGTGTAAACACGGTACCTCATCTTTTCAATATTTCCCTTTAAAACTGGAATGCGTGCGTGAATGCTATTTTTGAAAATTCGGCCTATTGATTTAATTGATTGAAAGTAGTGCTTTGCTTTGTTGAACCTATATACGAAGTGTTTGATTTGATTTTGAAATCAGTCTTTGATTTGATTTGCAAAAGTGTTTTGATTAGATTTGCAAAAGTTTTTCTTTTGAATTGAATTGACAGTGATGTTTTGAAAGCTGTTTATCAAACCCCTACGCTGACATAGGAATTGAAGCCTTATGATACTTCCAAAATTTATCTTTATAGCCTTAAGGCTGCATGTGAATGTTGATGTGAAGCATGATCAACCACAAAATAAATAAACGTGTCGGTCTCCTCATGGGCATAAAAACCATCGGAGGGACGCTGACACGACAAGCCACATTTCACTATGATGAGACCTTAAATCCGGATAACCGTTTTAAGGTCTGTGTATGTACATTTTACAGAAAAGTTGGCAGGGTACATCTGTAAACTGGTGTTTGTCCATCGTGGGAATCAGATCCCGATCGATTTGATCGTGAATCCCACGATTCCTAGGCTCACATATGAATAGCTAATAAACCTGCACAGTTCAAATTTGCACAAAAATAGATATAAACATCATCACGTCGCAATGGAACCAAGGATTCATCAGTAAATATTGGCTGCGCGTGGCCAAAGCGTCTCGTTCCCACTAGATAGCGATCTAAGGGACGCGAGTTTGCTTTCAAAGCTGAAACTATAAAAAATATAACTACATTTAAAGAAATCTCAGCCGTTATAGCTTCCAGGTTCTGTCGGGACCTGTTTGAACCGCTGGAGAACTAGAATTGGCGAGATTTGGATAAATCTAGTTCGCCCGCAGATATGTTAGTGCAAATTCATATAAAAATGAATATTAAATGCAGCAGTTGAATAGATGGAATAAAGCAATATATATATATAGTTATATATATACAAAAGCTGTAAAAGGGCAATGGGTTTTCACTCGCAAGCCCGGGCTGGAATTGAAATATATATATATATATATATATATATATATTTATAAAACTGTTAATAGCCACGAAATAATCCAGGCTTGACAGAAATGAAATATATATATAGAAAAATAGTAAAAAGGGCAATGGATTTTCACGCCGGTACCCGTACTAAAATTGAAATTGACATAAAAGTAGTCGACCAGTGACTGGGGAGAGCACCCAGTATGGCAAAGTGTGCAAAAGCGATAAAATGGCCACGAAATAATCCAGGCCGAACTAAAAATATATAAATATATATTGATAGAAATGTAGTCAACCAGGACTAGTATGCGAACCAGTGATGGTGAAAGTCGCTTATATATGAGTAAATATATATAAAAGCGGTAAACTACCTTAGATTTGATATATGGGCTTGACAGAATTGAAATGTTAGTATATATACAGTTAAATATATAAAAAAGGGCCAAACCCGGACTGGCAAGATAACCCAGCTCGGTGGAGTTACCAGAATGTGTGTGCTAGTGCATTGAAGCTGCTGGAGCTGACGGATCTTCAATCCGAATTATAAAAATGCAAAAACCTACGTTTATGTACAGAAATGTACTAAATTTTGACGAAAACGGCCATGGAACTAAGTTCCGAGCATATTTAAAAGATAAAACTTCGTGTGCAAGTGTAAAACAGTGCAAAGTAGTAGTATTGACTTGCTGATTGTGAAAATACTTACAATATACTTCAATACGAGCTTTTTGTCACTTAGTGGGCTTCAAACGACCAAATCTACCAGTTATTTTCTTATATGTGGTAGTATGTGGGTCTATCTACGTGTTGGAGTAAAAATATTTGGGTTTGGAAGAGGTGCAAAGTCGAAAAATCAGACGGGCAGAGCTTCGCTGTGTCTCAAAAACTTTAAAATGAAGGGGGGGTGCACGTTTATTTATAGGTCAGGGAGCCTCCACTCTACTTGCGACTACCACAGGTAGAGGTGCAGCTCCCCTGTTGGGGCCTGCAGTGCCGAGTTCTATCATCTCGAAGTATGTGCACTCCAGACGACGTGTAATCGAAGTCGAAACTTTCAAACTTTTGATCGGAGCGTCCGTTTGAGGCGTGCGATACCTTTTCGGAAAGCCCTTGCCGAGAGTGTCGCAATGACATGTGATAAAATATTTTCCAGGTCTGAGAAGACGAGTTCATAACTAGGTCTTCAATTCCCCGCAGTTTGTCCATTGAGCTGTCTTGCGCTGTTGGCTCTCAGGATCGTCGTTATTGTTCATTCTGACTTTGATGGAATCAATTCGGCTTGAGTTTGACCGAATCAGTTGATGTTTGATAAAATGACCATTTTGCCCATTCCGGGGTTGCCTGTGGTGTCGGCACGACTTTTGGTGGATCTGGTTTCCTTGTTGTTGCCTCTAAGGTTGAACTGCACTTCCCGGATTGACGTCGGGACTGATCTGTACTTCTCGGGCTGAGACTGGGGATGACTTGACACATCCTGAGTTGATGTCATGGTTGTATTAACTTCCTGGGTTGCTACTGAGGCTGACTTGACGGCCCGATATTGAGATCGGGGTCGATCGGTACCTCTCGAGTTGATGCCGGGGCTGATTTGTACCTCTGGGTTGCCATCGAGGCTAATTTGAGGGTTCGATATTGAGATCGGGGTTTGACTTGACGGCCCGATTGAAGATCAGGATTGGATAAACGGTCCGATTGACTATCGGAGCTGGATAGACGGTCCGATTGACTGTCGGAGTTGAGATTGACAGTCCGATGGACTATCAGAGCTAAGAGTGTTGGTCCGATTAACTATCAGAGCTGGATTACCAACAATGGTGATCAAATTTGGCTGGAGTACCGATATTGGTGATCGAATTTGGGTTTACCGATATTATGGATCGGATTTGGGTTGAAGGACCTGGCATTGGTGGCCGAATTTGAATTGATTGACGGTTTGCCCTCCTACAGTGTTAGTATCGGGGCAAGGAAAATTTTGAGTGTCTACAGATGCCCCTCTTTATCATGTCCATGCAATGTAGTGGAATGGACAGGATAAAGATTAGTAGACACTGGAAATAAGGCCAATATTAGAGACGTTACGAAGGTTGGGTGTCTCTGAGTGGAATGGGGCTACTCTTAGCTGCTTACGTTATCAATCTGCTGGGGATAACGTTGTCCTGTACAGCCCTTGATGTTGTTGGTAGGCTATTGTGAATAGTTTTTATCACTTTCTGCTGGGGGTGACATTACTCTCAATAGCTCGTTTAACTCTGATGGGGCTGAGATTGTCGAAGATGAGCTATCACAAATTGTGCTTATTTTGATCTGCGGGTTCTGACGTCCTCTGTGATAGATTCGTAGATCCTGATGAGGTTGACATGATTGATACTACCTCAGTGATCCCTTTGAGGATGTGTATAACATATTCCATCATATGTCCTTTGTGAGGATGGAGTATTATATGACTTTCGCACCTAGATCATCTCCCGATGTCTCATGGGCTAGTCCGATGGTTGGAACGTCATTGGGGTTGAGACAATGGTTGATCTGGACTTCGGTCTGTATCCTAATTTCGCTGGGGCTGAGCCAACGGTTGAAACTAGCTTCGGTCTATACCTGATCTTTGCTGGGGCTGAGCCAATGGCTGAAACTACTTTGGTCAGTACCCGAACTTCGCTGGGGTTGAGCCAACGGCTGAGACTGCTTCGGTCAGTACCCGAACTTCGTTGGGGTTGAGCCAACGGCTTGAAACTACTTCGGTCAGTACCCAAACTTCGCTGGGGTTGAGCCAACAGCTAAAACTGGCTTCGGTCAGTACCCAAACTTTGCTGGGGTTGAGCCAACGGCTGAAATTGTTTCGATCAGTACCCGAACTTTGCAGGGGCTGAGCCAACAGCTGAAACTGCTTCGGTCAGTACCCGAACATCGCTGGGGTTAAGCCAACGGCTAAAATTGTTTTGGTCAGTACCTGAACTTTGCTGGGGCTGAGCTAACGGCCGAAATTGTTTCGGTCAGTACCCGAACTTTGCTGGGGCTGAGCCAACTGCTGAAACTACTTCGGTCAGTACCCGAACTTTGCTGGGGTTGAGCCAACGGCTAAAATTATTTCGGTCAGTACCCGAACTTCGCTGGGGTTGAGCCAACGGCTGAAACTTTTTTGGTCAGTACCCGAACTTCGCTGGGGTCGAGCTAACGGCTAAAAACGCTTCGGTCAGTACCTGAACTTTGCTGGTGTTGAGCCAACGACTGAAACTGCTTCGCTCAGTGCCCGAACTTCGCTGGGGTTGAGCCAACGGCTGAAAATGCTTCGGTCTGGACCCGAACTTCGCTGGGGTTGAGCCAACGGCTGAAACTGCTTCGGTTAGTACCCGAACTTCGCTGCGATTGAGCCAACGGCTGAAATTATTTCGGTCAGTACCCGAACTTCGCTGGGGCTGAGCCAACGGCTGAAACTTGCTTTGGTCTATACCCGAAATTCGGTGGGGTTGAGCCAACGACTGAAACTGGCTTCGGCCAATACCCGAACTTCACTGGGGCTGAGCCAACGGCTGAAACTGGCTTCGTTCAGTACCCGAACTTCGCTGGGGCTAAGCCAATGGCTGAAACTGCTTCGGTCAATACCCGAACTTTGCTGGGGCTGAGCCAACGGCTGACACTACTTCGGTCAATACCCGAACTTCGCTGGGGTTGAGCCAATGGCTGAAATTGTTTTGGTCAGTACCCAAACTTTGCTGGGGTTGAGCCAACACCTGCAATTGCTTCGGTCAGTATTCGAACTTCGCTGGGGCTGAGGCAACGGCTGACACTGGCTTCGGTCAGTACCCAAACTTCACTGGGGCTGGGCCAACGGCTGACACTACTTCGGTCAGTACTCGAACTTCACTGGGGTTGAGCCAACGGCTGAAACTAGCTTTGGTCAGTACCCGAACTTTGCTGGGGTTGAGCCAACGGCTGAAACTGATTCGATCAGTCCCCGAACTTTGCTGGGGTTGGGCCAACGGTTGAAACTGCTTCGGTCAGTACTCGAACTTCAAAAAATGGCAGTTTTCGGTAATTTTGCAGCAAATCTTGGGCAGTTTTTTGGTAGTTTGATTAGTTAATCCCCGGACATGGCTCCGGGATGAATACCAAGCTCCGTGGAGTTTCCCTTTCCGTCAGGATTACACTGTTTAAACGCATGATTTCAGGACAAACCGCTCAATCGCGTAGTGATTTCTCTTCAGATTTGATTCAGCAGCCCAGCTAAACTCTGTTTTGACTTGAACCGAACTGAGCCCGGGGGAGTGGGACCCACCCTGGTCTGCCACAAGTGGAGGTGCGGCAAGCCGCAGGTTGAGGTGCAGCCATCTGGGCTTTAAATGGAGCTCGGGAATCTTCATTTTGCAAGTTTCCCGTTTGAGCTACGAAAGGATATCGATCTTTTTTTTCAGATCTACGGAGTTTGGGCTGTTGAATTCTGATTCCGTCAGTTCCTACGCGTTTAACGCAGCGCAGGTAACGTTTTACATGCTATTTTCGTAGTTTTTGATCTTTAAAAGCATGCGAACCACTTACGGTGCTTTTAGACGCAATGTATGAAAAATGTATGCCTATATGAGCTGTAAAATTTTTTCTGTCTATATATGTATGCATATCTTACTGTGATGCACGTTTGGATGTAAGAAAATTCAAGTTCTGAGACAGTGTTATTTTCCACTTTTTGGTCAGTTTAGTCATCCTTTTTGAGGCCTAGTGAGCTTGGATTTTCAACTAAAAATATCCATGGTAATTTGGCTACTATGTGAGGTTGACTTTTGATTTTTTTTCATAAATATGAACTGTTTTTATTTTTGGGTAGGTGTGCTACTGAATGGCCACCTAGGCATGCCTGTGTGCATGTGGACAGTCCATTTTACAAAGGAGATTGGCAAAATTTTTCCAAAATCTTAGGTTTTTGAAAAATATTCAGTTTTAACTCTGTGGGGAGTTTTTTATTGACCCATGCAGTTTTTAGCTTCTAGGTTTTGAAAACATGCAGTTTTGACTCTAAGGGGTATTTTTTACTGACCCATGCATGTCTTAGGACCTAGGGATATATACTGGACTGATTAAAAATGATAAGCCACAGGTATTAGGCTTACCACACCCTGTCTGAGGTGATTTAGAGACTTGTTGCCATCAATGGATCATGATAGACCCAGTAGTTCCAGTAGGGTATCCTCGGGTGTTAGACGTAGGAGGGCTTCTGATGTGCCATAGCCTTGTCCAGCTCGGACGCCTCGCAGATTAGTAGAGGCAGTGATTCATCCAGCACAGGACGAGCAGCCACTAGATATTGATGATGAGGAGGCACCTTTCGCTGCTTCTACTCCCGCTCAGGCTGCACGTGCGGAGGTTCTTGGCATTGTTGTACAGACGCAAGAGTTGTTGGGCGACTTGAGTCTCCATCCGTCGAGATATCTTCATGACAACGAGGTGACTTGAAGTCTTTCTTGTCTCTGGATTCTTTTCTTCCTTTTTGCCATTCTCGGGGCACAGGTTTTTGACATGGGTTGATTTTTTTGATGTAGGTTCCCTGCTTTACACAGCCTCGAGGGAACTGGTGCATCGTGCACTCCCTATATCACACTCTGCACCGAGGATTACAGGGAGATCATAGATGGCTGGGGCTTTCAGGCCTTTTTTCTCGATCTTGCCCAGCCGTTTCCCCTAGGGTTATATGAGGGATTTGTCTGAGCGCTGGTTTCACCAGACTCAGTCCCTTCATTTATTGGACTGTGAGGTGATGATGACTTCTATGGACTGAAGATTTATCACTGACATTGAGTTTAAGGGTGAGCTAGTGCCTATCACGGCTGACATTTCGCCCGCTGTCGTTCGGTCCCTGCTGGGAATTCCTCCGACAACACTCAAGGGTCGGACGGTCCGATCTGGTCTCTTGAGTATAGATTCCCAGGATGGGACTTTGTAGGAGCCTCCACCTGGTGATCAGAGGGTTAGGGATCGCATTTTGAGGCGATTATTTTTGTCGATCATCAGGGGTTGTTTCGTGGTGGACAACTCGTCTACTGTGTCCCACGCATTGATTAGCGCCACTTGACATGTAGAGTGCCTCAGTGACTATGATTGGGTCTTCTGCACCTTTGCCTATTTTCTCCGGGGCATGCGCATGCATTCAGAGGGTACGACGGAGGCTTGGTTAGGATTTTACCCATTTCTGCTGGTGAGTACATCTTTCTGTACCTTTTTGATTTCAGCATTTTTGTCAGTCTTGATCACTTAGGACTTTTGATATTTACATGGTCAGCTTTGGGCATTTGAGAGGCTTCCTTGCCTACGACCCGCTACTGCTCTAGGTCTGGAGACCTATCCTTGAGTAAGGAGGTAGCATCACTCCACTTTGACGGAGGTCCCTGTTGCTAAGGGATTCACTCATGCCCGCCTGTAGTTGGAGCTTTTGACGACGGGTTTGATCAGTTGGACGCCGTACACATCCGAGTACTTGACCGTCGGATTCGACGGAGGTGTCCCTACTGGCCGAGAGATTGATTTATCGACCCGCAGGGTACCTTTGTTGACAGAGGGAGGTTGGGCGTTCTATCTTGGAGAGCGTGCTATTAAGAGCATCATGGAGGAGATCCGCATTCCCATTGTTCCTCCATCTTGGCATCATTGACCATTGACTGTGCCTTTGACAGATTTCCCTTTGGAGGGCATAGATGGCTTCACCCTATCAGAGGGCCCGTACAGCCAGGAGGCATTCGGTAGATGGTGGAGTCCTCGCAGTATTAGAGCTCAGACTCGTGCTACGCAGTTCATGATAGACATGGTGCTAGAGTCCGTGATGATGACAGACTGGATAGCTTACCTCAGGGAGCTGACTCATGCAGACCAGATAGCAGATCTGACCAGGGAGTTAGAGCAGGCTCGTTTCTTCATCAGGCACCTTGGCCGAAATCCGTTAGAGGCATCTTCTTTTGACCCGTCCAGCTCAGGAGCAGGTCCCTCTTCAGGTCCATTTAGCAGCAGTTTTGCAGGGGAAGATCCTCCCTTATACCGCCCAGATATGCCTGATAGCAGTAGTTTTGTATCCACCGAGGAGATGGAGCAGGTTGATCGATTTGCCACCGATGTCTTTGACTTCCTGTGATAACTAGTGGAGCTATACTTTTTGGTCAGCCACTATTTTGGATATTTGGCATTTGTGCTATCATTTTGATAGACCACTATATTAGCTGGGTGGTGGTGCCCCATTTCCCTATATTCTTCCTTTCACTTTGTATTAAGATACAGGGATGATGTATGCAGTGGATAGCTTGTTGTAGATATTAATGCCATATCTTATCTTCTGCATCATATTTATATTATTGTCATCATGCATGTATTATGTCATGTGTATGCATTCAGACAGTAGTGACTTAATTTGACCTCTGGACGGTCGTGTGGTACGGTGCTACAGATGACGTCGTCTGCAGTCAGCCGTATTGAACATTTATCGCCATCTGCGGTGGCAGCATCATTATGGTCCTGGTATGATAGTCTGCCCTTTCCATCTAGGGGGACAGTGGACCAGATGTTGGGGCATTCGTTGGCCCTTGTGAATTTTCGGGTTCTGGTCAGATTTGTTGAGGGCCTTCTACCCTACTGGATTACATACAGGTATGTTTTCCTGTTTGTACGGCATGATTTTATGCTGACTCTGGAGGAGTACTAGAGATTTACTGGTTTGGAGTTAGAGTTGTCGTGTGCTCGAACGGCGATTAGTGACATGCGGAGACCATTTATCCGGTTGTTCGATCTTCGTCAAAGCGTAGTCATGGATGAGATCGTTTCTATGCATGTGATCTCTATGGACTTCCTGATTGAGCACTTTGGCGAGCCTGATAGCTATGATCGCCACGTCGAAGATTTTGTTATATCAGCATAGGCATGGCATATAACCAAGAAAGATATTCTGCTGATGTGTGTTGTGGCATGTCCGCTCCGTTTGGACCATCTAGATGTGGGATTAGTAGTCGTGGTTAGAGCCCTTAGACAGGGTAGCACCATTATCCCGATGATATTGGCTGAGACATTTTGATCCGCTACGCATTGTAGTACCCATCCAGAGGGGGTTTTCAGGGGCAGCTCGGTCTTGCTGTACATATGGCTGATGTGCCATATACGATTGATTGGATTCTCCAGGCCTCAGGGTTTTAGCTTTACCCACGAGACATCGACGGCTTACTCCTTTTAGCCTGCGAAGTGTATTGATGCAGAGTCATGGTCGGCATTTTTGTCGGATATTGAGCATCCGTTCGTGAATTTGCCATGCTCAGGGCTAGTGTCCCATATAGCGGTAATCACTCATGCATCTGGCCTGGATTATTTGGCCCTAGCGGGTTTGAGGGGAGTGACCACCTATCATCCTTTGGCAGTCATAGAGCAGTTTGATCAGCTGCAGAGCCTGCACTGTTTTGAGGGGTCTGCTGATCAGAGGATGTCGACTTCTTCTATGTCATCCGCCGACTTGATCAGAGTATATGAGTGTTGGACTCATCAAGAGAGGGCTGATTTCTCTGGTAGCCTTCCGGGCTGTTCTCCGGAGTATTCTGCGTGGTTGGAGACAGAGATAGGAGCGGGTAACAGAGGCTTCTTCATTTCCTAGTGTGGAATCTGACGAGGAGGATCCCATGGAGGATCCAGATTCTCCTATCGAGGATGAGCTGGTCACGGGTTTGACCCCTGCTTTTGGTAGCAATTCCCCGAGCATTCCCGTGGGGACAGATCCGGCTTTAGCTGACTCACTATTCAGGATGACCTTTGAGCGAGACTCATTTAGAGCATAGATGTTGGCTGCCTTGTCTGGAAGAGATTTAGATTTTGCTGAGAGGGATGGACTCAGGGCCGCTTTGGATGCTGAATTGATTGAGCGGAAGGAGCTCCGCTCTGCTCTAGATACTGCAGTTGTGGAGCGAGATGAGATCTGCTCGGCTAGGGATGCAGCATATGTTGAGATCGAGGAGACTTTGATTGCTCGGGATGCAGCTTTTGTGGAGAGAGATGAGGCTATAGCTTCTCGTGATTTCCACATTACTGATGGTACCGCTATTCGATCTTAACCCATAGTTTAGTCACCGAGATGAGTGCATACATTGATGACCACAGTGCCACCTTGCAGATGACTGTGGATGTATTAAGCCGTATGGAGGCTGAGTGGACTGCACTTACAGCCGCTCCCCCATCTTCAGAGAGAGATGCCATGCTGGCATTGTTGTCCCGCCTGTCCTTGGGTCCATACACTAGCTTTATTTTTCCTACACAGACTAGATCATCCATTTTTATCATGTACAGGGCATCATGTATATTAAATAAATATATATATCAGAGAAATATATTTTTGATTCACTTCCCTGATTAAAGATGTATTGTCATTGCTGAGTGATTACCACTTCTTTCATGACTCGCAGCTGTAGATGTATCTTGAGCTTCTCCTTGATGGACTGACAGTTGAGATGTCAGGGAGTATCTCAGATGGGCCTATTGACCATGATAGTTTGATAGGATTTAACTTTTATTTGTCTTTGGTGTCTTGGAACTAGTCTTTCATTTTTTTGTTTTTCTTGAAGGTCAAACCGCACCGTAGATGGCTGCCTACGTACTCTCGGGTTGAGGGAGATTAGGTCATTCGTAGTTCTGACTAGTGCCAGGCTGGTTTGATGATTTTGATTTTGAGTTTTTGAAATATTTTTTTGTTTAGCTTGACGGCACCAAAATGGCTGCCTACGTACTCCCGATTTGAGGGAGATCAGGTCATTAGTAGTTCCGGCTAGTGCCGGGCTGGTTTAATTTTTTGGATTCTTGTTTAGTTTGACTGCACCAAAGAAGGTTGCCTACGTACTCTCGGGTTGAGGGAGATAAGGTCATTCGTAGTTTCGACTTCTCTAGTAAAAAACTGAACCTGATTTGATTTGTATGACCCGGATGCGGGTATGCATGTGTTTCAGACGTAGTACCTTTTCACAGTGTCTGAATTAATGAGTTGGGGAAATTTGCTCCCATCCATCTCTTGTGGTCTGACAGCGTCCCCAGTTAACACTTCTTTGACAATGAAAGGGCCTTCCCAATTTGGGACTAACTTTCCTTTGGCTTCATTCTGATTGGACAGGATTTTCTTCAATACTAAGTCATTTTCTTTGAATTGCCGAATTCAAACCTTCTTGTTGTAGGATCTGGTGATCCTTTGATGGTATAACTATCCGTGGAAAATGGCTGTGGCCCTCTTTTCATCTATCAGGGATAGTTGATGGTACCGGTCTTGTAACCATTGATCTTCATCTATTTGAGCGTCGATTAACACTCGCAAGGATTCCATCTCTACTTCTACGGGAAGAACTGCCTCCATGCCGTAGACCAGCGAATAAAGGGTAGCCCCAGTAGAGGTGCGCATTGATGTCCTGTATGCTAACAGGGTAAGTGGCAGCAGGTCAGCCCACTCCTTGTGATTGGCGGACATTTTCTTCATAATCTTCTTGATGCTTTTGTTAGCCGCTTCGACAGCACCGTTCATCTTGGGCCGATAGATAACGGAATTGAGATGCTTGATGTGGAACTTACTGCACAGATCCATCATCATTTGATTATTCAGGTGCTTGACATTATCTGATACGATCACCTCCGGTTGTCCATATCGACAGACGACATTGTTTCTGATGAAACTAATGATGACCTCTTTTGTGACTTTGGGAAAAGAGACTTCTTCAACCCATTTGGTGAAGTAATCGATCATGGTGAAAATGAACCGATGACCGTTGCTGGCTTTGGGTTCCACTGGACCTATCACATCCATTCCCCACATAGAGAAAGGCCATGGTAAACTCATATTATGCAGCTCATTTGGAGGAGCATGAATGGCATTTCCATGTACTTGGCATTGGAAGCATCTCTTGACATGATCATCGCAATCAGTTTTGAGCGAGATCCAGTAATGTCATGTTCTGATTATTTTCTTGGCCAGTAGATGACCGCTCATGTGTGGACCACAGACTCCGCTATGGACTTCATCCATTAATCTTTGGGCTTGCTCTTTATCGAGGCATCTTAACAGGCCTATTCCAGCATCCCTTTTGTACAGTACATCTCGGTTCAGATAGAACTTCATGGAAATTTTGTGAATCCATTTCTGCTTTGAGGTACTTGCCCCAGCGAGTATAGATCCATCACGGAGATATTCCTTGATATCTTGAAACCAAGGCTGCTTGATAGGAGGTATTTCATCTTATACTTCTCCCACATAACTCCCATATGTTGGGGATTTTTGAATCGTGAACTGAATGTTGGGAAATCCACTCTTATCGGACATGCGGATTAATGAAGGCAACGGTGCTAATGCATCAGCAAAGTCATTCCGACCCTGAGGAATGTGAACGAAGGTTATTACTTTGAATTCCTGTGATATTTTGAGCCGATGATAGGGCAGCAAATGCAGTTCTTTGGTGAGATACGCGCCGGTGGTTTGTCTGATGACCAGCTCGGAATCTCCAAAGACGAATAGATGTTTGATAGACATGGATTGGGCTAGTTTTAACCCCAAGATACAGCCTTCGTACTTGGCCGTGTTGTTGGTGTTGCCAAATTGCAGTTTGGTAGCCACAGGATATTGATTTCCTGCACCAGAGATGAGGACTTCCCTAGCTCCGGCACCTTCCATGTTTACCGCTCCGTCGAAATACATTTTCCATGGTTGGACTGTATTCTCGGACTGGAGTTGTTGAATTATCATGATACCATTGTCCGAGAAATATGTCTCCAGAGGCACAAACCCTCCTGAAGGTGCTTCTGCTAATTGATCTGCAATGCCTTAACCCTTGATTGACTTCTGAGTCACATAGACAATATCGAATTGCTGTAGGATTAACTGCCATTTGGACAATCGATAATTCAGCATTGGTTTGTTGAATATGTATTTGAGCGGATCCATGCGGGATATGAGTTAGGTTGTGTGCCCATGCAAGTAGTGTTGTAACCTCATGGCGGCCCATGCTAATGCACAACATGTCTTTTTAATCAGGGTGTATTTCTGTTCACCACTGCTACTATCATCCTTTGCTGATGTAGTAGATGGCTCTTTCCTTGCTACTATCATCCTTCTATCCTAACATACAGCCCATTGCATTAGCATTGACGGACAGGTACATGAACAAAGGGACTCCTTCTCTTGGGGGTATCAGAACAGGAGCTTCAGTCAGCTTCTTCTTGATAGCAAGGAAGGCTTGTTGACAATCCTTATTCCATATGGTGGAGGAATTCTTTCTTAACAGCTTGAAGATGGGTTCACAGGTTGCTGTGAGCTGGGAAATGAATCTGCTTATGAAGTTGTTCCTTCCCAAGAATCCACATATCTTCTTCTCTGTACGAGGTACGGGCATTTCATTAATGGCTTTGATCTTGGCAGGGTCTAGCTCGATGCCCCGATTGCTCACCAAGAATCCTAACAGTTTGCTTGCTTTGACCCCAAAAGCACATTTGGCGAGATTCAACTTGAGGTTGTACTTGCGTAACCTATTGAACAGCTTCCTGAGATGGTTGATGTGATCATCTTCCCTCATGGATTTGATGATGATGTCGTCAACATAGACTTCGATTTCTTTGTGCATCATGTCATAAAAGAGGGCCATTATAGCTCGCTGATACGTGGCTCCGGCATTGATGAGGCCGAAGTATAGTTGCCGATAGCAGAAAGTTTCCCAGGGAGTGATAAAGGCTATTTTCTCCCGGTCTTCCTTAGCATCCATGATTCGATGGTAACCAGCAAAGCAGTCTACGAAGGAGTACATGCTATACTGTGCAGTATTGTCGATTAGAATGTGGATGAAAGGCACCTGAAAGTTGTCCTTGAGGCAGGCTTTGTTCAAATCCCGATAATCCACGCATACTCGTACCTTCCCTCCTGGTTTAGGTACGGGGACTATGTTTGACAGCCATTCTAGGTATGTTGATACCATGATGATTCCGACTTTCAATTGTTTAACGACTTCTTCTTTAACTTTTCAGCTCCACTCAGGTTTCAATTGCCTGAGCTTTTGCTTTACTAGTTTGAACCCTTCTTTGATGGGTATTCAATGGATGATAATATCCGTAGACAGTCCGATCATGTCTTCATATGACCATGAAAATACATCCTGGTACTATGTTAGGATTTTGATCAGGTCGGCCTTTTGAGTTGGTGTGAGGTCTGAGCCTATTTGGATTTCTTTGGTGTTTTCGGAGGTTCCTATGTTGATGGTGGAGGTTTGTTCGAGGTTTGATTTGGGTTTGTCTTCGACCCATTCCTTGATCTCCTCTGGCACCTCATAGTCATCTTCCTCCTCTTGATCAATATCCATCAAGTCGAAGTTCAATTCTTCATCCAAGTCGGAGTTATTTTGACATGTTGGCATCTCATCAGCAGAGACACACACATCCAATGCTTGGGTCTGCTCTAGCTGTGCAATCAAAAGTAAGCATTAAATATGAGCATGATTAAGGGCAGATGTACTTTTTTCCCCTTTATCCTTTTCGACATAGGCAAGGGACACTGCTCCAGTTGTCCAGTGTCAGATTCTCGTGAATTGGGAGAATCGAGGAATTGTGCTTGTCTGCCTCATTCTGGATAATGACTGAGACATCCTTGATAATAAGGCCAAGGCTTTTTTATGGATTGTTCCTCCTCTTGATGTGAGGAAATCGGGCATGATCTTCGTCGTCACTATTGGGGAGTTCGTTGTTCATACCCTCGTAGTTGATAATGACTCTCATGTTAGTGAATGGGTCTCGTCCTTCATACAGGATCTTTTCTTTTCCTTTTTCGCTATTTGCCTCAGGCTTGAGGACTTTTCTTTCATGAACAAGTATGATTGGAGGAAACAGCATGGCCGATACGGCAGTTGGGATTTTCCTCGTAGGGTTCACCCATCTAGCACTTGTGAAGTTTGGGAGCAAAATTGTGGAGGTATGAGCCTTGGGATGTTTATGTGGGTTCCGGTGGCTTGACCCAGATGAATATCCCAATCCTGCTCTTCCAGTCTGACTTGGGACTTGGACTGGTATCTTGATAACTTGCTTATCCTTTCCCAACCCTTCTCCAGGTTGGAAACCCAAAGATACCATTTCTTGGCCCAATGTCATCACTTCAGTGGAGACTGTAGGCTTTAGGGCTGGTGCCCCGATGGGTAATTATTGAGTATCACTCACCTCTAGAGCTTGAAAATTGGCAGGTTCAATCCCTGCGTCTAGGCTGATCACTGGCATGTCCCCATGTATGTAGGTAGGGTATTTTGGTTTGGCACTCACTGTGATGAGGCTACCGTTGATGATGTTCTTGAGTTGTTGGTGGAGGATGGATGGCACTACTCTTGCCATGTGGATCCAGGGTCTGCCCAGCAGCAAGTTGTACCCGGTGGCGATATTCAGCAGCTGGAAAGATACATAGAAAGTGTGTGGAGCAATTTCTAGAGAAAGTTCAATTTCCCCCATAGCCTGGAAGAGAGATCCATCGAAAGCCTGAATGACCATATGACTTGCTTTGATCCAGTTGGATTAATCTTCATTCTTTCTAGAGTGTCGTAGGGATAAATGTTGAGGGAAGATCCTCCGTCAATGAGCACACCTCCGATCACATATCCGGAGGATATTACAGCCATATGCAGGGACTTGTGATGGCCCGTTCCTTCTGCCGGGATATCATCGTTCGTGAAGGATATCACATTGTTGTTGAAGATGTGCTCAATCACGTGATAGAATTTCTCGGTGTCTACCGTGTGTGGCAGATGGGCTTCTTCTAGTACTTTCACTAGGATGTTGCGATGATCCTCTGAGGATAGGACCAAGTCGAGGATGGACCTTTGCTTAGGTGCGTCCTTCAAGCTTTGCACTATCTTGATTTTATGGTGTCCCATCTTGTTGAGGAACTCTTTAATCATTTCTTCAGCCACCTTTTCTTTCACTTTGGTAACTGGTTTGATCACCCGCTGAGGCAGGTACAATGGATTATCCTTTGGCAGGATGGAAATGTTGTTTGAAGTAGAGCTTTTAATGTCCCCATAGTTCCATGGGACCTTCTTCAGACTGATGATTGGATACTGAGGTCTGAAGGGCAAGATTAGAGGCTGGGGTGCAGCCACCTTCACAAGATTTTGGAATTCTTGGACCCCTTTCCCATGTTAGTACCAAGGGTGTGAGGATTGATTTCTTATCACAGGATACGACAACCACTGTATCCTGACTCCATGCAGTGGGGATCTAGAGGCTATTTTTATCTGAAAGGTCGAGGATTTGATCTCCCCTAATCAAGTCACCCTTCTCGATCAGGTCTTGACTCAAGTTATGAAGGGCCCAACAATCTTCAGTATCATGGCCAGGTGAGTTGGAATGGTACTGACATATTTGGTCAGATTTGAATTTTTTAGATTGAGGATTCAATAGAGGAACAGATCTGCAACCATTCCCTCGTTGATTAGCATTTGGAGGATTTCTTCCATTGAGTGATTTAGGTTGGTGAAGTTCCTCTAAAACATGAATTTTCTACCCTCCCGGGTATACTCATTTTTGACCAGTTGTTCGTGCGACTGGCAATGATCCCTACTTGGGATGGAATTGACTTCCGCCGGAGGAAAACAACTGCCAATGGATTGATGGATTTGCTTCAGCATCTTCCTGGTGAATTGATGTTGGTAGACAACCAGTTCAGCCAACTGATCGATTTGTTCCTTAAGAGACTTTACTTCTTGCTCCATCAGGAATCGCTTCTCAAAAGTTTCCCAACTCTCTGAGCTACTGAGATTGGATTGGCTTGTTTCCCCAATATAGCGGAGGTATTTAGATCCTTCTCCACTTGAGGTGTTGATCATGTTGATATTCTCCTCTTTGTGTTGTGGGAGAGGATCGTCTTTCACATGGGGTTGTTCAGGCTTTGTCACCACAATCTCCCCGCTGTCAATCAAGTCTTGGATTTTATGCTTGAAAGACCAACAGTCTTGAGTGTCATGGCCCGGAGATCTAGAGTGATAGGCACACTTTTTGTTGGGGTCGAAGTTCCTTCCGTTAGTGTTGGTTGGGGGAAGGAGTTGAACAATCTTCTTCTAAGCTATCAGAAGTTTGAAAACATTCCCGAGGGAATCCCCTAGTGGGGTGAAGTTTCTTCAACGCATGACTTCCATGTTTTTCTAGAATGGAGGGCTTGCAGGCTGTGCTGAAGTTTGGAAAGGGGTATAGTTCCTTCTTTGAATGGGCATATTGTTTGACTCGCCCCTTGAATTTTGTCCTTGTAAGAGCAAGGAGACTTCTTCAACTTTCTTTTTGCGGACCCTTCGGGGATTACTCCCGTAATTCTCAGATTAGATTTGTTCAGCGACAGCTTCGAGGGCGATTAGATCTTTTATCTTCCCGAATTTGAGCCCCATTTCTGCCATCTTTCTATGCTTGATCATCACAGAGAATGGTTTTTCTATTCTTGCTAGGACCCTCTCATAGTAAGGCGCTTCTTGGATATCGATGAAGGTTATGACTATTTCAGATTCAGTCATGGTTGAGGTGACTTGAGCTGCGACCCGTCTCCATCATTGGGCATATTCTCTGAATGATTCAGTGTTCTTTTTCTTGATTTTGGTTATTTGATATCTGTTTGTAGCCAGCTGGGACTAGAAACTATACTGGCTAAGGAAGGCATGGGCCAGTTCTTCCCAACTGTGAATTTTGGAATTGTCCAAGCGGGCATACCATGCTCTGGCTTCTCCGGTTAGACTCTTCTGGAAAAGTTACATTCGAAGTTTCTCGTCCTCAGCATAGGATCCGAGTTCTCCGATGAAAACTTTCAGGTGTGTAAAAGGATCCCCTATTCCATCATATTTCTCAAAGTCGGGGACTTAAAATATTTTGGGATAACGAGCCCCGGGGAATATGCAGAGGTCAGGGTAAGTAACACTGCCAAATGCTCCAATCCCTTTGATAGATCGAAGGGTTTCTTCCATCTGTTGTACTTTTTTTAGGATGTCACCAGCTTCCTGTTTTCTGTCGGGGGGGGGGGGGTGATCTCATGAGTTTTGTTGGTGGTCCTAGTTTTGTGGTCCAGGAATCTGAGTTTCGACCTTTTCGGTGTCTTGACCGCCAGCACCACTACCAGATGCTCCGGATTCTAGAAGGGTGTGAGATTGTTTCTCTTTCAAGGCCTTGCTTTGTTCTTGTAGAAAACCAGTAAGCTCGGCTATCTGAGTTTTTAGTCCTTCGAACTCTTCCTTGGAGACAGGGGTGGATTCTGGTTGAGCACTTGAAGTCATGTCTGTGGATGGAAGAAGTGCTTTAGATTTAGACCTAGTAACAGGACCAATTTTTACACCTACAACAAAACATAGGCGTGCCAATTTCCTGAGGTATGTAAGGATTGGATGTATGATGTGTTTTTTAGTTTTTATCTTGCAAAATCGAGGTTAGTTTTTTTGATGGCAGGATGACATTTATTTGATAGGGAAAGTAAATATTTCATTATTAATATTTACATTGTGTTCCTCTGTAATTGGAGACTTGACATGGAATTGAAAGAGGAAGGCATGAAGAAGCTTCCCTTCGGATTTGGTTGATCAGAGGCTGACCTATCTTAGGTTACTCTCGCGGCTTTTATTTCGGCATGAAGGCTCCCAGATCATCGCAATCTACTAGAAGGGAAGTTAATCCGATCGTTCAACTGGAGCGAATCTAAGTGGTGCATTTTCGTGAGACATCCTCAGAGACTTAATGGTCCCCAGAATCACTACTTATCACCGACCGGGTTATCCTCCTTGTGAGAGGGACACACAACTTACATTTGCATACATCGTGCCTTATCGTTTATGCATGTAATGACAGTCTGTGCGAAGCACTAATATGGGTGTGAAGCACTAAACAGGAAAGCATTCATTCACATTCAGTCAATGTAAAGATGCAGCATTCACTTATCCATTGACTGTGGAGACGCAGGATTTCAAGCATTTAATAGTTTTGAAAGGGAAATTTTTGAAAAGATTTAAAATTGGCCTAAGCCCTCTACGGTCCCCAGCAGAGTCGCCACCTGTCAACGTTGGAAAATTTAAAAAATCCAGTGGGCCGGTTCGAAAAGATTTGAAATTCGGCCAATTGATTTGATTGATTGAAAGTAGTGCTTTGCTTCGTTGAACCTATATACGAATGGTTTGATTTGATTTTGAAATCAGTCTTTGATTTGATTTGCAAAAGTGTTTTGATTAGATTTGCAAAAGCTTTTCTTTTGAATTGAATTGGCAGTAATGTTTTGAAAGTTGTTTATCAAACCCCTACGCTGACATAGGAATTGAAGCCTTTTGATACTTCCAAATTTTATCTTTATAGCCTGAAGGCTGCATGTGAATGGTGATGTGAAGCATGATCAACCACAAAATAAATAAACGTGTCGGTCTCCTTATGGGAATGAAAACTATAGGAGGGACACTGACACGACAAGCCACATTTCACTATGATGAGACCTTAAATCCGAATAATCGTTTTAAGGTTTGTGTATGTACATTTTACCGAAAAACTAGCAGGGTACATCTATAAACTGTTGTTTGTCCATCGTGGGAATCAGATCCCGATCGATTTGATCGTGAATCCCATGATTCCTAGGCTCACATATGAATAGCCAATAAACCTGCACAGTTCAAATTTGCACCGAAATAGATATAAACATTATCACGTCGCAATGGAACCAAGGATTCGTCAGTAAATCCTGGCTGCTAGTGGCCGAAGCGTCTCGTTCCCACAAGATAGCGATCTAAGGGATCCGAGTTTTCTTTCAAAGCTGAAATTATAAAAAATATAACTAGATTTAAAGAAATCTCAGCCATTATAGCATCCAGGTTCTGTCGGGACCTGTTTGAACCGCTGGAAAGCAAATATGTTAGTGCCAATTCTTATAAAAATGAATATTAAATGCAACAGTTGAATAGATGGAATAAAGCAATATATATAGTTATATATATACAAAAGCTGTAAAAGGGCGATGGATTTTCACTCGCAAGCCCGGACTGGAATTGAAATATATATATATATATATATATATATATATATATATTTATAAAAACTGTAAATAGCCACGAAATATTCCAGGCTTGACAGAAATAAAATATGTATATAGAAAAACATTAAAAAGGGCGATGGATTTCACGCCGGTGCCCGTACTGAAATTGAAATTGACATAAAAGTAGTCGACCAGTGACTGGGGAGAGCACCCTGTAAGGCGAAGTGTGCAAAAGCGATAAAATAGCCACGAAATAATCTAGGCCGGACTGAAAATATATAAATATATATATATATATATATTGATAGAAATGTAGTCAACCAGGACTGGTATGCGAACCAGTGATGGTGAAAGTCGCTTATATATGCGTAAATATATATAAAAGCGGTAAACTACCTCGGATTTGACATCCGGGCTTGACAGAATTGAAATGTTAGTATATATACAGTTAAAAATATACAAAAAGGGCCGAACGCAGACTGGAAAAATAACCCAGACCTGCAGAGTTGCCAGAATGTGTGTGCTAGTGCATTGAAGCTGCTGAAGCTGACGGATCGTCAATCCGAATTGTAGAAATGCAAAAAACTGCGTTTATGTACAAAAATGTACTAAATTTTGACAAAAACGACCACGAAACTAAGTTCCAAGCATATTTAGAAGATGAAACTTCGTGTGCAAGGGTAAAACAGTGCAAAGTAGTAGTATTGACTTGCTGATCGTGAAAATACTTACAATGGACTGCAATACGGGCTTTTCGCCACTTAGTGGGCTTCAAACGACCAAATCTACCGGTTATTTTCTGATATGTGGTAGTATGTGGGTCTATCTACGCATTGGAGTAAAAGTATTTGGGTTTGAAAGAGATGTAAAAGTCAAAAATTAGACTGGCAGAGCTTCGCTGCGTTTCAAAAACTTGAAAATGAAGGGGGGGGGGTGCACGTTTATTTGTAGGCCAGGGAGCCTCCACTCTACCTGCGGTTGTCGCATGTAGAGGTGCGGCTCCTCTGTTGGGGCCTGCGGTGCCGGGTTCTATCGTCTCGAAGTACGTGCACTCTATACAATGCGCAATCGAAGTCGAAACTTTTAAACTTTTGATCAGAGCGTTCGTTTGAGGTGTGCGTTACCTTTTCGAAAAGCCCTAGCCGAGAGTGTCGCAATGACATGGGATAAAACACTTTTCGGGTCTGACAAGACGGGTTTATAACTAGGTTTTCAATTCCCCGCAGTTTGTCCATTGAGCTGTCTTGCTCTATTGGCACTCGGGATCATCGTTATGGTTCATTATGACTTCGATGGCATCAATTCAGCTTGAGTTTGGTCGAATCGGTTGAGGTTTGATGAAATGACCATTTTTCCTCTTTCGGGGTTGCCTGTGGTGTCGGCACGACCTTTGGTGGATCTGGTTTCCCAGTGGTTGCCTCTGGGGTTGAATTGCACTTCCCGAATTGACGCCGGGGCTGATCTGTACTTCCCGGGCTGAGATCGGGGATGACTTGACACGTCCTAAGTTGATGTCGACGTTGTCTTGACTTCCTGGGTTGCTTTTGGGGCTGAATTGAAGGCCCGATATTGAGATCGGGGTCGATCGGTACCTCCTGGGTTGATGTCGGGGCTGATTTGTACCTCTCGGGTTGCTGCCAAGGCTGATTTGAGGGTCCAATATTGAGATCGGGGTTTGACTTGACAGCCTGATTGAAAATCGATATTGGATGAACGGTCCGACTGACTATCGGAGCTGGATTAAGTACCGACATTGGTGATCGAATTTGGCTGGAGTACCTATATTGGTGGTCGAATTTGGGTTTACCGATATTGTGGATCGAATTTGGGTTGAAGGACCAGCATTGTTGGCCGGATTTGAATTGATTGACGGTTTTGCCCTCCTACAGTGTTAGTATCGGGGCAAGGGAAATTTCAAGTGTCTACAGTGCATGTTGAAATCTACAAGTGATATTCAAGATTTTCTTTCTTGGTATGCTAGATACATGAGTTAAGGGCAAAACCCCTTTGTAATCACTAAAATATGTTTAAAAATGAGCAAGTTATGAATTTAATCCCAAACTACCCAACTGTTGAAATCATGCTACTGATCAGTCACTTGTGGGCTATTTTCGGTAACCAAAAAAGACTCAAATTTGGTGTTTGATATAGAGAAATTGTAGTTCGGGAAAATAAGAATCCAACGATACTAATTGGACTTAAATCGGAGTTATAGGTGAAGGTTTTAGTGAAGGACCCCAAATCTGAAAAAAGAACCAACTGTTGGAAACGTCCTTGATGATGAATCACTTTAACCCCGATTTCCGGGACCTAGACAGATCAAAATTTGATGTTTGATAAATGGAAATTGTAGCTCAAAAAGATACGAATCCAACGCCTCTGATGGAACCTAAATCCGAGTTGTAGATTTCGTTTTACAAGTGTTTCCGTAAAGGACCCCAAATCTAAAATTTGGACGAAAATTATAGTAATAATAGAGATTGAATGGAAAATGAATAATGATAATAAATAACTTTTAAAACCACTAATGGGTTAGTAAACTAATTACATAGAAAGTTAAATGTAATTAACTATTTAATTATTATTTAAATGATATTAAGTAATAATTAAGTAGAGTTAGTGTTAATAAAATAACTACTTATTATTTAATTAAGACTAAATAATAATTAGAGTTAAACAATTAATTAATTTTTATTTAATTAATATTAAATAATGATTAAAAAATATTTAAGTAAGATTAAGTAATAATAAAATAATTACTTACTTACATTGACATAAAAGTTTACAAAAACAATTATTTATTATTTAATTATCATTAAATAATAAATAAGAACAAGTAATAATTAATTATTCTTAATTTAATAAGAATGAATAATTAAAGATTTATTAAGTGAATTAGTTATTTATTATTTAATTAACATTAAATAATAAATAAGGATAAATGTTAATTAATTATCCTTTAAATAATAATAAAGAATAATTAAAGACTAATGAGGTAAATAAATTAATTATTTATTATTCAAGGATAAGGAATTAATTAATTATTATTAAAGATAAATAATAATTTAATTATCTATTATTTAATTAACATTAAATAATGAGGAGCTATAATTGGTTATTATTTATTATTAAATAATAACTAAAGATAATTAATTAATTACTATTTAATTAATATTAAATAGTAATCAAATGAAGAGGGAGTTAACAATTAAAGAAATTTAAATAACTCCCTAATTAAACAATTATAATAAATTGTTTAAGGATCTAAAAAGTATTTATCACCTAAGAAAAGCCATATAAATGATTAAATCATTAACCTAAGATCAATTAAATATCTTATAGGATTAATGATAGTGCATTAAATATGTACTTTATGTTCGAATTATTTGTTAGATAATAGCACCAGTAAGTGTATAGATGAACAATTATACGCAATACTAATTGATAGATCTACATTATCAATGTTAGGTCATTTAAAGAGTTTTAATTAAAGCTAGCTAGCCGTACCTCGTCGAACATGCAAGTTCTCTAACTCAAACTCGAGTTTTTATCTTTCAAACATGATAGTGGATAATTATTGTTGATTATTCCACATCTAAGATTATTATTGAATATTCGCATTTATTGCAAGTTTTCTAAACTCGAGTTATTACTTTCAAAGCATGTTAGCGGATAATTATTGTTGATTATTCCACATCCTTAATGAATTATTGTAAATTGCACTTTGTGCAATTGAATTTCGGTTTTATTATTTATTGAACTGTAAATTGATTAAAGTTCTTTTATTCATGAAATGTTTATGAAATGGATCTATACTAGTTGTATCCGCTAGATCAAGCATGTTTAAAATTTGTTAATTCAAATTCGTTTTATGAATGCTGTTCTTAATCAATTGACTTGATAAGGACTCTTGACTGAGAAAAGAATATGTTATTAAAGCATTATATTGGAAAACAATTGTTGCTAGTCTATTAAGTGTTTATGCATAATACACCGGGTATGAAAGGCTGATCCCCTGATTACCAAATTCATTAAAAGGACCAGTTTAAATACTAACAACCTTAGCAGATGTTCATGGTCACTCTAGACCACTCAGTTTCTATTTTTCAAATATTCGAATAATAATTTATTAAAATGTAATTCATGTTCTTCTACAATCAATTCCATTGTTGAACATTGAACGATAAATTCATTTCTAATCATGATATATCTCCTTGTATATAAACTTGCTAAGCAAACTAGTTGTTTACCCTTGCTATATCATGACGTTTATTTCAGCTAAGCCAGGACCGTTTAAGAAAGACAAAGGAAAGAGCAAGGTTCAAGAGTAGTTTGTTATGAACTAATTAAGTATTTGATGTAATTATTTAAGTAAAACTTTTATAATAGTAAGGTTATGTTTATGTTAAGGTTATGAGACCATGGGATTATGATGTAGACTTTATTTTAATGAACAATGTATGTTTATTATTCCGCAATAGTTTATAGAATGCTTATGATGATGATGATGTATCGTGAGCACCAAACCCGAGGTTAAAGAACCCGGATTTGGGGGTGTCAAAGGTTGGTATCAAAGCTGCAGGTTATAAACTTTAGGAATGCGAAACATAGGTTATAACCTTAGTAGAAAACTCATATAGAGTATGTATATGATGGGTTATAGAGATCTATCGAGTTTTAGTTGTACTGAATAAAATATCATTTCATTTTATCAATGAATATATTTTATTGTGGTACTAATGTTGTTTTTGTTGTTTTGGATTATAGGATGTCAGAGGAGAGTCATGACAGCCGTATAGTAGATCAGCTAGTAGAGCATGAGGTTTTAGAGGATTCCACACACTTTCCAGTACACCGAGCAGCAGCAGAAAGATGCCACTTATCAGGCATTAGCAGACTTGGATGAGATAAAAGCTAAAGTGGGGTTATTAGAGTTTCAGCTGGGTGAGAGGACATTAGAGAATCAGGTGTTGAAGTTTGATTTCGATCTGGAGATTGCAGATAAAATCAGAAGTAAGGAGGCATTAATTGGAGTAGCTAAGATGGTGGACCAGCTGGAGTTACTTCTGGAAGAGAAGGAAGTCAGATTAGGGTCCTTGGGACGGGCATTAGATGCAGCATATGCGGGTCCCAGGGTTGGTCAGGTAAAGTCGCATTTTAAGATCGGTGAGTCTAGCTGGTCGGTGCGACGTCGTGTGATGGGAGATGCACTGTAGGAGCAGGAGCATGCCCAAGGGGCACCTGGCAGCCATTGAGGTGTTTGTTGGTAGTAATGACTATAAGATGCAATTGTACCCTTTTTGTTTAGCAGGGATAGATTAATTATGATGTAAACCTCTAGCTGTGAGAGGTTGTACGTAAAAATGATGTACCCCCATCTTATTTGTGTAGGGGAGTATACCTTTGGATGGATCCCATGTCTAGATGTTCAGAATGGGATAGTTAGTATTTATAGGAATATGCCAGGCATGCGTTTGACACTAAAAATTTTGGTATATGAATATAAGTGCGCTATTATGACTAAATGTTTGATTAAATAGATAAGTCTTGAGAATGAAGATAGTAAGTTATCTCTGTTACAATTGAAAGTTTTATTAAGCTAAAAAGAATATTTCAGCAAGCGAAAATGGATAGTTCAACAAATTGAACATGATGATAATGCGATTATTAAAGTTAAATTACATTTTGTACTTTAAATACTTATAACATATAATGAAACTCGAAGTGATAATGTAAACCAGATAATGCAGCCAAGAAGCCAAAATCATAACCAGA
The DNA here is from genome assembly GCA_020205555.1 of Panax stipuleanatus. NCBI lineage: Eukaryota > Viridiplantae > Streptophyta > Magnoliopsida > Apiales > Araliaceae > Panax > Panax stipuleanatus. The sequence continues at coordinate 68,668,424 of CM035123.1, read as the reverse complement.
GGGAGGAGCGATCGGTAAATAATGAAAGAAAGCAAGCTGACCCAATGCAAAACTTCGCTAACATGATAGCTCAAGCTATGCAGACTCGTGCCCCTGCAACAAGGAATCAAGTGAATAATAGATTAGCAAATTTTAAGGATTTTAAGGCTGTAGGACCGCCATAATTCAGTGGAACCACGGACCCCATAGAAGCTCTAACATGGGTGAAAGAGATGGAAAAGACCTTTATCATTTCTAGGGTAGCTGAAGAGAAAAAGACGACTTTCGCAACCTATTTGATGAAAGGTGAGGCTAATTACTGGTGGGAGTAAAACCAAGCTAGAGCAGGAACGGAGATAGTTGCATGGACAAGATTTAAGGAGTTGTTCTTTGAGAATTATTTCTCGAAGGGCACGCAAGCCAGGATGGAGGTGAAGTTTTTGGAATTGAAGCAAGAGAACATGACGGTTGCCGAATACGCAGCAAAATTTAATGAGCTAGCCAAATTTGCACCTCATCAGGTGGAGACAGAAGTGCAGAAGGCGCGAAGGTTTAAAAATGGGCTGAAGCTGTGGATACACAATAAGGTTGCAGTGCTACAAATTCCTACGTTTTCGGCACTATTAGAAAAAGCCATTATTGCAGAAGGTAGTAGTGAGGCAGTATCGAGATTCAATCGAGAGAAGAACAAGAAGAAGATTGAAGGTGGACATTAGGGTGCCAGCAGTGGGGGCAGTAACAGTAAGAAGCGCAAGTGGAACAGTGGTAATGACTCGGGAACTCAACAAGGGAGTACACCACAGAAGAAGCCAACATGTGTAAAGTGTGGAAGAAATAACTCTGGGGAGTGTATGAAGGGGAAGAGTGTATGTTATAACTGCGGCTAGGAAGAACATATCTCACCGAATTGTCCTAAACCAAAGAAGGGAGGTTGCTTCTCTTGTGGGGGGGGGGGGGAACGGAACATCGATTTAAGGATTGCCCATTTAAGAAGAATACTGACGGAGGAAGTGAAAACAAGAGCAGTACGCCAAAGTTAACAATTAGAGGGCAACGCAGCAGAGCAAACCAACAGCCCAAACTTTCAACATGACTGTGCAAGACGCAGTTGCATCAAAGGAGGTGGTGTCAGGTATAATTTCCATCAATAATATAAATGCATATTTATTGTTTGATTCGGGAGATACCTGTTCATTTGTGTCTGAGGAATTTGCTAGAAGATTAAACTTACCCAGTGAAAAGTTAAAGAACCCTATGAACATAGAAGTTGCAAACAAAGAAGTGATCCCTGTAGAGTTTATTCATAACAACTGTGGTGTGGAAATAAGGGGACATAAGTTAAGCGTGAATTTGATTCCGATACACTTAGGGGAAATTGATGTTATCCTAGGGATGGATTGGTTGTTTAACCACGAGGCAGTTATAGATTGCTAGAAGAAGAGTATACGTCTTAAGACACCAAATAAGTCTAAGGTTGTATTTTATGGTAGCAAGTTGCCAAGACAAACGAGTTGTCTGACGATGATGCAGGCCATGAGGATGTTATGAAAAGGATGTGAAGGTTATTTGGATCGTGTAGTGGATACACAGGTTGTGAATTCGGACATGGGGCAGATACCTATAGTTCATGAGTTTGGGGATGTCTTTCCAGAAGAACTTCAGGGACTTCTGCCAGACAGAGAGATAGAGTTTGTGATTGATTTAGTACCGAAGACAGGTCCGATATTGAAAGCACCATATCGAATGGCTCCGGTAGAAATAAAAGAATTGATGATCCAGCTACAAGAGTTGTTGGACAAAAAGTACATCCAACCGAGTGTATCTCCGTGGGGAGCACCTGTGTTGTTTGTAAAGAAGAAAGATGGTTCGATGAGGCTGTGTATGGATTATAGAGAGTTGAATAAGGTGACAATTAAGAACAAATATCTGTTACCAAGAATAGACAATCTGTTTGATCAACTTAAAGGAGCGAGATGTTTTTCTAAGATTGACCTAAGGACTGGTTACCATTAGTTGAAAGTAAGGACGGAGGATGTACCAAAGATAGCGTTTAGAACTCGTTACGACCATTATGAGTTCCTAGTGATGTTGTTTGGACTGACGAACACGCCAGCTACTTTTATGGACTTGATGAACAGAGTGTTTAAACCGTACTTGGATAAGTTTGTGGTTGTGTTCATTGATGATATTTTGGTATATTCAAAGACTGAGGAGGAGCATGCTAAACATTTAAGGATAGTATTGGAGACGTTAAGAAAGGAGAAGCTATATGCGAAATTTTCAAAATGTGAGTTTTGGTTGAAGAGGGTTCAATTTTTGGGACATGTCATCGACAACAAGGGAATTTCTGTTGATCCAGCGAAAGTAGAAGCGGTAAAAAATTGGGGACAACCGAAGACAACGACAGAGATCAGAAGTTTCTTGGGATTGACAGGATATTACCAGAGATTTATTTAGGATTTCTCGAAGATAGTGACACCATTGACTAATTTGACGAGGAAGACTATTAAGTATGTGTGGACAGAGAAGTGTGAACAGAGTTTTTAGGAATTGAAGAAAAGATTAAGTGAAGCACCTGTGTTGTCTTTACCAGATAGTACGGGGGTTTTTACAGTGTATAGTGATGCGTCACACAAGGGACTAGGTTGCGTATTAATGCAGAATGGTAAAGTCATTGCGTACGCATAACGATAATTAAAGGACTATGAGAAGGGATACCCTACCCATGACCTGGAATTGGTTGCGGTAGTGTTTACCCTTAAGATTTGGAGACATTATCTCTACGGAGAAAGGTGTGAGATATACATAGACCACAAAAATCTGAAGTATATCTTTACACAAAAGGAGTTAAACATGAGGCAGAGGAAATGGTTAGAATTGATCAAGGACTATGATTGTGATATTCTATATCATCCAGGGAAGGTCAATGTAGTGGCAGATGCTTTAAGAAGAAAGAGCTGAGAAAAGTTGTTCGTTTTGATAGACAAAGAAGAATTAGTCAGGGAAATGGAGAAAATGGAGTTGGAGGTGAAAAATCCAAAGAATTCGGATAAAGTAATAGAAATGGAAGTAAGTCTGACTTTACTCGACAAGGTGAAGGAGGCCCAAGAAAATGATGAAGAATGCGGTAACATCACGAAACGGTTAGCTGAAGGCAAAAAGTCGAAGTATAAAATTGACGGCACTGGATTGCTGAAATTTGAAGGAAGAACTTGGGTACCCGCAGTACTCGAGTTAAGAGAGAAGATTTTGCAATAGGCCCATACTACAAGATATTCAATACACCCAGGATGAATGAAGATGTATCAAGATTTGCGTCAATATTATTGTTTATTGGTGGCCTAACATTAAGAGAGAGGTTGCGGAATGCGTCAGCAGATGTTTAACTTGTCAAAGAGTTAAGGCAGAGCATCAACGACCAAGTGGACAATTAAAGCCATTGGAAATTCCGGAATGGAAATGGGAGCACATCACGATGGATTTTGTGGTAGGACTTCCAGCGACACAGAAGGGTTATGACGCCATATGAGTGATTGTCGATCGTCTTACAAAGTCAGCAAACTTTTTGCCGATCAGGATCAGGTATACTTTAGATAAGTTAGCCAAGTTGTATATCAAGGAAATAATTTTGAGATATGGAGTTCCAGTATCAATTGTGTCTGATAGAGATCCGCGCTTCACGTCTAACTTTTGGAGGAGTCTTCAAGAAAGAATGGGGACACAGTTAAGGTTAAGTACCGCGTATCATCCACAAATAGACGGGCAAAGCGAGAGAATGATTCAAACAGTAGAAGACATGCTCAGAGCCTGTGTGATGGACTTCAAAGGAAGCTGGAAAGATCATCTTCCATTGGTAGAGTTTGCGTATAATAATAGTTATCATGCAAGCATTTAAATGCCGCCGTACAAAGCCCTGTATGGAAGAAAGTGCAGAACACCCTTATGTTGGGACGAGGTAGGTGAACGGCGACTGTTAGGGCCAGAATTGGTACAGCAGACAGTGGATATCATCAAGGTGATAAGAGCTCGACTAGTAGCAGCTCAGAATCGACAAAAGAAGTACACAGATGTTCATCGCAATAAAAGAGACTTTGAAGTGGGAAGTTATGCATTTTTGAAAGTATCTCCCTAGAAGGGAAAGATAAGATTTGGGAAGAAAGGTAAATTGAGTCCGAGATTTATTGGACCGTTCGAGATATTGGAAAAAATAGGTGAAGTGGCGTACGAGGTAGCTCTACCTCCTGAATTGGAACATATTCATAACATATTTCATGTGTCAGTATTGCGACCATATAAACCTTAGTACAAGCATGTGATATCGTACGAGTCGATTCAAATCGTGAAGGACTTATCATATGAAGAATTTCCTACCGAAATTTTAGATAGGAAAGAGCAGAAGTTAAGAAATAAGGTTATACATTCTGTCAAAGTTCTGTGGAGGAACCACAATATTGAAGAAGCTACATGGGAACTCGAGAAAAAGATGAGGGAGAATTATCCGAATCTTTTTGTGTAACCTTTGTAAACACTCAAAATTTTCCTTGCCTCAATACTAACACTGTAGGAGGGAAAAACCGTCAACCAATTCAAATCTGACCACCAATGCCAGTCCTTTAATTTAAAACCAGCCACCAATGCCGGTCCTTCAACCTAAATTCGATCCTTAATATCGGTACTCTAGCCAAATTCGATCACCAATGTCGGTACTTAATCCAGCTCCGATAGTCAATCTCAACTCCGATAATCAATCGGACCGTTCACCCAACTCCGATAGTTAATCGGACCGTCAATTCAGCTCTGATAGTCAATTGGATTGTTAATTTAGCTCCGATAGTCAATCAGACCGTCAATTCAGCTACGATAGTAAATTAGATGGTTCATCCAGCTCTGATAATTAATTAGACAGTTCATCTAGCTCTGATAGTCAATCAAACCGTCAATTCAGCTCCGATAGTCAGTCGGACCGTAAATTCAGCTTTAATAGTTAATCGAACCATAAATTCATCTTCGATAGTCAATCAGACCATTCATCCGCTTCGATAGTTAATCAGACCGTTTATCCAGCTCTGATAGTCAATCAGACTGTCAATTCAGCTCTGATAGTCAATCGGAGCGTCAATTCGGCTCTGATAGTCAATCAAACCATTCATCCAGCTCCGATAGTCAATCAGACCATTAATTCAGCTCTGATAGTCAATTAGACCGTTCAACCAACTCCGATAGTCAATCAGATCGTCAATTTAGCTTCGATAGTTAATCGGACAGTCCATCCAGCTCCGATTATCAATCGGATTGTCTATCCTGCTCTAATCGTCAATCGGACTATCCATCCAACTTTGATTTCCAATCAGACCATTAGATCAACCCTGATCTCAATGTCGGGCCATCAGATCAATCCCGATCTCTAATCAGGCTGTCTGTTCAAACCCTGATCTCAACATTGGGCCTTCAAATCAGCCTCGACAGCAACCCAGGAGGTACAAGTCAGCCCCGACAGCAACCCGGGAGGTACCGATCAACCCCGATCTCAATATCGGGTCATCAAGTCAGCCCCGACAGCAACCCAAAGAGTCAAGAAAACCTCGACATCAACTCAGGACGTGTTAAGTCATCCCCGGTCTTAGGCCGGGAAGTACAGATCAACCTCAGCTTCAGTCCGGGAAGTGTAGTTCACCCCAGAGGTAACCACTGGGAAACCAGATCTATCGAAGGCCGTGTCGACACCATAGGCAATCCCGGGAGGGGAAAAATGGTCATTTCATCAAACCTCAACAGATTCGGTCAAACTCAAGCTGAATTGATGCCATCAAAGTCAGAATTCTCCCTAGCAGATTTAGCAAAGGATTGATTGTACTATCTCCCATTCGGATCAATAAATTCATGGAGCAACATGAAAGAGATATTCTTAGAGAAGTATTTTCCTGCTTCAAGAGTGGCTAACATATGGAAGGAGATCTGCGGGATCCGATAATTTAGTGGAGAGACACTGTACGAGTACTAGGAGAGATTCAAGAAATTGTGCTCCAGCTTGCCCTCCCCACCAAATCGGTGAGCAACACTTGATTCATTACTTCTATGAGGGATTGATACCAATAGAAAGAAGTATGATCGATGCGGCTAGTGGAGGAGCATTATTAGACAAGACACCGGAGGCTGTAAGAAATCTGATTGCAAATATGGCTGCAAACTCACAACAATACGGAACAAGGAATGATCATGCTCCACAAAGGGTAAGTGAGGTAAGCACGAGTGAATTGGTACAATAGATTTCTAACTTAACTGCTGTGGTGCAATAATTAACAGCAGGAAATGTGCCGGTTGCGAAGGCTTGCAGAATATGCTTAATGGCAGGGCATGCTGTAGATTCGTGTCCAATATTACAAGAGGATAAGAATGCTCAGCAAGCCAATGCAGTAGGTAACTACCAAATACAACCAAAGAAGTATGATCCCTACTCAAACACTTACAATCCAGGCTGGAGAGATCATCTGAACCTCAGTTATGGACGGAATAGGCCACCAACACAAGGAGTGTTCCCACCTAGACAGCAAGGTTTCCAACGACACAACCTCAGTACCAACCGCGACAAGCATCTCCAGCCACTTCAGGAACATCCCTTGAAGATATGTTCAAAGCATTCATGACTCAGACACAGCAGTTCTAGCAGGAGACAAAAGCTTCAGTTCAAGATTTGAGAAACCAAGGAGAACAGCTGGCTACAACTGTGGGGATATTGGAATCTAGAGGCTTAGTAAAATTACCTTCTCAAACAGTAGTCAACCCAAGGGAGAATGTAAGTGCCATAACTATGCGGAATGGAACCCAGTTAAATACACCACCGGCCCCTGTAGAGTTTGAGGAGGAAGCAGATAACGAGGAAACAGAAAAATCTAAGGTACAACCTAACCCTCCTAATCAGATTAAAAACATTCCTCTTCCTTTTCCTCCCAGAAATTATAAAACCTCAAAAAAAGATGAAAAAGAAAAAGAAATTCTGGAAACTTTTAGGAAAGTATAGGTAAACATCTATCTCCTTGATGCAATCAAACAAGTGCCACGATATGCAAAATTTTTAAAAGAATTATGCACTAATAAAATAAAATTGCAAAATGATGAAAGAGTCACAGTTGGGGAAAATGTTTCTACTTTTCTTCAAATAAAAATGCCTAGGAATGTTCACAATCCCATGCAAAATAGGAAATACTATTTTTAAAAAGGCCATGCTAGATTTAGGACCTTCAATTAAAGTTATGCCTTTTTCTATTTATGCCTCTTTAAATCTAGGTCCTTTGAAAAATACTGGTGTGATTATTCAATCGGCAGATCGGACTAACACTTACCCCCGAGGGGTAACTGAAGATGTCTTAGTGCAGGTGAACGAACTAATCTTTCTTACAGATTTTTACATTGTGCACATGGAAGATGATACATCACCAAACTCTTCCCACATCTTGTTAGGAAGACCATTCCTAAAAACAGCAAGAACCATGATTAATGTGTATAATGGGACCTTAACAATGGAATTTGATGGAGAAAAGATTTAATTTAACATCTATGATTCCATGAGGTACCCTAGTGATATAAAACAGGTTTTTGCTATTGATGTGAGAGACTCCTTAGTGCATAGAGCTTTTGAACAAATGCATAGGGATAGTTTGGAGGTTGCCATCACCAACAGTTTGGATATGGACAAGGAAGATGAGATTGAGCAAACTCAAGGGTTGAAGGAAATTGTGGCTGCACTACACTCATTGCCAAAATTCTCAGATAAGTATGCAGTTCATTCTATTCAATTACCTGTTTCTCATCAAAAACTATTACCATCTGTTGTGCACGCTCCAACTCTAGAATTGAAACAATTACCTGCTCATTTGAAATATGCATATTTGGGGACTAATGACACTTTACCTATAATTATTGCTAGTAATCTAACCAAAGTGCAGGAAGAAAAATTGTTGAGAGTCTTAAGAGACCATGTTACAGTTTTTGGTTGGACAATAGCGGATATCAAGGGTATTAGTCCTGCCATGTGCATGCATCAGATATTATTAGAGGATAGAGCTAAGCCTACAAGAGATGCACAAAGAAGATTGAATCCTCCCATGATGGAGGTAGTGAAAAAAGAGGTGCTCAAACTGCTTGATGCCGGCATAATCTATCATATTTTTGATAGTCAATGGGTAAGTCCAGTGCAGGTTGTTCCAAAGAATTCTGAAATCACTATTGTCAAGAATGATGATATGAGTTAGTGCCCACACGGATGCAAATAGGATGGAGAGTGTGTATTGACTACATGAAATTAAATGTTGTAACTAGAAAAGACCATTTTCCTCTCCCTTTTATTAACCAATTGCTAGAGAGATTAGCTGGGCATACTTATTATTTCTTTCTAGATGGTTTTTCAGGATATAACTAGATTGTGATTGCACCTGAGGACCAAGAAAAGACCACATTCACATGTCCCTTTGGCACATTTGCATACCGACGTATGTCATTCGGACTTTATAATGCTCTCGATACTTTTCAGAGATGCATGGTAAGCATTTTTTTAGATCTTCTAGAAAACTACATTGAGGTCTTTATGGATGATTTCACAATACATGCTGATTCTTTGGATGCATGCTTAGATAATTTGAGTCGTGTTTTGGATAGATGCATGGAAACTAATCTTGTTCTAAACTGGGAAAATGTTATTTTATGGTAGAACAAGGAATAGTACTTGGTCATATTGTGTCATCTAAGGGTCTCAAAGTTGATAAAGCTAAGATAGATATTATTTCTGCTTTATCTTACCGACGTCAGTGTGTGGGAGATTAGTTCTTTTCTTAATCATGCAAGATTTTATCGAACGTTTATCAAGGATTTCTCGAAGATTGCATTGCCCATGTGTAAGTTGCTACAAAAGGATGTGGACTTTTAGTTTAATGATGAGTGCATGGAGGCTTTTGATATTTTAAAGAAATTGTTGACCTCTGCCCTTGTGATCTAACCACCGAATTGGAAGTTTCCATTTGAAATTATGTGTGACATAAGCAACTATGTAGTGGGGGCTGTTTTGGGACAAAGGATTGACAAAGTTGTTCATGCCATCTAATATGCTTCTAGAACTTTGAATGGGGCTCATATAAACTATTCCACAACTGAAAAAGAACTTTCATCTATGGTTTTTTCTTTAGATAAATTTCGATCATATCTACTTGGTACTAAAGTTATTGTTTATTCTGACCATGCTGCTCTCAGGTATTTGCTAACCAAGAAAGACTCTAAACCTAGGATTATCAGATGGATTCTCCTTTTGCAAGAATTTGACTTGGAGATCAAAGATAAGAAAGGTGCAGACAACTTGGTAGCGGATCACTTGAGTAGATTGTTGAGAGAAGAGGATGAACTACCCTTGCGTGATTTCTTCCCAAATGAGCAGCTACTTTCCATCCATGCTGAAACTCACAGGTATGCAAATCTGGTGAACTATTTGGTAACCGCATATTTTCCTAAAGAATTTTCCAAGTCCTAGAAGGAAAAGCTAAAGAGTGATGCTAGACACTATATTTGGGATGATCCATACTTATGGAACTTTTGTGCTAACCAGATAGTTAGAAGATATGTGCGAAATAATGAATTTCAATCTATTCTAGTTTTTTGCCATTCTCATGCTTGTGGAGGACATTTTTGTCCAAAAAGAACTGTTAACAAAGTTTTGGAAAGTGGTTTTTATCGGGCGTTACTTTTTAAAGATTTCTATGTATTTTGTAAAACATGTGATAATTGCCAAAGGACGGGGAATATCTCTCAAAGAAATCAAATGCCCCAAACTCTTATTTTAGTTGTTGAGAGTTTTGATGTTTGGGGTGTAGATTTTATGGGACCTTTTTCTTCATCCTTTGGGAATGTATATATTCTTTTGGCTGATGATTATGTCTCAAAATGGGTGGAAGCTAAAGCCACTTGGACTGACGATTCTAAAGTTGTTGCAGATTTTGTCAGGACTAACATATTTGTCAGGTTTGGAGCACCACGGGCCATCATTAGCGATCGCGGAACTCACTTTTGTAATAGGGTATTAGCGACTTTGTTCAAGAAGTACAATGTTTTGCACAAGGTTTGTACATCCTACCATCCGCAAAGTAATGGCCAAGCTGAGGTGTCCAACCGGGATATCAAATCCATTTTGGAGAAGGTAGTCAACCCAAACGGGAAGGATTGGAGTCTGAGACTAGATGATGCACTTTGGGCCTATCGAACTGCATTCAAAACTCCTACTGGGCTGTCACCATATCAGATTGTGTTTGGGAAACCCTGCCACTTATCGGTTGAGTTTGAGCATAGGGCTTTTTGGGCAATCAAGTAGTGCAACATGAGTTTGGAAGCAGCTGGAGTACACAGGAAGTTGCAGTTACAAGAGTTGGAAGAATTGAGGAATGAAGCCTATGACAATTCAAAGATTTACAAGGAAAAGACCAAGGCCTTTCATGATAAGCAAATTGTGCGAAAAACCTTTGTTGTGGGACAGAAAGTTTTGTTATATCATTCTTGGCTTAAGTTATTTCCAGGTAAATTGAGATCTAGATGGGTTAGTCCTTTTGTTATCACTCATGTGTTTTCTCATAGTGCAGTTGAGATTCATGGTCCAAGTACAGGAAATATTTTTAAAGTGAATGGACATAGATTGAAACCGTTCTATGAGGGACATCAGGTGGAAAATATTGAAATGGTGGAGCTAGATGATCCGGTCTATGAAGAATGAGAAAGGAGACATGATGTCGAGCCAAAGACGTTAAACAAGGGCAACTGCTTGGGAGGCAACCCAAGAATTCAGATTAGATCTTTTTATCCCTTTTCTTTTTAATTTGTTAGTTGTAAGTTCTTTCTTCTTTGCATGATTTTCTCACATTAGGGACAATGTCAGGTTTGAGTGTGGGGGGGGGGGGGGGAATATTTAGGTTTTTATGATTATTTAGGGATATTTGATATGCCGATTTTGATAGGAAATAGGACCATCTTGATGCCTTTGAAAATTTTTGAAAATTTGAGTTCCATGATTCTATTTGCCTATGTGTTCGAAGGTTAAAGTCAACAATTGGAAATCAATGCTAAAAATTCAAAATCTGTTTGATGCTTAATTGGTTAATGATTGAGAAAAACTAAGTCATGATCCATAGTAATTGAATTGAGTTGAATTTGTGTCGCATGAGTATTTGAATATGTGATATATGCTTAGTTGGCTTAGTTATCTGTGGAGTTGCCTATGTGCACTAATCTCATGCTCTAGAACTATTGAACTGCTTATCCTTTTTGCAGGACCATGTGAAAAAAATTAAGAAAGTTGAAAATCAATAAATTGTTGAAAAAGAGAAAAAAAATGAAGTAAAGAGAAGTCATGTGGTGGGATGAGATGGAGCGTAAAACGTCCTCTCCCATAAACACGTACGAATAAGTGAGATAGAGCATAAAATGCACTCACTTACAAAAGAATGATTGAGGAAGGTGAAATGGAGCATAAAATGCATTCACCGGAAACAAAGAGGAAAAATGAAACGGTCCTGGTGAAAAAAAATAAAGCAGGAAAAATATGTTTTTAGTTTTTGAGTGGTGTGCACGGTTTTTGCTCAATGGTAACTAAGTTGAGTAAGTGTGTGGATCATAGAAGAGTGATTATGTGATTACAATTTAACTTAATGACATTCATTGGTGAAGTGGCAAGGTGGTCATCTTGAGTTGATTAATGAAATATTGATTATGTTTTTGTGGGTTTAGTGTTGATAATCATGATTTGATCTTAAAATATTTTAACATTATGGTTGGATAGAATTTTTGGAAATCAAACTTTTGGTTTACACGAGGACGTGTGGGAGAATTTGATAAGTGCATAATATTCATTTATTTTTATTCCTTTATATTTAGTTTATTACATGTTTAATAGTGTATATGGACTTATTAAGATGATTATTGATTTCAGGAGGAATTAGAGTTAAAAGGGCTGACATGATGAAAAAGGAATAAGGTTGTGGGTTTTTAAAATCCAACTCGGTAATTGCATGCAAATGGGCTTTCATTATCCACGATCATGCACTCACATGTGGGCCACGAAATAAGCAAAGGAAGCAGCTCACGTTCCTAGCAATCATCATTACGATTCCTAGCAGCTTGAGAAGTTTATCAGCTCACGGGTCACCAGTATGCAAACCAAATTGGAGTAGCTCACAGATTTAGCAACTCATAATATGATGGTGGGCCACGCACATGCACCGATCCAGCAGCTTGCAAAGGAAATTTATTTAGCCCAGCCGTCTAAAATCCATGTAATCATCATCATGCTTGCCAAGAATGTGGACCACGGTTCAGCCCATAAATCAACCTTGAACGTGGCATATTATTTCACGAATCAGTCACTTGGTCAAGGAAAAAATAATTAATTGGTAGGCTGGGCAGTGTGTTACCTCGCTGGGGCGAGAATTTAATAAAGTAGACTCCCGCTGGGGCAGGGAGGCGCTACGAGGAGCTGCTGAATTCCTTTTGTGATTTGGATTTGGTGCAATGACATGAAGTAGTAGGGCTGCATTTTTAAGGTTATAAAAAGGGGAGCTTTTCTCTTGTATTTGCACCTTATTATTCATCTTTTATCTTAGATCTAGGATTGCTTGCAGACTTGGAGCATGTCAGGCTAGTTTCTTTATTCAGTTCTAAAGGGAGGTGGAACCTTGTTACAAGTAATTGATTAATTGAATATTATTATTTATTCCTTCTTGTGTGAAATTTCTTTTAATAATCTATTTTCATTGATTGCATGATAATTGATCTAATTAACATACATAGACCTTAAAATGGTTATCCGAATTTAAGGTCTCATCATAGTGAAATGTGGCTTGTCGTGTCAGCGTCCCTCCGATGGTTTTCATGCCCATGAGGAGACCGACACGTGTATTTATTTTTATGGTTGATCATGCTTCACATCACCATTCACATACAGCCTTAAGGCTATAAAGATAAAATTTGGAAGTATCAAAAGGCTTCAATTCCTATGTCAGCGTAGGGGTTTGATAAACAGCTTTCAAAACATCACTGTAAATTCAATTCAAAAGAAAAGCTTTTGCAAATCTAATCAAAACGCTTTTGCAAATCAAATCAAAGACTGATTTCAAAATCAAATCAATCGTATAGAGGTTCAACGAAGCAAAGCACTACTTTCAATCAAACTAATCAATAGGCACAATTTTTAAATAGCATTCACTCACGCATTCCATTTTTAAAGGGAAATATTAAAAACATGCGGTACCGTGTTTACACTAGAGTTGTGGGGTGCTTAACACCTTCCCCACACTTAACCAAGCCCCCGAGCTCAAAACTTTGTTTTCAAATATCAAGTTTTGACAGTGTCCAGTAATTGGGCCTCTTTCAAATAAATTCAGTTGAGTTGGTACAACCATTTTCAAATCTACCAACTAGCGACTCTGTAAAACTTTCAAATCGGCGACATGACACATGTTGGACTTTTTCCTAAAAAATCCTTCAAAACCTTTTTTCAAAATAAAAAGAATAAGGGTAGAGAGAACTGAGGAAGAACGATTTAAGAAAACCCGGGTTACAAACCGGCCCGCTGGATTTTTTAAATTTTCCAACGTCGACAACCTTATGTGAAATTTCGGGGACGGAGTTCTTATAATATAAGGAGGGGAGAATGTAATAACCAAGAATTTCAAGTCACATTGTAAATAGATATATTAATTAAATATTAATAATATTGAAAACTTTGTGTTATATGGTGATTGAATAAATGATTATGTAACAAGTGTGTTATGAGTATTTTATTGGAAGTCCTACTAATGAAATAATTAAATTAGTGGACTAACCTAAGTATTCTAATAATCAAGAAAATCGATTAAGATGATGAACCCTAATTAAATATTCAATTTACTTGTATATGGCAAGTCTAATTGGGTTATGTAAATAAAGTATTATTATTGATTTATGGGAATGTGTAATAGTCCAAGTAGTATATAATACTAGTGGACTAGCCCAATTAAATTAATAAACAAGCCCACTTATTTTATTGGAGGTGGACTTGAATGTCATTAGGTAAATTAATTAACTTAGCCCAACATGTAAAAAAATAAATAGTAGCCCAGGTATAGTATAAATGAACTTGACTACTAGTGGTCCAAATTAATTATATGAGCCCAAACATTAATTAAGGAGGCCCAAGTCTTGATCCATGAAGGGAGGGACTTTTTAGTCATTAAAGTAAGTAAATAATACAAGAAAAATAAATCTATAGTAGGAGAAAAGGAGGGATATGGTCGGCCCCTTAGGGGTATTATGGGGAGAGATAGCAACATTATTTAGCTTGTCCAAAATCTTGGTTAAGATCTACTAAATCTACTAACTAAGCCTTATGTGCCACTCTCCTGGCATATGCAACACTTATGGTTAAGTGTACAAGCAACCATGATAATGATTAAGAGAGAGAAGTAGTGGAGGATAGAATACTTACACATTTAATCATACTTACTTCATTTTATTCCTTTCACTTCCAAGCTACTTAGCAAAAGAAAAAGAAAAAAAATAAAAAGAGCAAGAGAGAGAGAGGGAAAATTCGGCCAAGAGGGGGTCTAAAGAGGAGAGCCTTGGATCTTCATGCATCCTAAATACTTAAGCTACTTTGGAAGAATAAGAAGAATAGCAAGAAGAACAAGGTAATGATTCTAAAAATTTTCAAGTTTAGTTACTTATTTTGTTAGATTTTGATGAAACAAGAAGCCTTATGTTTGATCTTTAAAAACTCTTCATCTATATGAATATAAGTGTTTTATATGAGGATCAATACATTTTTAAAGTTGAAGGTTAGACCCAAAAAGAGAAAAGAGAAATTTGTACCAAATGGGTAAAGAAAAATCTTATTCATGCATGCTCTATGTATGTTATGTTAGATTTTTGGGATTCATGTTGTATATGGTTAATATTATGTTAGAATGCTAGATCTTGAGTTTAATAAGTTAAACTTGTGGATTTGTATGGGTTTATATGAAAAAGTTTGGAAAAGGAAGTTATATAGATTGTTAGGAAATTTTTTACTTAACTACTATGCTATATCATATGCATGTTGAAATCTACAAGTGATATTCAAGATTTTTTTTCTTGGTATGCTAGATACATGAGTTAAGGGCAAAACCACTTTGGAATCACTCGAATATGTTTAAAAATGAGCAAGTTATGAATTTAATCCCAAACTACCCAACTGTTGGAATCATGCTACTGATCAGCCATTTCTGGACTGTTTTCGGTAACCAAAACATACTCAAATTTGGTGTTTGATATATGGAAATTGTAGTTCAGGAAAATACGAATTTAACGATACCAATTCGACCTAAATCGGAGTTATAAAATTGTGTTGGCTGTTTTCTGTAACCAAAACAGACTCAAATTTGGTGTTTGGTATATGAAAATTGTAGTTCAGGAAAGTACGAATTTAACGATACCAATTCGACCTAAATCTGAGTTATAAAATTCTGTTTGTGAATGTTTTAGTGAAGGACCCCAAATCTGAAAAACGAACCAACTGTTGGAAACGTTCTTGCTGATCAGTCACTTTAACCCCGATTTCTGAGACATAGACAGATCAAAATTTGATTTTTGATAAATAAAAACTGTAGTTCAGAAAGATACGAATCCAACGCCTCCGACGGAACCTAAATCCGAGTTGTAGATTTCGTTTTACAAGTGTTTCCGTAAAGGACCCCAAATCTGAAATTTGGGCGAAAATTATAGTAATAATAGAGATTGAATGAAAAATGAATAATGATAATAAATAACTTTTAAAACCACTAATGGGTTAGTAAACTAATTACATAGAAAGTTAAATGTAATTAATTATTTAATTATTATTTAAATGATATTAAGTAATAATTTAATAGAGTTAGTGTTAATAAAATAACTACTTATTATTTAATTAAGATTAAATAATAATTAGAGTTAAATAAATAAATAATTATTATTTAATTAATATTAAATAATGATTAAAGAATATTTAAGTAAGATTAAGTAATAATAAAATAATTACTTACTTACTTACCTTGACATAAAAGTTTATAAAAATAATTATTTATTATTTAATTATCATTAAATAATAAATAAGAACAAGTAATAATTAATTATTCTTAATTTAATAAGAAAGAATAATTAAATATTTATTAAGTGAATTAATTATTTATTATTTAATTAACATTAAATAATAAATAAGAATAAATGTTAATTAATTATCTTTCAAATAATAATAAAGAATAATTAAAGACTAATGAAGTAAACAAATTAATTGTTTATTATTCAAGGATAAGGAATTAATTAATTATTATTAAAGACAAATAATAATTTAATTATCTATTATTTAATTAACATTAAATAATGAGGAGATATAATTGGTTATTATTTATTATTAAATAATAACTAAAGATAATTAATTAATTACTATTTAATTAATATTAAATAGTAATCAAATAAAGAGGGAGTTAACAATTAAAGAAATTTAAATAACTCTTTAATTAAACAATTATAATAAATTATTTAAGGATCTAAAAAGTATTTATCACCTAAGAAAAGCCTTATAAATTATTAAATCATTAACCTAAGATCAATTCAATATCTTATAGAATTAATGATAGTGCATTAAATATGTACTTTGTGATCGAATTATTTGTTAGATAATAGCACCAGTAAGTGTATAGATGAACAATTATACGCAGTACTAATTGATAGATCTACATTATCAATGTTAGGTCATTCAAAGAGTTTTAATTAAAGCTAGTTAGTCGTAGCTCGTCGAACAGTTAAGTTCTCTAACTCAAACTCGAGATGTTATTTTTCAAACATGGTAGTGGATAATTATTGTTGATTATTTCACATCTAAGATTATTATTGAATATTCGCATTTATTGCAAGTTTCCTAAACTCAAGTTATTACTTTCAAAGCATGTTAGTGGATAATTATTGTTGATTATTCCACATTCTTAATGAATTATTGTAAATTGCACTTTGTGCAATTGAATTCCGGTTCTATTATTTATTGAACTGTAAATTGATTAAAGTTCTTTTATTCATGATCTGTTTATGAAATGGATCTATGCTAGTTGTATCAGTTAGATCAAGCATGTTTAAAATTTGTTAATTCAAATTCGTTTTTTGAATGTTGTTCTTAATCAATTGTCTTGATAAGGACTCTTGACTGAGAAAAGAATATGTTATTAAAGCATTATATTGGAAAACAATTGTTACTAGTCTATTAAATGTTTATGCATAATACACCAGGTATGAAAGGCTGATCCCCTGATTACCAAATTCATTAAAAGGACTAGTTTAAATACTGACAACCTTAGCAGATGTTCATGGTCACTCTAGACCACTCAGTATCTATTATTCAAATATTCGAATAATAACTTATTGAAATGTAATTCATGTTCTTCTACAATCAATTCCATTGTTGAACATTGAATGATAAATTCCTTTCTAATCATGATATATCTCCTTGTATATAAACTTGCTAAGCAAACTAATTGCTTACCCTTGCTATATCATGACGTTTATTTCAGCTAAACCATGACCGTTTAAGAAAGACAAAGGAATGGGCAAGGTTCAAGAGTAGTTTGTTATGAACTAATTAAGTACTTGATGTAATTATTTAAGTAAACCTTTTGTAATAGTAAGGGTATGTTTATGTTAAGGTTATGAGACCATGGGATTATGATGTAAACTTTATTTTAATGAACAATGCATGTTTATTATTCTGCAATAGTTTATAGAATGCTTATGATGATGATGTATCGTGAGCATCGAACTCGAGGTTAGAGAACCCGGATTTGGGGGTGTCACATGTAGAAACTTTGTGAATTGTGAACTGTTGCTCCAATTTTTGTTTTCGAATCCGTTGTTGAAATGGCGGTGGAGGGTAAATGGGAGATGTCATTGACACTCCAAAAATAACCTCACTTTTACTTCACGAATTTAAATAATTAACAAAGTAGTAAGCATGGACCGATCCCACAGAGAGTAAGTTTTGTTTTAGATTTATTTTACTATTCTAACAGAAAATAAAGATGAGGGATTTTTGAAATTGTTTTAAACTAAGAAAAACAAAATTAAATAATGAGATTAACCAAATATGAAAAAACTTCAGTTCTACAATTCAGTTTCACCAAGCACAACAATCAATTAATCAAGTTGTTATTATTTACCCTTCAATGAAACTATTAGTTGTAGATAACAATAAGCTCTGCTATCCAAAATTTTCCTTAAATATTCATTGTATGTAACAAGCTCTTCACCAGATTCAACTAGCATACAACCTAGAACAAGCTCTCTAGATTTAATATGACAGAAGAATTAAGAAATAGAGAATTTGGCTAATCCAAGCAACAAACACATAAGGTCAATTTGTTTAACTTGTCTCCTGATAACCTTAGCAATACACAAAAGCTTGTCCACAATTAGTATCACTAATTTGCTACTTGTGATAAAGACAGATATCAATTACACGTAATACTGATCTTAATCTAACATATGATAATGATTAAATTAACTCAATTGGCCATATCAAATTCATTTTACAGAAAAACTGGCAAGGTATATCTGTATATCGGAGTTTGTCCATCATGGGAATCAGATCCCGATCGATTTGATAGTGAATCCCACGATTCCTAGGCTCACATATGAATAGCCAATAAACCTGCACAGTTCAAATTTGCACAGAAATAGATATAAACATCATCACGTCTCAATGGAACCAAGGATTCGTCAATAAATCCTGGCTGCACGTGGCCAAAGCGTCTCGTTCCCACTAGATAGCGATCTAAGGGACGCGAGTTTACTTTCAAAGCTAAAACTATAAAAATAACTAGATTTAAAGAAATCGCAGACATTATAGCTTCCAGGTTCTGTCGGAACCTGTTTAAATCGCTGGAAAGCTAGAATTGGAGAGATTTGGATAAATCTAGTCTGCCCGCAGATATGTTAGTGTCAATTCATATAAAAATGAATATTAAATACAGCAGTTGAATAGGTGGAGTAAAGAAATATATATATTGTTATATATATACAAAAGCTGTAAAAGGGCGATAGGTTTTCACTCGCAAGCCCGGACTGAAATTGAAATATATATATTTATAAAAACATTAAATAGCCACGAAATAATCCAGGATTGACAAAAATGAAATATATATATATATATATATATATATATAGGAAAATAGTAAAAAGGGCGATGGGTTTTCACGCCGGTCCTGTACTAAAATTGAAATTGACATAAAAGTAGTCGACCAGTTACTGGGGAGAGCACCCAGTATGGCGAAGTGTGCAAAAGCAATAAAATGGCCACGAAATAATCCAGGCTGGATTGAAAATATATAAATTTATATATATATGGACAGAAATGTAGTCAACTAGGATTGGTATGCTAACCTGTGATGGTGAAAGTCGCTTATATATGCGTAAATATATATAAAAGCGGTAAACTACCTCAGATTTAACATCCAGGCTTGACAGAAATAAAATGTTAGTACATTTACAGTTAAATATATACAAAAAGGTCCAAACTTGGATTGAGAAGATAACCCAGTCCGGCGGAGTTGCCAGAATGTGTGTGCTAGTGTATTGAAGCTGCTGGAGCTGACGAATCGTCAATCCGAATTGTAGAAATGCAAAAAACTGTGTTTATGTACAGAAATGTACAAAATTTTGATGAAAACGGCCACGGAACCAAGTTCTGGGCATATTTAGAAGATGAAACTTCGTGTGCAAGTGTAAAACAGTGCAAAGTAGTAGTAATGACTTGCTGATCGTGAAAATACTTAGAATGGACTGCAATACGGGCTTTTTGCCACTTGGTGAGCTTCAAACGACCAAATCTACCTGTTATTTTATGATATGTGGTAGTATGTGGGTCTATCTACGTGTTGGAGTAAAAATATTTGGGTTTGGAAGAGGTGTAAAAGTCGAAAAATCAGACGGGTAGAGCTTCACTACGTTTCGATAACTTGAAAATGAAGGGGGGTGCATGTTTATT
Organism: Panax stipuleanatus; assembly: GCA_020205555.1. Classification (NCBI taxonomy): domain Eukaryota; kingdom Viridiplantae; phylum Streptophyta; class Magnoliopsida; order Apiales; family Araliaceae; genus Panax; species Panax stipuleanatus. The sequence continues at coordinate 68,648,401 of CM035123.1, read as the reverse complement.
TATAGACCAGGGAGCCTCCACTCTACCTGCTGCTGCCACAGGTAGAGCTACATCTCCCCTGGGGGGCCCGCAGTGTTGGGTTCCATCGTCTCGAAGTATGTGCACTCCAAACGATGCGTAGTCAAAATCGAAACTTTCAAACTTTTGATCGGAGCGTTCGTTTGTGGCGTGCGATACCTTTTCGGAAAGCCCTCACCGTGAGTGTCGCAATGACATGGGATAAAACATTTTCTGGGTCCGAGAAGATGGGTTCATAACCAGGTCTTCGATTCCCCACAGTTTGTCCGTTGAGTTATTTTGCGCTGTTGGCACTCGGGATCATCGTTATGGTTCATTCTGACTTCGATGGCATCAATTCGGCTTGAGTTTGACCGAATCGGTTGAGGTTTGATGAAATGGCCATTTTTCCCCTCTCGGGGTTGCCTGTGGTGTCGGTACGACCTTTGGTGGATCTGGTTTCCCAGTGGTTGCCTCTAGGGTTGAACTGCACTTCTCGAATTAATGTCAGGGGCTGATCTGTACTTCTCGGGCTGAGACCAGGGATGACTTGACACATCTTGAGTTGATGTCGAGGTTGTCTTGACTTCCCAGGTTGCTGTCGGGGCTGATTTGTTGACCCAATATTGAGATCAGGGTTGATCGGTACCTCCCGGGTTGCTGTCGGGGCTGAGTTGTACCTCTCCGATTGCTGTCGAGGTAGATTTGAAGGCCCGATGTTGAGATAGGGGTTTTAATTGACTGGCCTAATTGGAGATTGGGATTGATCTGATGGCCCGACATTGAGATCGGTGTTGATCTAACGGTTCGATTGGAGATCCGGAGCGGGATAGACGGTCAGATTGACTATCGGAGCTGGATGAACCATTCGATTGACTATCGGAGCTGAATTGACCGTCTGATTAACTATCAGAGCTAGATGAACGGTCTGATTAACTATCGGAGCTGACTTGACGGTCTGATTGACTATCAGAGCTGGATGAACGGTCTGAATGACTATCAGAGCTGAATTGACAATCCGATTGACTATCGAAGCTGAATTGATGGTCCGATTGACTATTGAAGCTCGATGAACGGTCTGATTGACTATCGGAGCTAGATGAATGGTCTGATTGACTATCGGAGATGAATTGACGGTCCGATTGACTATCAGAGCTGAATTAACTGTCCGATTGACTATCGGAGCTGAATTAACGGTCCTGATTAACTATCGGAGCTGGATGAACGGTCTGATTGACTATCGGAGCTGGATGAACTGTCCGATTAACTATTGGAGCTGAATTGACGGTCCGATTGAGTATCAGAGTTGAGATTGACGGTTCGATTGACTATCAGAGTTAGATTAAGTATCGATATTGGTGATCAGATTTGGCAGGAGTACCGATATTGGGGATCAGATTTGGGTACCGGCATTGGTGGTTGGTTTTGAATTAAAGGACTGGCATTGGTGGCCGAATTTGAATTGATTGACAGTTTTACCGTCCTACAGTGTTAGTATTGGGGCAAGGAAAATTTTGAGTGTCTACAGATGCCCCTCTTTATCATGTCCATGCAATGTAGTGGAATGGACAAGATAAAGATTAGTAGACACTATAAATAAGTCCAATGTCAGAGACATTACGAAGGTTGGGTATCTCCGAGTGGAATGGGGCTACTCTTAGCTGCTTACGTTATCAATCTACTGGGGATAACGTTATCATGTACAACCCTTGATGTTGTTGGTATGCTATTGTGAATAGTTTTTATCACTTTATGCTGGGGATGACATTACTCTCAATAGCCTGTTTAACTTTAATGGGGCTGAGATTGTCGAAGATGAGTTATGACAAATTATGCTTGTTTTGATCTGCGGGTACTGACGCCCTCTGCGATAGCTTCGTAGATTTTGATGAGGTTGATATAATTGATCCTACCTCGGTGATCCCTTTTGAGGATGTGTATAACACATTCCATCATCTGTCCTTTGAGAAGATGGAGTATTATATGCCTTTCACTCCTATATCATCTCCCGATGTCTCAGGGGATAGTCCGATGGTTGGAACGTCATTGGGGTTGAGCCAAAGATTGATCTGGACTTCGATCTGTATCCGAATTTTCGCTGGGGTTGAGCCAACGTCTGAAACTACTTCGGTCAGTACCTGAACTTCGCTGGGGTTGATCCAACTGCTAAAACTGCTTCGGTCAGTACTCGAACTTTGTTGGGGTTAAGCCAACGGCTGAAACTGCTTTGGTCAGTACCCAAAATTTTCTGGGGTTGAGCCAACGGCTGAAACTGCTTTTGTCAGTACCCGAACTTCGCTGGGGTTGAGCAAACGGCTGACACTTCTTCGGTCAGTACCAGAACTTCGCTGGGGTTGAGCCAACGGCTAACACTACTTCTGTCAGTACCCGAACTTAGTTGGGGTTGAGCGAACGGCTGACACTGCTTCGGTTAGTACCCGAACTTCGCTGAGGTTGAGCCAACGGCTGACACTACTTCGCTCAGTACCTGAACTTTGCTGGGGTTGAGCCAACGCCTGAAACTGCTTCGGTTAGTACCCGAACTTCGCTGGGGTTGAGCCAAAGGCTGAAATTGCTTCGGTCAGTACTCGAACTTCGCTGGGGTTGAGCCAACGACTGAAACTGCTTTGATCAGTACCCAAACTTCGCTGGGGTTGAGCCAACGTCTGACACTGCTTCGTTCAGTACCCGAACTTTGCTGGGGTTGAGCCAACGACTGACACTGCCTTGGTCAGTGTCTCCAGATGCCCCTCTTTATCATGTCTTTACAATGTAGTGGAATGGACATGATAAAGATTAGTAGACACTGGAAATAAGGCCAATGTCAGAGACGTTACGAAGGCTAGGTATCTCTGAGTGGAATGGGGCTACTCTTAGCTGCTTACGTTATCAATCTGCTGGGGATAACATTGTCATGTACAGCCCTTGATGTTGTTGGTAGGCTATTATGAATAGTTTTTATGACTTTCTGCTGGGATGACATTACTCTCAATATCCCGTTTATCTCTAATGGGGCTGAGATTGTCGAAGATTAGCAATCACAAATTATGCTTATTTTGATATACGGGTACTGAAGCCCTCTGCGATAGCTTCGTAGATTTTGATGAGGTTGATATGATTGATACTACCTCGGTGATCCCTTTTGAGGATATGTATAACACATTCCATCATTTGTCCTTTGAGAAGATGGAGTATTATATGCCTTTCACACCTAGATCATCTCCCGATGTCTCAGGGGCTAGTTCGATGGTTGGAATATCAGTGGGGTTGAGCCAACGGTTAATCTGGACTTTGGTCTATATCCGAATTTTGCTGGGGTTGAGCCAACGGCTGAAACTGCTTTGGTCAGTACTCGAACTTCGCTGGGGTTGAGCCAACGGTTGAAACTTCTTCGGTTAGTACCTGAACTTCGCTGGGGAAGAGGCAATGGCTGACACTACTTCCGTCAGTACCAGAACTTTATTGGGGTTGAGCCAACGGCTGAAACTACTTCGGTCAGTACTAGAACTTCACTGGGGTTGAGCCAACGGCTAAAACTGCTTCGGTCAGTACTCGAACGTCGCTGGGGTTGAGCCAACGGCTGACACTACTTCGTTCAGTACCCGAACTTTGCTGGGGTTGAGCCAACGGCTGACACTTCTTTGGTCAGTACCCGAACTTCGCTGGGGTTGAGCCAACGGCTGACACTGCTTCTGTCAGTACCCAAACTTTGAAAAATGGCAATTTTTGGCAATTTTACGCAATTCTTATGCAGTTTTGTCGCAGTTTGATTGGTTGATCATCAGACATGGCTCTGGGATGAATACCAAAGGTCTCCGTGGGTTTTCCCATTCTGTTAGAATTACACTGCTTAAACACAGGATTTCAGGACAAACCGATCAATCGCCTAGCGATTTCTCTTCAGATTTGATTCAGTAGCCCAGCTAAACTCCGTTTCAACTCGAACTAAACTGGGCCTGGGGGAGTGGGATCCACCCTGGGCTACCGCAGGTGGAGGTGTAGCCATCTACACTTTAAATGGAGCTTGCAAGTTTTTGTTTTAAAAGTTTCCCGTTTGAGCTACGAAATGATTTTGATCTTCTTTTTCAGATCTACGGAGTTTGGGTAGCCGAATTCTGATTTTGTCAGTTCCTACGCGTTCAGCGCAGCACATGTAATATTTTACATGCTCTTTTTATAGTTTTTGACCGTTAAAAGCATGCGAACCACTTAGGGTACTTTTAGACGCAATGTATGAAAAATGTATGCCTATATAACCTGCTAAAAATTTTCTGTCTACATATGTATGCATATCTTACTGTGATGCACGTTTGGATGTAAGAAAATTCAGGTTCTGAGACAGTGTTATTTTCCACTTTTTGGTCAGTTTAGTCATCCTTTTTGAGGCCTAGTGAGCCTGGATTTTCAGCTAAAAATGTCCATGGTAATTTGGCTACCATGTGAGGTTGACTTTTGATTTTTTTTCATAAATATAAACTATTTTTGTTTTTGGGTAGGTGTGCTACTGAATAGCCACCTAGGCATGCCTGTGTGCATATGGACAGTCCATTTTACAAAGGAGACTCTGGCGAAATGTTTCCAAAATCTTAGGTTTTGAAAAACATGTATTTTTAACTCTGTGGGGAGTTTTTTACTGAGCCATGTAGTTTTTTTAGCTTCTAGGTTTTGAAAACATGTAGTTTTAACTTTACGGGGTATTTTTGACTGACCCCATGCCTATCTTAGGACCTAGGGATATATGCTGGACTGATTGAAAATGATAAGCCAAAGGTTTTAGGCTTACCACATCATGTCTGAGGTGATTTTGAGACTTATTGTCGTCGATGGATCTTGATAGACCAGGAAGTTCTAGTAGGGTATCCTAGGGTATTAGACGCAGGAGGGCTTCTAATGTGCCACAGCCTCGTCCTGCTCAGACGCCTTGTAGACTGGTGGAAGCGGTGATTTGTCCAGCACAGGACGCACAACCACTAGATAGTGATGATGAGGAGGCTCCGTTCGCTGCTCTTACTCCCGCTAAAGCTCTACGTGCGGAGGTTCTTGGCATTGTTGTGTAGACGCAAGAGTTGTTGGGCTACTTGAGTCGCCATCCATCGAGATATCTTCACGCCAACAAGGTGACTTGAAGTCTTTCTTCTCTCTGGATTCTTTTCTTTCTTTTTACCATTCTCGGGGCACAGGTTTTTGAGATGGTTGGGTTTTTGATGCAGGTTCCCTGCTTTACACAGCCTTGAGGGAATTGGTTTAGCGTGCACTCCCTGTATCACACTTTGCACAAGGATTACAGGGAGATCGTAGATGGTTGGGGCTTTTAGGCCTTTTTCTCGATCCTGCCCGCCGTTGCCCCTGGGGTTATATGAGGGCTTTGTTTGAGCGTTGGTTTCACCAAACTCAGTCCCTTCATTTGTTGGACTGCGAGGTGATGATGACTCCTATGGATCGGAGATTTATCACCGGCATTGAGTTCTAGGGCGAGCCAGTGCCTATCACGACTGACATTTAGCTTGCTGTCGTTTGGTCCCTGCTGGGAGTTCCTTCAATAGCATTCAAGGGTCGGACAGTTCGATCTGGTCTCTTGAGTATAGATGCCTAGGATGGGACTTTGGAGGAGCCTCCGCCTGGTGATCAGAGGGCTAGAGATCGCATTCTGAGGCGATTATTTTTGTCGATCATCAGGGGTCGTTTAATGGCGGACAACTTGTCTACTGTGTCATTCGCATTAATTAGCACCACTTGACATGTACAGTGCCTCAGTGACTATGATTGGGGCTCCTACACCTTTGCTTATTTTCTCCAGGGCATGCGCATGCTTTCGGAGGGTACAACGAAGGCTTGGTTAGGATTTTACCCATTTCTGCTGGTGAGTACATCTTTTTGTACCTTTTTGATTTCAGCATTTTTGTCAGTCTTGATCACTGAGGACTTTTGATATTTTCATGGTCAGCTTTGGGCATACTGCACTAGGTCTGGAGACCTATCCTTGAGGACAGAGGTGGCATCACTCCATTTTGACGAAGGTCCCTGTTGCTAAGAAATTTACTCATGCCCGCCTGTAGTTGGAGCTTTTGACGACAGGTTCGATCACCTGGACGCCGTACACATCCGAGTACTTGACCGTCGAATTCGAGGGAGGTATCCCTACTAGCCGGGAGTTTGATTTGTTAACCCGCAGGATACCTTTGTTGACAGAAGGAGGTTAGGAGCTCTATCTTAGAGAGCGTGCTATTAGGAGCATCACGGGGGAGATCTGCATTCCCATTGTTCCTCCAGCTTGGCATAATTGGACATTGGCTGTTCCTTTGACAGACATCCCTTTGGAGGGCATAGATGACTTTACCCTATTAGAGGGCTCGTACAGCCAGGAGGCATTCGGGCAGATGGTGGACTCCTCGCAGTATTGGAGCTCAGACTCATGCTACCAAGTTCATGGCAGATATGGTGCTAGGGTCCGTGATGATGACGTTTTGGATAGCTTGCCTCAGGGAGCTAACTCATGCAGATTAGATAGCAGATCTGACTAGGGAGTTGGAGCAGGCTCGTTTCTTTATCAGGCACCTTGGCCGAGATCCGTCAGAGGCATCTTCTTTTGACCCGTCCAGCTCAGGAGCAGGTCCCTCTTTAGGTCCATTTTATAGCAGTTTTATAGGGGTAGATCCTCCCTTATACCCCCCAGATATACTTGATAGTAGCGGTTTTGTATCCACCGAGGAGATGGAGCAGGTCGATCGATTTGCCATCGATGACTTCGACTTCCTGTGATAGCTATCGGAGCTATACTGTTTGGTCAGCCACTGTTTTGGCTATCAATCCTTTGTGCCATCATTTTGATAGACCACTGTATTAGCTGGGTGGTGGTGCCCCATTTTCTTGTATTCTTCCTTTCGCTTTGTATCAGGATACAGGGATGATGTATGTAGTAGATAGCTTGTTGTAGATATTTTTGCTATATCTTATCTTCTTTATCATATTTATATTACTGTCATCATGTATGTATTATGTCATGTGTATACATTCAGACAACAGCGACTTGATATGACCTCTAGACAGTCGTGTAGTACGGTGTTACAGATGACGTTGTCTGCAGTCAGCCGTATTGAGCATTTACCGCCATCTACGGTGGCATCATCATTGAGGTCCTGGTATGATAGTCTGCCCTTTCTAGCTAAGGGGACAGTGGACCAGATGTTGGGGCATTCATTGGCCCTTGCGGATTTTCTAGTTTCGGTCAGATTTATTGAGGGCCTTCTACCCTGCTGGATTACCGACAGGCAGGTTTTTGGCTTTGAACGGCGTGATCTTACGCCAACTCTGGAGGAGTACCAGAGAATTACTGGTTTAGAGTTAGAGTTGCCGTGCGCTCAGACGGCAATTTGTGACATGCGGAGACCGTTTATCCTGCTGTCTGGTGTTCGTCAGAGTGTAGTCATAGATGAGATTGTTTCTAGGCACGTGATCTCTATGGACTTCCTGATTGAGCGCTTTGGTGAACTTAATAGCTATGATCGCCACGTCTAAGATTTTGTTATATCATCAGAGGCATGGCATGCAGCTAGGATAAATATTCTGCTGATGTGTGTTGTGGCATATGTCTACATGCCGCTCCGCTTGGACCATCTAGATGTGGGATTAGTAGTTGTGGTTAGAGCCCTTAGACAGGGTAGCACCATTATCCCGATGATATTGGCTGAGCATTGCGATCCGCCACTTATTGTAGTACCCATCCAGAGGGATTTTTCAAGGGCAGCTCGGTCTTGTTGTATATATGGCTGATGTCCCATATACGACCGATTGGATTCATCAAGCCTCGGGGTTTTTTCTTTACTCACGAGACATCCACGACTTACTCCTTTTAGCATGCAGAGTGTATTGATGCAGAGTCATGGTTGGCATTTCTGTCGGATATTGAGCATCCATTTGTGATTTTGTCATGCTCAGGGCTAGCGTCCCCATATAGCTTTATAACTCATGCATCTAACTTGGATTATTTGCCCCTAGCGGATTTGAGGGGAGTGACTACCTATCATCCTTTGGCTTTAGCTGACTCGCTATACAGGATAACCTTTGAGCGAGACTCGTCTAGAGCACAGATGTTGGCTGCCTTGCCTAACAGAGATTTATCATTTGCTGATAGGGATGGATTCAGGGCCGCTTTGGATGCTGGATTGATTGAGCGGGAGGAGCTCCGCTCTACTCTAGATATTGCAGTTGTGGAGCCAGATGAGATTTGCTCGGCTAGGGATGCATCATATGTTGAGATCGAGGAGACTTTGATTGCTCGGGATGCAGCTTTTGCGGAGAAGGATGAGGCTATAGCTTCCCGTGATTTCCACATTGCTGATAGTACCGCTCTTCGATCTTATACCCATGGTTTGGTCACCGAGATGAGTGCATACATTGATGACCATAGTGCCACCTTGTAGATGACTGTGGATGTATTGAGCCATATGGAGGCTGAGTGGACTGCACTTACAACTGCTCCCCCATCTTCAGAGAGAGATGTCATGATGACATTGCTTACCCTCCTGTCCTTGGGTCCATAGACTAGATTTATTTTTCCTGCATAGACTAGATCAGCCATTTTTGTTATGTACAGGGCATCATGTATATTAAACAGTTTTATATATAAGAGAAATATATTTTTGATTCACTTCCCTGATTGAAGATGTATTGTTATTGCTGAGTGATTACCACTTCTTTCATGACTCGCAGTTGTAGATGTATCTTGAGCTTCTCCTTGATGGACTGACAGTTGAGATGTCAGGGAGTATCTCAGATGGGCCTGTTGACCAGGATAGTTTGATAAGATTTAGCTTTTATTTATCTTTGGATTCTTGGGACTAGTCTTTCATTTTTTTTATTTTTCTTGAAGGTCAAACCGCGCCGTAGATGGCTGCCTACGTACTCCCGGGTTGAGGGAGATCAGGTTGTTCGTAGTTCTGGCTAGTGTCAGGCTGGTTTGATGTTTTTGATTTTTTAGTTTTTGAGTTTGAATTTTTTTTAGTTTGACCGCACAAAAATGGCTGCCTACGTACTCCCGGGTTGAGGGAGATCAGGACATTCGTAGTTCCGGCTCTCTAGTGAAAAACCAAACCTGATTTGATTTGTAGGACCCGGATGCGGGTATGCATGTGTTTTAGATGTAGTACCTTTTCACGGTATCTGAATTGATGAGTTGGGGAAATTCGCTCCCATCTATCTCTTGTAGTCTGATAGCGCCCCCAGTTAACACTTCTTTAACAATGAAAGGGCCTTCCCAATTTGGGGTGAACTTTCCTTTGGTTTCATCCTGATTGGCAAGGATTTTCTTCAACACTATGTCATTTTCTTTGAATTGCCAAATTCGAACCTTCTTGTTGTAAGTTCTGGCGATCCTTTGCTGGTATAACTGTCCGTGGAAAATAGTTGTGGTCCGCTTTTCATCTATCAGGGACAGTTGATGGTACCGGTCTTGCAACCATTGATCTTCATCTATTTGAGCGCCGATTAACACTCACAAGGATTCCATCTCTACTTCTATGAGAACAACTGCCTCCATGTCGTAGACCAACGAATAAGGGGTAGCCCCAGTAGAGGTGCGCATTGACGTCCTGTATGCTAACAGGGTAAGAGGTAGCAGGTCAGGCCAGTCCTTGTGATTGGCGGACATTTTCTACATGATCTTCTTGATGTTTTTGTTGGCCACTTCGACAGCACCGTTTAACTTGGGCAGATAGATGACAGAATTGAGATGCTTGATGTGGAACTTACTACACAGATTCATCATCATTTGATTGTTCAGGTTCTTGGCGTTGTCTGATACGATCACCTCCGGTTGTCCATATAGACAAACAACATTATTTCTGATGAAACTAATGATAACCTATTTTATGACTTTGGAAAAAGAGGCTGCTTCAACCTATTTGGTGAAGTAATCGATCATGGTGAAGATAGACCGATGACCGTTGCTGGCTTTGGGTTCCACTGGACCTATCACGTCCATTCCCCACATAGAGAAAGGCCATGGTGAACTCATGTTATGCAGCTCATTTGGAGGAGCATGAATGGTATTTCCATGAACGTGGCATTGGAAGCATCTCTTGACGTGATCATCGCAATCATGCTTTGAGCGAGATCCAGTAATGTCTTGTTCTGATTATTTTCTTGGCCAGCTGATCACCGCTCATGTGTGGACCACAGACTCTGCCATGGACTTCATCCATTAATCTTTGGGCTTGCACTTTGTCGAGGCATCTTAACAGGCCTATTCCAGCATCCCTTTTGTACGGTGCATCTCTGCTCAGATAGAACTTCATGGCCATTCTGTGAATCCATTTTGGCTCTGAGGTACTTGCCCCAGTGGGTATAGATCCATCACGGAGATATTCCTTGATGTCTTGAAACCAAGGCTGCTTGATATGAGGTATTTCATCTGATACTTCTCCCACATAACTCTTATATGATGGGGCTTTTTGAATCATGAACTGAATGTTGGGAAATCCACTTTTATCGGACATGCAGATTAATGAAGCCAACGGTGCTAATGCATCAGCGAAGTTATTCTAACCCCGAGGAATGTGAATGAAGGTTATTGCTTCGAATTCTCGAGATATTCAAATGCAGCTCTTTGGCGAGATACACGCCAGTGGTTTATCTGATGACCAGCTCGGAATCTCCAAAGACGAATAGATGTTTGAAAGACATGGATTGGGCTAGTTTCAACCCCATGATACAGCCTTCGTACTAGACCATGTTGTTGGTGTTGCCAAATTAAAGTTTGGTAGCCACAGGATATTGATTTCCTGCATCAGAGATGAGGACTGCCCCAGCTCCAGCACCTTCCATGTTTACCGCTCTGTCAAAAGACATTTTCTATGGTTGGACTGTATTCTCAGACTGGAGTTGTTGAATTGTCATGATCCCATCGTCCGAGAAATATGTCTTCAGGGGCTCAAACCCTCCTGAAGGTTCTTCTGCTAATTGATCTGCAATGCCTTGACCCTTGATTGACTTCTGAGTCACGTAGACAATGCCAAATTGCTGTAGGATTAACTGCCATTTGGACGGTCGAGAATTCAGCATTGGTTTGTTAAATACGTATTTGAGTGGATCCATGCGGGATATGAGGTAGGTTGTGTGCTCATGGAAGTAGTGTTGCAACCTCATGGCAGCCCATGCTAATGCACAACATATCTTTTCAATCAGGGTGTATTTCTGTTCACCACTGCTGAATCTTTTACTGATGTAGTAGATGGCTCTTTCCTTGCAACTATCATCCTTCTGTCCTAATAAATAGCCCATTGCATTGGCATTGACGGACAGGTACATGACCAAAGGGACTCCATCACTTGGGGGTATCAGAACAGGAACTTTAGTTAGCTGCTTCTTGATAGCAAGGAAGGCTTGTTAACAATCCACATTCCATGCGGTGGAGGAATTCTTCCTTAACAGCTTGAAGATGGGTTCACAGGTTGCTGTGAGCTGGGAAATGAATATGCTTATGAAGTTGATCTGTCCCAGGAATCCACATATCTCCTTCTCTGTATGAGGTACGGGCATTTCATTAATGGCTTTGATCTTGGCAGGGTCTAGCTCGATGCCCTGATTGCTCACCAAGAATCCTAATAGTTTGCCTGCTTTGACCCCAAAAGCACATTTGGCGGGATTGAGCTTGAGGTTGTACTTGCGTAACCTATTGAACAGCTTCCTGAGATGGTTGATTTGATCATCTTCCCTTCGGGATTTGATGATGATGTCGTCAACATAGACTTTGATTTCTTTGTGCATTATTTCATGAAAGAGGGCCATCATGGCTCGCTGATACGTGGCTCCGGCATTGATGAGGCCAAAACATAGTCGCCGGTAGCACAAAGTTCCCTAGGGAGTGATAAAGGCTGTTTTCTCCCGGTCTTCCTCAGCAACCATGATTTGATGGTAACCAACAAAGCAATCCACAAAGGAATACATGCTATACTGCGCAGTATTGTCGATTAGAATGTGGATGAAAGGAACCGAAAAGTTGCCCTTGAGGTAGGCTTTGTTCAGGTCCCGGTAATCCACACATACTCGTACCTTCCCTCCTAGTTTAGGTACGAGGACTATGTTTGATAGCCATTCTGGGTATGTTGATACCATGATGATTCCGGCTTTGAATTGTTTAACAACTTCTTCTTTGACTTTGAAGATCCACTCAGGTTTCAATCGCCTGAGCTTTTGCTTTACTGGTTTGAACCCTTCTTTGATGGGCATTCGATGGATGACAATGTCCATAGATAGTCCGATCATGTCTTCCTGTGACTATGTAAATACATCTTGGTACTGTGTTAGGATTTTGATCAGGTCGGCTTTTTGAGTTGGTGTGAGGTCTGAACCTATTTGGATTTCTTTGATGTTTTTGGAGGTTCCTATGTTGATGGTGGTGGTTTGTTCGAGGTTTGGTTTGGGTTTGTCTTCTACCCATTCCTTGATATCCTCTGGCACCTCATAGTCATCTTCCTCCTCTTGATCAATATCCATCAAGTCAAAGTTCAATTCTTCATCCAAGTCGGAGTCATTTTGACAGGTTGGGATCTCATCAGCAGAGACACACACATCCAATGCTTGGGTCCTGAAAACAAAAATACTTTCATTAATATATACCACTGCTTAAATACACATGGCATTTGCAAAGCATGACAAAAAGTTACTGCTCTAGCTGTGCAATCAAAAGTAAGCAGTAAATAAAAGCATGATTAAGGGCAGATGTACTCTCTGCCCCTTTACTTTTTTTGACTTAGGCAAGGGACACTGCTCCAGTTGTCCAGTGTCAGATTCTCATAAATTAGGAGAATCAAGGAATTGTGCTCGTCTGCCTCATTCTGGATAATGACTGAGACATCCTTGATAATAGGGCCGAGGCTTTTCTGTGGATTGTTCCTCCTCTTGATGTGAGGAATTCGGGTATAATCTTCATCATCACTATCGGGGAGTTCGTCGTTCATACCCTCGTAGTTGATAATGACTCTCATGTTAGCGAATGGGTCTCGTCCTTCGTACATGATCTTTTCTTTTCCCTTTTCGCTATTTGTCTCAGGATTGAGGACTTTTCTTTCATGAACATGTATGATTTGAGGAAATAGCATGGCCGATACGGCAGTCGAGATTTTCCTCGTAGGTTTCACCCATCCGGCACTTGTGAAGTTTGGGAGAAGAATTGTGGAGGCATGAGCCTTGGGATGATTATATGGGTTCCGGTGGCTTGACCCGGATGAATATCCCAGTCCTGCTCTTCCAGTCTGACTTGGGATTTGGACTGGCATCTTGATACCTTGCTTATTCTTTCCCAGCCCTTCTTCAGGTTGGAAACCCAAAGATACCATTTCTTGGCCCACTGTCATCACTTCAGTGGAGACTTTAGGCTTTAGGGTTGGTGCCCCAATGGGTGGGTATTGAGTATCGCTCACCTCTAGAGCTTAAAAACTGGCAGGTTCAATCCCTGTGTACAGACTGATCATTGGCATGTCCCCATGTATGTAGGTAGGGTATTCTGGTTCGGCACTCACTGTGATGAGGCTACCGTTGATGATGTACTTGAGTTGTTGATAGAGGTTGGATGGCACTGCCCCTGCCATGTGGATCCATGGTCTGCCTAGCAGCAAGTTATACCCGGTGGCGATATTCAGCACCTGGAAAGATACGTAGAAAGTGTGTGGACCAATTTCTAGAGGAAGCTCGATTTCCCCCATATCCTGGCGACGAGATCCATCGAAAGCCCGATTGACCATATGACTGGCTTTGATCCGGTTTGGATTGATCTTCATTATTTCTAGAGTGTCGTAGGGACAAATGTTGAGGGATGATCCTCTGTCAATAAGCACACCTTCGATCACATATTCGGAGGACATTACAGCTATATGTAGGGACTTGTGATGGCCCGTTCCTTCTGCCGGGATATCATCATCCTGTGAAGGATATCACATTATTGTTAAAGAAGTGCTCGATCACGTGATGGAATTTATCGGTGTCTACCGTGTGTGGCAGATGGGCTTCTTTTAGTACCTTCACTAGATTGTTACGATTGTCCTCTGAGGATATGACTAAGTCGAGGATGGACCTTTGCTTAGGTGTGTCTTTGCACTATCTTGATTTCATGGTGTCCTATCTTGCTGAGGAACTCTTTGATCTTTTCTTCAACCACCTTTTCTTTTGCTTTGGTAACTGGTTTGATCACCCGTTGAGGCAGGTACAATGAATTATCCTTTGACAGGATGGAAACGTTGTTTGAAGTAGAGCTTTTAATGTCCCTGTTGTTCCATGGGACCTTCTTCAACCTGATGATTGGATATTGAGGTCTGAAGGGCAAGATTAGAGGCTGGGGTGCTTCCACCTTCACAGGATTTTAGACTTCTTGGACCCCTTTCCCTGTCAGAACCAAGGGTGTGAGGATTGATTCCTTATCACAGGATACGACAACCACTGTGTCCTGGCTCCATGCATTGGGGATCCAGAGGCTATTTTTATCTGATAGGTCGAGGATTTGATCTCCTCTAATCAGGTTACCCTTCTCGATCAGGTTTTGGATCAAGTTACGAAGGGCCCAACAATCTTCAGTATCATGGCCAAGTGAGTTGGAATGGTACCGACATATTTGGTCAGAGTTGAATTTTCTGGATTGAGGATTCAATGGAGGTAATAGATCTACAACCATTCCCTCGTTGAATAGCATTTGGAGGATTTCTTCCATTGATTGATTTAGGTTGGTGAAGTTCCTATGAAATAGGAATTTTCTACCCTCTCGGGTATACCTATTTTTGACCATTTATTGCTCGTGCGACTGGCAATGATCCCTACTGAGGATGGAATTGACTTTCGCCGGAGGAGAACGATTGCCAATAGATTGATGGATTTGCTTCAGCATCTTCCAGGTGAGTTGATGCTGGTAGACAACCAGTTCAGCTAACTGATCGATTTGTTCCTTAAGAGACTTTACTTCTTGCTCCATCAGGAATCGCTTCTCAAAAGTTTCCCAACTCTCTGGGCTACTGAGATTGGATTAACTTGTTTCCCCAACATAGTGAAGGTATTTAGATCCTTCTCCACTTGAGGTGCTGATCATGCTGACATTCTCCTCTTTGTGTTGTGGGAGATGATTGTCTTGCACATGGGGTTGTTCAGGCTTCGTCACCACAATCTCCCCGCTGTCAATCAAGTCTTGGATTTTGTGCTTGAGAGATCAACAGTCTTGAGTGTCATGGCCTGGAAATTCGGAATGATAAGCACACTTTTTGTTGGGGTTGAAGTTCCTTCCGTTAGTGTTGGTTGGGGGAAGGAGTTGAACAATCTTCTTCTGAGCTGTCAGAAGTTTGAAAACATTCTCGAGGGAATCCCCTAGTGGGGTGAAGTTTCTTCGACTCCTGACTTCCATGTTTTTCTGGAATGGAGGGTTTACAGGCTGTGTTGAAGTTTGGAAAGGGGTATAGTTCCTCTATTGAATGCACATGTTGTTTGACTCGCCCCTTGAATTTTGTCCTTGTAAGACCAAGGAGACTTCTTCGTTGGGCATATTCTCTGAATGATTCAGTGTTCTTTTTCTTGACTTTGGTTATTTGATATTTGTCTGGAGCCAGCTGGGACTGAAAACTGTACTGGCTGAGGAAGGCATGGGCCAGTTCTTTCAAACTGTGAATTTTGGAATTGTCCAAGCTGGCATACCATGCTCTGGCTTCTCCGGTTAGACTATTTTGGAAGAGTTGCATTCAAAGTTTCTCGTCCTCAGCATAGGATCCGAGTTCTCCGATGTAAACTTTCAGGTGTGTGTAAGGATCCCCTATCCTGTCATATTTCTCGAAGTTGGGGACTTGAAATTTTTTGGGATAACGAGCCCCAGGGAATATGCAGAGGTCAGAGTAAGTAACACTGCCAAATGCTCCAATCCCTTTGATAGATCAGAGGGTTTCTTCCATCTATTGTACTTTTTTCAAGATGTCACCAGCTTCCTATTTTCTGTTGAGGGGGGTGATCTCATTAGTTTTGTTGGTGTTGGGTATTTTCTACGCGCAACACGCAAGTGTACGTGGTCCACAAGTAATAAAGTGATAAATCAAGTATCGTACCCACAGAGACAATAATTACTGTTCAATCAAACAATTACAAACTTTTTAACATTTCAACTTTATCAAACTATCGGTAAAAAGATGTTTTCTTTTATAACTAAATTAATACTAAAAGTAACCGCACACTAAATCGAGATTTTAACAAGTTTGAGAGACTTAAGCCCATAACTTCACTTATAATTGCACTTCTGATAATATCCTTTTCCCCAGTTTATTTCAGTTAACCCCCGATTATTAATCGAAAATACTAACGTAGATAAAACCTCCTCACGATGCATAATATCCATACTCACTCATATCCACTAATGATAGATTCAAGCGAGACACCCTAATTAACTAATTCACTATATTCCTATGTGAATTATAATTAATAAGAATTTATTATCAAGTTCTCTTTCAGATTACATATGGCATAAAGGCATACTTCTATCCTAAACACGAATCACAATTTCCATCTATTTAGAAATCACGAACATATGTCACTATGGCTAGTTCTAATCCCATATGTTCGTTCACAAGTTCATAAGAGATAACAGAATAATCGTTGATCAGCCAATTAAATAAATTAATCACACTCATAGTGAATAACCTGGGAATAACATCCATAAACTGAGGTTAAAAATACTTAATCATCCATTACAATCAAAGATCCATTGTAGGCTTAAAACAAAATTTAGTTCGTCATCGACAAGTAAAATCCAATAATCCACATCATACTAAACATCCTGAATACAAGATAAAAAGATAGAGAGAAAGTAGATACTATATTAATATCATCGCTCTCCACTCTGATCTTATGTTCGTCGTGTCAATTCAATGCTTCAATCCTCCATGCATGTTCAAGTCTTCAATTCGGGCTTCTCGATCTGTCTCCGTCTGATTATAGTAGCCTTATTTTGTGTCTTTTATACTCTCCCAGCCGTAACACTCCTTAGCCCTTATTTCCTGCACAATCCCAATCAAAACAGGAAACTGATAATTTTTCTCTGCCGTATGCCCGCCCCGGAGGCACTTTAACCTTTGGTATGCCAGCCACGGCTGCAGGCCACTTTCTCGCGTAGTCATTTTTGCACCCCCGCCCCAGCGGGGGTTTTGGCTTGGAGACACCCCCCCCCAGCTTTTCTACCAAATCTCTGTAATTTGCTCCTTTTTGTTCTGGTTTCACCTCACTTCCTATCCTGCACATAATAACATGAAACCAAATAAAATGATACTAAAATAACTTGAAATAAGCAAGAAACAAGTAATAACGGATATCAATTCGTTGGTATAAAACCAACTTATCAAATACCCCCAAACTTGAGAGTTTGCTTGCCCTCAAGCAAAACAATGCATATGCAATAACAATACAATGCCTACTAAATGCAACTGTCAGATGACAAGAAGATAACCAGTATCGCCTCAGAGGATTCATACCATAGATAACCAACAAATCCAACCAGAGACATATCTGCATCTTAGACCAATCAATTAATCTATACCTGCCAACACCTCTGCTGTGTGTGTGTGCTTAGTAATAATAAACTCAGCTGCAGATCAAATATACCACATAATATGCATCTTAGAATGAAATTACAGTTCTAACTCAAGAATTTCATATACCAGATAAAGTGAATTCAACGTACGTAAACCAAGCCAGAAGTTAATATGGGAGACTTTTCTATCTTTATTCATTCACGGGGGCATTTTGCTCGTTTTCCCGTATCTCTATTTTACTCACGACTGTGCAATGTTTAGTTCCCTTAGGCTCTTCAGTGATACCCATGTAGCGAGCTTTCGACCAACGACTCCCAAGCCAGATGGCTTTAGGGGGCTGGGTGTAAAGACATCCCCTAGGGCGTACTCACTCGAGTACCAAAGGCCACGAAACTAAACTAGTCATGGTGTTTATTCATGCATTTTTATTCATTTTTTCAGATATTTTTCTTTTCTTTCTTTTTTTTTCTTTTCAGATAGCTCCCATATTTTCCCCCAAACTTAGGTTTTAGTCCGATCTTCATCACTCTACCAGTTTATTTAATTTCTGTCATTAACCTCCAATTTCTAGTCCAGAAGACAATTATGTGACCATTCGAACTAAGCTAACCAAATTGTTGCCTATCGTGCTAACCGATTGCAAAGGTGTTAAACAGGTAAGGATTCATGTAAATGTCTAAAAAAAATACATCACTATCCTAGTTCTCATTACTGATCATGTTCTGATGTCAATCCAATTTTCATCATCGATTATTGCTATATCTTGACACTGACATACTGACTCAAGCAATCCTAATTAATAACTCTTTTTTGGTCTTTTTATGATTTTTCATTTTTTTCAATATTTTATAGGCATACAAATTCTAACTATACTACTATACTAACTAACTATAACTAAATGCATGCATAACAATGAAATCTAACATACACCCCCAAACTTAAAATCAGAGCAATGTCCCCATTGATCAAAATAGAAAACAAGTAAAGCATAGAGGACTTCCTTCATACATCAAGAGTCCTCCTCAAAATCAGAATAAGGAGGTGGTGGATAGACAGGCAGCGGCTGAGGCGTGGAAAACTGAAATGGCTTAGCCGAAGTATTCAGTCTTCCCAATGCTTCAGCAACCGCGGCGTTGAATAGATTCTGCGTGGTGAATATATGATTTTTCCGTGCCGCCAACGTGTCATCAAGGCGATGATGCTCGTCCAGTTGCTGCTGAGTGGCTGGAGTCTGAGAAATTGAGGTGCCCTTATTTTGCACTGGTGGGTCCCCCTCGCCAGCCTCCTCAGTTGGCTCTTCCCTAGCCATGGCCGCTGCTTTTTGCTTATCCTTAGCCGATGCAAAAATGAAACCCAATCCGCGAGGATGTGGTGGTGCTACCGGCCATTTTTCGAGCCGGGCTATCATCCTCGTGTTAAGCAACTGGAGAGGTGGTTGTGTTTGTTCCTTGGCAGTCCACTTGACACTGGCACGGCGACACAGTCCCGTAATCAAAGACGGGTGTGGCAGTCCGCTCGAGAACAGCCCTCGTAGACATCGATGGATGGAAAAACTGATGATTAGGCCTATGTCGATGTCTTTATCCTTGAGGATTGCATACAGGAGAGAAATTTTTTCCTTAGTGATCTCACTAGTATGCGTCGATGGCAGGAGCTTAGCGCACAAGAAGGAATACCAGACTTTTCCATATTGGCTTAGGCTAAAGCTCATGATTAGTATTCCCCCTTTCCTGCCTCTGAACCACGCAGTGCCTTGTTTGCAAATTTGGTCTAGTATCTGATTATAGTCCGGGCCCCTCTCGATGAACTTTTGATATTGGCACATGTTCGGGCGATGCACATTGTAGTAATCAGCGATGGCTGTGGGACTAAAATCCACCATTTTGCCCCGGACGAATGCCTGAAATGGTTGCACATCCTCGGCATTCGCATAAAATTCTTTCACGCCGCCACTACTGCTGCGTCGGGCTGGTCCATGAACGTCTCCCATCCCTGCTCTTTGATCTGTAATGCCATTTCCCCATCAGTAGGTGCGGGCCTAAGACCATGCTTGGGCGTGAGCTTCTTCGACGCTAAATAATCGAACCGGTCGGCGGCAGTTTCACTTCAAAATTTGGTCCGATCGAAGGCTCTAGATGTGGCTGAAGAGCTCTCCCCCTTTTATCTTTTCTGTGCTCTGGGTGGCATGATGTATGATTGAGCAAAACTTCTTTGGTTGTTGTAAATTTCTGGTTGAGGAGTTTTATTGAACACTTGGTGGGCAAGGAAATATAGGGTTTTTGTTGGTGATGCTTGTTCCTTCAATGTCCCCCCAAATTTGTGATGCACTCACCCAACTCAAGCAATTGATATATATAATTCAGAACTTCAGACAACCAAATGGATACCCGAGCACCTACCCCCAAACTTAGAGAGAGAAGAGGAAGTTTGCACTGAAATACCTTGGATTTGCTGGTTTTGGATGATGAGTGATGATTTTCGTACCCTGGCTCTGTATAATGATCTTGCTTTGCCGAGTAATGGGTTTGTGTTTAGGTATATTTGGCTTGAGGTACTCTGAAGGTGTGTTTCGGTAGGTTAGGGTTTGCTTGTGATGAGATGTGGTTTAAGTTTTTTGTCGATCTAGGTGTTTTTTTTAAAATAGAATTTTCGTATGCCTGCCGGGGCGGGCCTTATTATGCCTGCATGGCACGCCGGGGCAGGGGGTATGCAGAGTTTTGGGTTCGAGGGCCCGCCGGGGTGGCACATTTTTGCCTTAAGAGCACGCCGGGGCAGGGGGTATACAGGGATTCGATTTGGTTGGCCCGTCGGGGCGGCTGTATTTTAACGAATACTCCCACCGGGGTGGGGGGTAGGCAGGGATTCCAGTTAAAATTTTTTTTCTGATGAATTGCTGGAATGGCCTTCCCTTGTTCCTTTAATGATTTCTTTAAAATTTTTAGCTTGAATATGTGTGTATTTGACCCCTCCCTGCACAAGCAAACTTAATATTGTTAGACATGCATTCGTAAGACTCAATCACTAATAAGTTACTAAATGACTCTAATTAATCGACTTAAATATAATATAAATCAACATAAAGGATGGGTTCCCTCCCATCGAGCGCTCGATTTTCAGTCTTTCAGCCTGACTACTCCCTGCTTTTAGTTTGGCTCGGCCAAGTCAATCGTGGTTGCCTGGCGATCGACTTTTCCGCCCCAGTAATGCTTTAATCATTGACCGTTGACTTTAAATGTTTCAGTTGACTCTTTGGTGAATAATTCAATGGCGCCATACGGGAATACTGTCTTTATTGTGAACGGACCTGACCATCTAGACTTCAGCTTTCCGGGGAATAACTTCAACCAAGAGTTGAATAACAATACTGATTGACCTGGTTCAAACTGGCGATACATTATTTTCTGATCATGCCATTTCTTCACCTTTTCCTTGTATAACTTTGAATTCTCATACGCCTGTAAGCGAAATTCGTCTAGTTAGTTGAGTTGTAACAACCGCTTTTCACCTGCCACTGATAGATCGAAATTCAACTTCTTGATTGTCCAATAAGCTCTATGCTCAAGTTCCACTTGCAGGTGGCATGTTTTCCCGTAGATGAGCTGTTAAGGAGACATGCCTATCGGAGTCTTGTAGGCAGTCCGATATGCCCACAAAGCATCGTCTAACTTCACTGACCAGTCCTTTCTATTTGGATTTACAACTTTTTCCAGAATTCTTTTGACGTCCCGGTTAGACACCTCCGCTTGTCCACTTGTTTGCGGGTTATAGGCTGTGGAAACCCGATGTTTGACCCCATACTTCGCCACGAGAGCAGTGAAGTATTTGTTACAGAAGTGGCTCCCTTCATTGATGAGTGAGTTTTATACCTGCGAATCGATATTCGTTATAACTTGGTTCTTGTTATTTTCAAGTGTTTTTGCTATCATATTACCTTGGATTTATAAGATCATGTGCAGGAATGAGATGGAGGCAAAAGGAGTGTAAAAAGGGTTAAATTTCAGCATACAAGAGGTGTTAACCCGCTGGGGCAGGTCCCACAGAGTATTTCACCAGCTGGAGCGGCACATTACAAATTTTCATAGAGCCAGACAGCAGCTTCTCCCGCTGCGGCGGGACTTGAAGGCTGAAGAACCCCTGCTGGGGCGGGAAGGCGGCATCATGATTAATCTCCTTTTCCTTTGCCGAGTGGACACGCAACAAGCAGCTGCAGTTTCCCTTTTTCTACACTAATTGGATGACAAGGCAGTGAGTATAAAGTATATATACATGGGACTTCACCAGATACACGGACCTCATGTGCGTGGAGATGAGTTTAGATAATATATGGGGAGGCGTGCTAACTGCTGCTGATTTCTTATTACGAATGGACCATGACTCAATTGGGCAAGCAGCTGGCCTATGTCTTCTTTTCCTAGTAGGACTTGTACGCAATGCATTATAATAAGGGACTCAACCTAGGATCACGTGGAGCAGCTTAGGAGTTTAATATATATTATATATTATTTAATTAGCTAGCGGACGTAACAGGTTATATAAAGGAGGCTGTTGGGTATATATGGATAGATTATATTAGATAGTTAGTAGAAATAAGGAGGGCAGTAATGACATGATATATAAAGGGGCAGCTTTCCTTTTCCTATTGGGTTTTTGCTAAGTCATGGGCAAGATTGGGATGCACGAATTTTGGAGAGAAAAAGGGACTAAAAGTATGATATAAAAGGAGGGGCCGAACCTGCTATGAGGGGGGAACTTATATTATTATTATCTTATATAATATATAATATTATTAGATTAGTTTTATTTTAGTTTTCAATAAAATAATAAACCCTAGTTGAAAGGGAATTTGGAGATTGAAGCACTTGGAGGCCATTGGACATCCAAATCAAGAGCAAGAAGGAGGACGAATTTGCCGGCAACAGATTTAATTCTTTTCCTTAATCTTTTTTTTATCTTTGAATGTGTATTCAAGTGTGGATTCTTAGTTTTAATTCAATGAACTAATTCTTTGTTTGAGATTGCAATGGATCTTATTGTGTAACTTATTTTATTATGCTTCTTTATCAATTTTTGTGATCTATCGTTAAGATTGTCTATTATGATTTGGAATTAATTGCTTAATTGCCTAGCTAACAATTACCAGTGATAATCTATATGAAATTGATTGAGGAGTATAGATTTAGATTTGATCATAATAGCATGTGTTTGTGATTTCTGCATAGATGAAAATTATGATTCGTGTTGAGGATAGAGATATTCATTTACGCCATATGTAATCTAATAGAGAACTTGTGATTAAATCATTTTTAATTGTAATTCACATAGAAATAGTGAATTAGTTAATTAGGGTGTCTTGCTTAATTCTATCATCTGTGGATTTGAGTGAGTATGGTATGATGCATCGAGAGGTGGTTATATTTACTTTCGTGTTCTTGATTAACAATTCAGAATAGAGAGAATAATAGATGAGAAGTATGTTAACTTAGATGAAGCAATAAGTGAAGTTGTGATCTTAAATCTCCGTAATCTTAATTAACTAGTGGTAATTAGTGGTGATTTAATAGTAGTTTAATTATATAATTTGAAATTCATTCGTTTAAATAAGATTGAGTTGGTTATACTTGGTGATTTTTGTTAAATAATTCCTCATGGGATCGACACTCTACTTTCACTCTATTACTTGTTGATCACGTATACTTGCGTGTTGTGCGTAACTAGATTTTACCCAATAAGTTTTTGGCGCCGTTGCCGGGGAATTAATTTAATAATTATTTACCAATATTAGTTTCAATCAAATTAGTCTTAATTTAAACATTTTTTTTATTTAATGGTACCATGGCTGAATTCAATTATCAATGGCCATATACGAACATGACTCAACCAAGGAAAACAGGGATTGATGAGCTTATATTAGCACAGATTGAAAAGCTTTCGAAGACGTTGGAGGTTATCGCAGCCCAACGAAGTCAAAGGATGGCAGTTACGTGTGACTATTGTGCTGGCAATCATTCGAGTCATCAATGCACCGTCAGTTTTGAACCGGCACCATATAGTGGTGATTACCTCAACAACTATGTTGATCATAACTACCACCAAGATTGGGGGTATCACCCGAATTCTTCATGGAGCTACAATTATGATGACCAATACTATGCTCCAAATCCATCATACAGACCGAAATTTTCATGTCCACCTCCATTGCCACAAGAAGAAAAGCTAGGTTGGGAAGAGGCTTTGGCTAGAATCCAAACAGAAAATGATGCGGCGAGGAAATCTCTACGGACGAAAATAAAGAATCTAGCAATTTAGCTGGAGCAAATGACCAAAGTCGTGAACAACATTCCTCCAAACACTGGTCCTAATTACATGGATTTCGAAACTGATGGAGAGCCAGAATCAAATCTGCTATTGGATGAGCTACAAGAAGAAAAGTTAAATCTGGAGGAACTCATGTCAAACGTCATAGCAGATCAAGAGGAGGGGAAGTTTAGTCAGGAGAGTTCAATTCGAGATCAAGAGTTATCAACTCAAAATCTTAATAATCAGATGAAACAACTCACCAACGCCTCAAACAACTGTCCTCCAAGTACTTGGATTTATGACATGGATGACAAAAATGACGGAGAACCCAAACCAAATCTGGAATTGGATGAGCCACAAGATATAGAAAGTGTGGAAACAAATGGGGATAATAAAATAGAGGTCGATGAAGATCTAAATGGGTCTCCACCAAAGATCAAAGAGTCAGTCAGATTTGCAAAACCATGCCCGATTGGTAGTCATGTCGTCGGCAAAGCTCTTGATGACATAAGAGCGAGTATAATTTTGAAGCCATGGTGGGACGAGAAAGAGAAGATAGACGAAGAGCCCATTGTGTGTGACAAGCTTCCATGCCCCAAAGTGATCACATACACAATGGAGAAAACACCTAGCTGTTGGACGTTCTTAATGAAGATCATACCGAATAAGAGTATGCTAGGTGATTTTGATGCACTGGCCATCGCGTGTGGGAACTTCCCAAAGGATTATTTGCTATTAATGGATGGAGGGTTTCTCAACTTTCAAAGAGGAATTGGATAGCGTTGACCAGACAAAGTCCGGCTGAAAGACTATAAATCAAGTGCTTATTGGGAGGCAACCCAAGTTTAATTTTTATTTTTAGTTTTTTTTAGGTTTCATATTATTTGATAGATTTTTCAACTTTTTAGGATTTAATAAACTTGCTTCTCTTGTTTCACAGGTTAGTCAAGTCCAACTCAAGTGTGGTGCCTGATTCATTCCAATGTGCCTAGCCTATTCTTCAGACTTAGCAGACAAGGAGAAAATTGCTATATTTTCAGGGAAGTCATCTCTTTTAATTTTCCTATCTTAGCCATTGAGGACAATGTCTGTTTTAAGTTTGGGGGTGTTTATCATGTTTATTATTTATTTGGGCAATGTTTTGATGGAATTTGATGGCCAATGATAAGTGGGTGGTTAATATTTTTAACTCTTGGAGAATTGATGAGCATGCTTAGTCTATATTCAACTCATTAATTGGTTTTCACACTACTTGCGAAAAATTTGAAAAATTTTACACATCCATTTGTTTAGCCAGTTGGGATTAAATTTTTTTTTTTTTGGCTAAATGCTTATGAAAGATATCATTGCAACTTGAGAAACCTTATTTGAGCATCATTCGAAGTGAAAATCAGGCACTCACATAAGTTTGGGGGAAATCTTGGAGTATTTTTGAAAGAAAAAATTTATTAGAACCTTCCCGAGTTGAATAATTGAAGCATGTGGTGGGTCGAGATGGAGCGTAAAACGCACTCCCCATAAACACAGGCACGAGATGGAGCGTAAAACGCACTCGTTCAATGGAAAGTGGAAAGTGAGATGGAGCGTAAAACGCACTCACTAAAAAAAAAGAATTATCTTTGAAATACTTGGGAAGAGTTCATGTGTGCTTAAATGTTTAAATATCCGATTGATCCTCAAGGAAAAAATTGTGCTTTGCCTGTATTAGCCGAGATTGATGTGATAAGAAATTTTGAGAGTTGTTTTTAAAAATCTTTTATGAGTATTGGTTGATCTTGCTTAAATCATGACTAGTTGAATGTTTGGATGCACACACGCACTTAAAAGATCATGAGTAGATATGGAACTGATGAAAGTTGTTGAAATTTTAGACCTGGTATTGTTTTGAAATTTTCTTTGAGTTATCGTTTATTGTAACCTTTGAGGCCACTGTTCAAATTCATATTGATTCATTGTTTGAGTGGATTATTGTTAGAGAATGAATCTGTTTAATTTGTGTGTTTGCTTGAGGACAAGCAAAATCTCAAGTTTGGGGGTATTTGATGAGTGAGTTTTATACCTGCGAATCGATATTCGTTATAACTTGGTTCTTGTTATTTTCAAGTGTTTTTGCTATCATATTACCTTGGATTTATATGATCATGTGCAGGACTGAGATGGAGGCAAAAGGAGTGTAAAAAGGGTTAAATTTCAGCATACAAGAGGTGTTCACCCGCTGGGACGGGTCCCATAGAGTATTTCACCAGCTGGAGCTGCACATTGCAAATTTTCATAGAGCCAGACAGCAGCTTCTCCGCTGTGGCGGGACTTGAAGGCTGAAGAACCCCCGCTGGGGCGGGAAGGCGGCATCATGATTAATCTCCTTTTTCTTTGCAGAGTGGACACGCAACAAGCAGCTGCAGTTTCCCTTTTTCTACACTAATTGGATGACAAGGCAGCGAGTATAAAGTATATATACATGGGACTTCACCAGATACATGAGAGATGATTTACCACCTGGTTCTCTGTCCCCTTTATATCCTTGATTTCTAAGTCAAATTCTTGTAGTAGCAGCCCCCATCGGATAAGCCTCGGCTTTGCATCCTTCTTCTCAACTAAATACCTGATGGATGAGTGGTCTATGTAAACCACCACCTTAGTTCCCACCAAGTACGAACGGAACTTGTCAAAGGCATACACAACTGCAAGTAGTTCTTTTTCCATGGTAGTGTAGTTTAATTGTGCATCCGTCAGAGTCTTGCTCGCATAGTAGATGGCATAAAAGATTTTATCCTGTCTTTGTCCTAGTACTGCTCTAACTGTAAAATCACTCGCGTCACACATGAGTTCAAATGGCTTGGTCCAATCAGGTGCTATGATTATTGGGGCCGTGGTTAACTTCTTCTTTAACTTCTCAAAGGCCACTCGACAGTCTTAATCAAATTTGAATGGGACATCTTTTTCCAATAGACTGCAGAGTGATTTAGTGATTTTCGAGAAGTCCTTGATAAACCGTCGGTAGAATCCAACATGACCGAGAAAACTCTGAATACCCTTTACCGACGTAGGCGGCGGCAGATTTTCAATTATTTTTAATTTTGCTCGGTCGACTTCCAACCCTTTTCCTGAGACTTTGTGACCAAGAATTATCCCCTCTTGGACCATAAAGTAGCACTTCTCCCAGTTGAGCACTAGGTTCATTTCCACACACCTCTTCAAAACCAATACCAGATTCTCGAGGCATCTATCAAACGATTCCCCAAATATGGAGAAATCGTCCATAAAAACCTCAACACTTCGCTCCACCATATCTGAGAATATCGCCATCATGCACCGCTGAAATGTCGTCGGTGCGTTGCACAGTCCGAATGACATCCTTTTAAAGGCAAAGGTGCCATAGGGACACGTGAACGTCGTCTTCTTTTGATCCTCTGGTGCGATGACGATCTGGTTGCATCCGGAATACCCGTCTAATAAGCAGTAATATTCATGTCCGGCTAATCTGTCCAACATCTGATCAATAAAAGGCAAGGGGAAATGATCCTTTCTAGTCGCCTTATTTAGTCTTCTATAATCCATGCAGACTCTCCAGCTGGTCACTGTTCTGGTTGGTATTAACTCATTGTTTTCGTTCTTCACCACTGTCATACCGCCCTTTTTCGGTACACATTGGACCGGGCTTACCCATGCACTGTCTAAAATTGGGTAGATGATTCCCTGCGTCTAGCCATTTCAAGATCTCTTTCTTCACCACTTCTTTCATTATAGGATTGAGCCGCCTCTATTGTTCTACTGTGGGCTTGCTATCCTCCTCTACTAGGATCTTGTGCATACAGAATGATGGACTGATCCCTTTAATATCGGCGATTGTCCAGCCAATAGCAGATTTATATTCCCTCAGCACTCTCAACAGCTTACTTTCCTGCATTGGGTTAAGTGCAGATGCAATAATAACAGGTAAAGTAGATGAATCTCCTAAAAATGCATACCTGAGGTGATTAGGTAAGGGCTTTAATTCAAGCTTAGGTGGTTCCTGGAGTGATGGCTTCATCTTTTCTGATGACGCTCCTGCTATTTCTAATGGCTCAACTGGTGGTTTGTACCTACTCGTTCCCTGGGTGAGTTTCTAATAGTTACAAATATTCTATTATTTCTGCATCCCCTTCATCACAATCTTCCATCAATGCTAACTCTAGTGGGTTGGTATTAAGTATCCGAAGTTGTTCCTCATCCACCACTGTGTCTACTATATCCACCCGGTAACACTCCTCATCTTCCTTGGGAAAGTTCATGGCCTTGAATACGTTGAAGGTGACTTATTGATCGTGCACCCTCATGGTCAACTCTTTTTTCTGCACGTCGATGTGTGTCTTGCCAGTAGCCAAGAATGGTCGCCCAAGGATTATTGGGATATCCTTATCTTCTTCGTAGTCGAGGATGATGAAGTCTGCTGGAAAGAGTAATTTGTCCACTTTCACCAAGATGTCTTCGACAATTCCCCGTGTATAAGTTACTGATCTGTCCGCCAACTGTA
The DNA here is from genome assembly GCA_020205555.1 of Panax stipuleanatus. NCBI lineage: Eukaryota > Viridiplantae > Streptophyta > Magnoliopsida > Apiales > Araliaceae > Panax > Panax stipuleanatus. Next base: position 68,620,051 of record CM035123.1, on the reverse strand, counting down.
GGGAGATGTTGGTAGGTTTAGGTGCTGGTAACCCTAGTTAAGTGTACAATGATAATGGCATGAGATTGATACTGGCACCTAAATCACAAAGGCATTTGTTGAAGGTTACACTCCCTATAGTGCATGGAATGGTGAAACTACCCGGATCCTTCAACTTCGGAGGAAGCTTCTTTTGTAGAATCGCACTACATTCTTCTGTCAGTGCCATAGTTTCGAAATCCTCTAGTCTCTTTTTCTTTGAAAGGATATCCTTCATAAACTTAGCATAACTGGGCATCTACTCTAATGCCTCCGCAAAAGGAATATTTATATGCAGCTTATTGCTGTAGTTTCTGTTTGTGGAGCCTTTGTGGATACGGCGGTGGAGGGTAGACTATCAGTGGACTTATCTTTTCTTCTTTTGCAGGTTTTTCTCCTGCTTCCCTTACCACTATCTGTTCCCTATTAGTCTCGACTTGCTCCTCGGTTACCTCAGCTAACTGTTTTCCACTCCTGAGTGTCACAGCTTGACATTGTTTATGTCCTCCCTTCGGATTCTTCTATGTGTCACTTGGCAAAGATCCTTGGGGCCGATTTTTCACTGCACTCGCTATCTATCCTATTTGAATGGATATATTCTTTATTTCCATCATTATAGCTTTCGTCACCACATCATATTCTGTTTTCTGTCTGGCCAGAGCTTCTTCCCAACCTAGCTTTTCCTCCTGCCATGGTGCGGCCTGTTGCTGCTAATTTTGAAAACCCGGGGGGTATGCTTGTCGTGGAGCCTGCTGCTGGTTCTGAGTTTGGTTGTTGCTCTATGAAAAGTTTGGATGGTTTCTGTTCCCCTGATTGTATGTATTCTGGTAGGTGTTGGCTGGTCTATTATAGTTACCCACAAACTAAACTGAAGCTAGGTTAATTGCACACTGATCTGTCAAGTGTTCCCCTGCACTTTGTTCACATATGACTGCTACTTGTTGCATGTTTCCCCTTTGCAAATTTTCCATACCCTTTTGTAATGCTGATAAATGTGCCAATATGGCTGTCGTAGTATCCACTTGCAGTACACCTGCTGCTGCGGGCTGAGTTAATCTTTTAGTCCGTCATTGGTACCCATTTGAAGCCATCGTTTCTATAAATGCCTATCCTTCCTCAAATCTCTTCGTTAAAAAAGCTCATTGTGACGCTGTATCAATGCTAGACTGTATCTTACTCGATACTCCATTATAAAAAATACTCAACTGCATCCAGGGTGGGAATCCGTGATGTGGGCATTTCCTCAACAACTCCTTATATCTTTCCCATGCTTCATAGAGTGGCTCCCCTAAGTACTGTGCAAACGTAGATATCTCCGTCCTTATCTTATGTGTCTTCGATGGTGGGAAGAACTTGGCCAAAAACTTCTGTGCTAGATCATTCCATGTCATGATTGACCCCGGTGGTTCAGAATGTAACCAAGCCATCGCCTTTTCTCTGAGCGAGAAAGGAAATAACCTCAACTTGAGCGCATCGTTTGACACTCCATTGACCTTGAAAGTGTCACAGATTTCGATGAAAGTGAAAATATGACTATTCGAATCATCATTCGGAAGACCCCCAAACTGACAAGTGTTCTTAACCATCTTTATTGTCCCAGGCTTAATCTCGAAGTTATTTGCATTGATTGCTGGCCTGGCTATACTTGAGTGAATTTCTGAGATCTTTGGTATATCATAGTCCTTCATTGGTTTGTCTTCCTGTTGCTGTTCCGCCATGTTTGTTCTGGGTGTTTCAAATCTCTCTCGATTATTTGCAATCCACTTAGTTAATCTCCGAAACCGTTTGTCGGTGTCGTCCTCCAAGGGCAACAACTCTGACTTCTTCGATCTAGTTTGCATGCACTACTCGAAAGTACCTAAAATAACCAAACAAACAAAAATAATAATAAATATTATATATATATATGTTTAATTAAAACTGATCTACTTAAATCGATATTGTAAGTAATAAACGCAATTACTGTCCCCGGCAACGGCGCCAAAAACTTGTTGGGTATTTTCTACGCGTAACACGCAGGTGTACGTGGTCCACAAGTAATTAAGTGATAAATCAAGTATCGTACCCACAGAGACAATAATTACTGTTCAATCAAACAATTACCAACTTTGTAATATTTCAGTTTTATCAAACTATCGGTAAAAAGATGTTTTCTTTTATAACTAAATTAATACTGAAAGCAACAACACACTAAATCGAGATTTTAACATGTTTGAGAGACTTAAGCCCACAACTTCACTTATAATTGCACTTCTGATAATATCCTTTTCCCCAGTTTATTTCAGTTAACCCCATATTATTAATCGAAAACACTAACGTAGATAAAACCACCTCACGATGCATAATATCCATACTCACTCATATCCACAAATGATAGATTCAAGCGAGACACCCTAATTAACTAATTCACTATATTCCTATGTGAATTACAATTAATAAGAATTTATTATCAAGTTCCCTTTCAGATTATATATGGCGTAAATGCATACTTCTATCCTAAACACGAATCATATTTTCCATCTATGCAGAAATCACGAACATATGTCACTATGGCTAGTTCTAATCCCATATGTTCCTTCACAAGTTCATAAGAGATAACAGAATAATCGTTGATCAGCCAATTACATAAATTAATCACACTCATAGTGAATAACCTGGGAATAACATCCATAAACTGAGGTTAAAAATACTTAATCATCCATTACAATCAAAGATCCGTTGTAGGCTTAATACAAAATTTAGTTCGTCATCGACAAGTAAAATCTAATAATCCACATCATACTAAACATCCTGAATACAAGATAAAAAGATAGAGAGAAAGTAGACACTATTAATATCACCGCTCTCCACTTCGATCTTATGCTCGTCGTGTCAATTCAATGCTTCAATCCTCCATGCACGTTCAAGTCTTCAATTCGGGCTTCTCGATCCGTCTCTGTCTGTTTATAGCAGCCTTATTTTGTGTCTTTTATACTCTCCCAGCCGCAACACTCCTTAGCCCTTATTTCCTGCATAATCCCAATTAAAACAGGAAACTAATAATTTTTCTCTACCGTAGGCCTGCCACGGCGGCACTTTAACCTTTGGTACGCCCGCTTGGCGGCAGGCCACTTTCTCGCGTAGTCATTTTTGCACCCCCGCCCCAGCGGGGGTTTTGGCTTGGAGACGCCCGCCCCAGCGGGGGGTCATTTTCTACCAAATCTCTGCAATTTGCTCCTTTTTGTCCTGGTTTCACCTCACTTCCTATCCTGCACATAATAACATGAAACCAAATAAAATGATACTAAAACAACTTGAAATAAGCAAGAAATAAGTAATAACGGATATCAATTCGTTGGTATAAAACCAACTTATCAGTTGGTGGGGTCCTTGTTTTGTGGTTCAGGAATCTGAGTTTCGGCCTTTTTGGTATCTTGACAGCCATCACCACTACCAGATGCTCCTAGTTCTGGATGAGCTTGAGACTATTTCTCTTTAAAGTCCTTGCTTTGTTCTCACGGAAAACCAACTAGCTCGGCTATCTGATTTTTTAGTTCTTCAAACTCTTCCTTGGAGACAGGGGTGGATTTTGGCTGAGCACTTGAAGCCATGTCCGTGGATGGACTAAGTGCTTTAGATTTAGACCTAGTAACAGGACCAATTTTTACACCTACAACAAAATGTAGGCATGTCAATTTCCTGAGGTAGGTAAGGATTGGATGCATGATGTGTTTTTTAGTTTTTATCCTACAAAACCGAGGTTAGTTGTTTTGATGGCATGATGACATTTATTTGACAAGGAAAGTAAATCTTTCATTTATTGATATTTACATTGTGCTCCTCAGTAATTGGAGACTTGACATGGAATTGAAAGAGGAAGGCATGAAGAAGATTCCCTTTGGATTTGGTTGATAAGTGGCTGACCTATCTTAGGTTACTCTCGCGGCTTTTGTTTTGGCATGAAGGCTCCCAGATCATCGCAATCTACTAGAAGGGAAGTTAATCCGATCGTTCAACTGGAGCGAATCTGAGTGGTGCATTTTCATGAGACATCCCCAGAGACTTAATGGTCCCCAGAACCACTACTTATCACCGACCAGGTTATCCTTTTTATGAGAGGGACACACAACATACATTTGCATACATCGTGCCATACCGTTTATGCATGTAATGACAGTTTGTGCGAAGCACTAATATAGGTCCGAAGCACTAAACAGGAAAGCATTCATTCACATTCATTCAATGTAAAGATGCATCATTCACTTATCCATTGACTTTGGAGACGCAAGATTTCACGCATTCAATAGTTTTGAAAGGGAAATATTTGAAAAGATTTGAAATCGGCCTAAGCCCTCTACTGTCCCCAGCGGAGTCGCCACCTGTCGACGTTGGAAAATTAAAAAATTCCCGCAGGCCGGTTCGTAGCCCGGGTTTTCTTAAATCGTTCTTCCTAAGTTCTCTCTACCCTTATTCTTTTTATTTAGGAAAAAGGTTTTGAAGGGTTTTTTTAGGAATAAGGCCAACGTGTGTCATGTCTATAATTTGAACGTTTTACAAAGTCGCCAGTTGGTAGATTTGAAAATGGTAGTACCAACTTAACCGAATTTGTTTGAAAGAGGCCCAATTACTGGACACTGTCAAAACTTGATATTTTAAAACAAAGTTTTGAGATCGGGGGCTTGGTTAAGTGTGGGGAAGGTGTTAGGCAACCCACGACTCCCGTGTAAACACGGTACCTCATCTTTTCAATATTTCCCTTTAAAACTAGAATGCATGAGTGAATACTGTTTGAAAATTGGGCCTATTGATTTGTTTGATTGAAAGTAGTGCTTTGCTTGTTGAACCTATATACGAGGGGTTTGATTTGATTTTGAAATTAATCTTTGATTTGATTTGCAAAAGCGTTTTGATTAGATTTACAAAAGCTTTTCTTTTGAATTGAATTGACAGTGATGTTTTAAAAGCTATTTATCAAACCCCTACGCTAACATAGGAATTGAAGCCTTTTCATACTTCCAAATTTTATCTTTATAGCCTTAAGGATGCATGTGAATGGTGATGTGAAGCATGATCAACCATAAAAATAAATACATGTGTCGGTCTCCTCATGGGCATGAAAACCATCAGAGGGACGCTGACACGACAAGACACATTTCACTATGATGAGACCTTAAATTCGGATAACCATTTTAAGGTCTATGTATGTACATTTTATAGAAAAACTGGCAGGGTACATCTGTATATCGGAGTTTGTCCATCATGTGAATCAGATCCCGATCGATTTGATCGTGAATCCCACGATTCCTAGGCTCACATATGAATAGCCAATAAACCTGCACAGTTGAAATTTGCACAGAAATAGATATAAACATCATCACGTCGCAATGGAACCAAGGATTCGTCAGTAAATCCTGGCGGCGCGTAGCCAAAGCATCTCGTTCTCACTAGATAGCGATTTAAGGGACGCGAGTTTTCTTTCAAAACTGAAACTATAAAAATAACTAGATTTAAAGAAATCTCAGCCATTATAGCTTCCAGGTTCTGTCGGGACCTGTTTGAACCGCTGGAAAGCTAGAATTGGCGAGATTTGGATAAATCTAGTCCGCCCGCAGATATGCTACTGCCAATTCATATAAAAATGAATATTAAATGCAGCAGTTGAATAGATAGAGTAAAGCAATATATATATATATATATAGTTATATATATACAAAAGCTTTAAAAGGGCGATGGGTTTTCACTCGCAAGCTCGGACTGAAATTGATATATATATATATATATATATATATATATTTATAAAAATTGTAAATAGCCACGAAATAATCCAGGCTTGAAAGAAATGAAATATATATATATATATATATATATATATATATATATATATATATATATATATATATATATATATATATATATATATATATATATATATAAACAGTAAAAAGGGCGATTGGTTTTCACGTCGGTTCCCGTACTGAAATTGAAATTGACATAAAAGTAGTCGACCAGTGACTAGGGATAGCACCCAGTATGGCGAAGTGTGCAAAAGCGATAAAATGGCCACGAAATAATCCAAGCCGGACTAAAAATATATAAATATATATATATATATATATATATATATATATATGGATAGAAATGTAGTCAACCAGGACTGGTATGTTAACCAGTGATGGTGAAAGTCGCTTATATATGCTTAGATATATATAAAAGCAGTAAACTACCTCGAATTTGACATCCAGGCTTGACAGAATTAAAATGTTAGTACATTTGCAGTTAAATATATACAAAAAAGGTCCAAACCCGGACTGGGAAGATAACCCAGTCCGGCGGAGTTGCCAAATGTGTGTGCTAGTGCATTGAAGCTGCTGGAGCTGACGAATCATCAATTCGAATTGTAGAAATGCAAAAAACTGCGTTTATGTACAGAAATGTGCCAAATTTTGATGAAAACGGCCACGGAACTAAGTTTCGGGCATATTTAGAAGATGAAAGTTCGTGTGCAAGTGTAAAACAGTGCAAAGTAGTAGTAATAACTTGCTGATCGTGAAAATACTTATAATGGACTACAATACAGCTTTTTGCCACTTAGAGAGCTTCAAACGACCAAATCTACCGGTTATTTTCTGATATGTGGTAGTATGTGGGTCTATCTACGTGTTGGAGTAAAACTATTTGGGTTTGAAAGAGGTGTAAAAGTCAAAAAAATCAGACGGGCAGAGCTTCACTTCATTTCAAAAACTTGAAAATGAAGGGGGGGTGCACTTTTATTTATAGGCCAGGGAGCCTCCACTCTACCTGCTGCTGCCGTAGGTAGAGGTGCTGCTCCCCTGGTGGAGCCTGCGGTGTCTAGTTCTGTTGTCTCAAAGTACGTGTACTCCGGACGATGCACAATCAAAGTCGAAACTTTCAAACTTTTGATCGGAGCGTCCATTTGAGGCGTGCGATACCTTTTCGGAAAGCCCTTGCCGAGAGTGTCGCAATGATATGGGATAAAACATTTTCCGAGTCTGAGAAGACGGGTTCATAACAAGGTCATCTATTCCCCGCAGTTTATCCTTTGAGCTGTCTTGCGCTGTTGGCACTCGGGGATCATCGTTATGGTTGGGAATGCTCTCTATTTGATTTGCTCCTCTAAAATTCCGTGTGGTTTCATGGTAGAGCACACCACATAGAACTCCTTCAATTACTTGTATGGATCTTCACCTATAAGACCACAGAAAGTAGGCAAAAGATGAATTAGTCTGGATTTAAATTCAAATGCAGCATTTAAAGCAGTATATTCAATGCACAAAGGTTGATAAATAAGATTAGGAGTAGCCAATTGTTTCAATGTCCGATTGTTGTTTGGCACCTCCATCTTTTCTTCTTCGTCTGATTCGGTGAATGATTTGTCAGAAAGTAATTCAAAAGCTAAGTTGAGGCCCGGTGATGATGCAGAAGTCTCGTCTAAATCTGCAGTAGACTGTTAAACTTTTTGCTTCCTTAGCCTCTTTGCAGTTTTCTCAATCTTCGGATCAAAATCTAATGCAGTAGCCTAAGAAGATCGAGTCATAAAACAAAAACAAAAGAAATAATAGAATAATAACAAAACACACAATTACTCCCTGATAACGACGCCAAAATTTGAGAGCTGTTGTTGACACTCCAAAATTAACCTCACTTTCATTTCACGAATTTAAATAATTAGCACAATAGTAAGCAAGGATCGATCCCACAGAGAGTAAGTTTGTTTTAGATTTATTTTACTATTTTAACAGAAAATAAAGATGGGAGATTTTTGAAATTGTTTTAAACTAAGAAAAACAGAATTAAATAACGAGATTAATCAAATATGTAAAAACTTCAGTTCGCAGTTCAGTTTCACCAAGTACAACAATCAATTAATCAAGTTGTTATTATTTACCCTTCAATGAAACTATTAGCCGTAGATAACAATAAGCTCTTCTATCCAAAATTCTCCTTAGATATTTACTGTATGAAACAAGCTCTTCACCAGATTCAACTAGCATACAACCTAGAACAAGCTCTCTAGATTTAATATGACAGAAGCATTAAGAAATAGAGAATTAGGCTAATTGAAGCAACAAACACATAAGATCGATTTGTTTAACTTGTTTCATGATAACCCTAGCAATACACAAAAGCTTGTCCACAATTAGTATCACTAATTTGCTACTTGTGATAAAGACAGATATCAATTACACGTAATATCGATCTTAATCTAGCATATGATAATGATTAAATTAACTCAATTGACCATATCAAATTAATTAGATCAATTAGCATGCAATCAATGAAAATAGATTATTAGAAGAAATTTCACACAAGAAGGAATAAATAATAATATTCAATTAATCAATTACTTGTAACAAGGTTCCACCTCCCTTTAGAACTGAATAAAGAAACTAGCCTGACATGCACCAAGTCTGCAAGCAATCCTAGATCTAAGATAAAAGATGAATAATAAGGTGCAAATACAAGAGAAAAGCTCCCCTTTTTATAACCTTAAAAACGCAGTCCTACTACTTCATGTCATTGCACCAAATCCTAATCACAAAAGGAATTCAGCAGCTCCTCGTAGCGCCTCCCCGCCCCAGCAGGAGTCTCCTTTATTAAATCCCCGCCCCAGCAGGGTAACACACTGCCCAGCCTAGCAATTAATTATTTTTTCCTTGACCAAGTGACTGATTCGTGAAATAATATGCCGCGTTCAAGGTTGATTTATGGGCTGAACCGTGGCCCACATGCTTGCCAAGTGTGATGATGATTACATTAATTTCAGACGGTTGGGCTGAATAAATTTCCTTTACAAGCTGCTGGATCCGTGCATGTGTGTGGCCCACCATCATATTCTGAGTTGCTAAATCCGTGAGCTACTCCAATTTGGTTTGCATGCTGGTGACCCGTGAGCTGCTAGACTTCTCAAGCTGCTAGGAACCGTAATGATGATTGCTAGGAACGTGAGCTGCTTGCTTTGCTTATTTCATGGCCCACATATGAGTGCATGATCGTGGATAATGAAAGCCCATTTGCATGCAATTACCGAGTTAGATTTTAAAATCCCACAACCTTATTCCTTTTTTATCATTTCAGCCCTTTTAGCTCTAATTCCTCCTGAAATCAATAATCATCTTAATAAGTCCATATACACTATAAAACATGTAATAAACTAAATATAAAGGAATAAAAATAAATGAATATTATGAACTTATCAGTAAACTACTGGTGTAACCACTTGTTCTTTTTTTGCAGATTTTTCTCCCGCTTTCCCTTCCACTTTCTGTTCCACACTGGTCTTAACCTGCTTATCCATAGTCGGCTTCTCTGACTCCTGCTTGGCTAGTTGTTTCCCACTCCGAAGTGTAACAGCTTGACATTGCTCATGTCCTCCCCTCGGATTCTTTTCTGTGTCACTTGTCTAGGTTCCTTGGGGTCTATTATTTAGTGCACTCATAATCTGCCCAATCTGAGTTTCAAGATTTTTTATCGCAGCCAAGTGAGTTTTCATCGTAGCTTCATTTCTTGTAATGTATTTTTCCAATACTTCCTCCAAATCTAGCTTTTTCTCCTGCTGTGGAACCGCTTGTTGATGCTGATTTTGATAACCATGAGATATGCTTGTCGGGGAGCCTGCTACTGGTTCTGATTCTGGTTGTTGCTCCAAGAAAAGTTCGGATGGTTTCTTGTCCCCTAGTTGTATGTATTCTGATATGTGTTGGGTGGCCTGTTGTAGCTACCCATAAACTGTACCGAAGCTGGGTTAATCGCATACTGTTCTATTGGATGCTCACCTTCACAAAGTTCACATATAAATGCTATATGCTAAGTGTTTCCCATAGACATGGCATCCATCTTTTTCGATAACGCTGCTAGTTGTGCAGATATAGCTGTCATAGAGTCCACTTCTAGAATTCCTGCTGCTGTGGGTTGCGTCAATCTCTCATTTGGCCACTAATAGCCGTTTGAAGCCATTGTGTCTATCAATGCCCATGCCTCCTCAAATTTCTTTGCCAAAAAAGCTCCACCTGAGGCTACATCGATGCCAGTCTATATATGACTCCCTACCCCATTATAAAATTTACTCAGCTGCATCCACTGTGGGAATCCGTGATGTGGGCACTTTCTCAACAGCTCCTTGTACCTTTCCTATGCTTCATAAAGTGGCTCCTCTTATAGCTGTGCAAATGAAGATATCTCCGTTCTCAATTTATATGTCTTCGCCGGCGGGAAGAACTTAGCTAGAAATTTCTGCGCCAGATCATTCCATGTAGTGATTGACCCCTGTGGTAGAGAATGGAGCCAACCCTTCGCCTTGTCTCTGAGTGTGAACAGAAATAACCTCAATCTAATTGCATCGTCTGACACCCCGTTGCACTTAAAGGTGTCGTAGATTTCTATGAAACTGAAGATGTGTTCGTTCAGGTCGTCATTTGAAAGACCCCCAAACTGGCAATATTCTGCACCATCTGTATTGTCCCAGGCTTAATCTCAAAATTTTTTGCATTGATCGCCGCCCTGGAAATACCCGATTGAATTTCTGAAATCATTGGTGTAGCATACTCCCTCAGTGGTTTATCTTCCTTTTCAGCCACGTTTGCTCTGGGTGCTTCAAGTTCTTCTGGTGTCTTTGCAATCCACTTAGTTAACTTCTGAAACCGTTGGTTAATGTCGTCCTCGAAAGGTAATAAATCTGGCTTCTTCGATCGAGTTTGCATGCACTACTCGAATGTACCTGAAATAACCAAACAAACAACAAATTAAAAATAAAAATAATATATATATATATATATATATATGTTTAACTACAACTGATCTAATTAAACTGATATTGTAAGTAATAAATGCAATTACTGTCCCTGACAACGGTGCCAAAAACTTGTTGGGTATTTTCTATACGTGCTACACGCAAGTGTACATGGTCAACAAGTATTATACTGATAAGATCAGGTGTCGTACCCACAGAGATAATAATTCAATTTAATCAAACAAGTACCAGTTATATATTATTTTTCTTTATCAAACTAATGATTAAAAGATGATTTTCTAACTAAATTGCTACTTAAACCAATTTTAACACTAACTCAAGATTGTAACAAGTTTTAGAGAATTAAGCCTACAACTTCACTTATTATTTCACTATAGATAATATCATTTTCTTCAGTTTATATCAATTACTCTAGATTATTAATCAAGAACACTAAAGCATATATAACCATCTCTCAATGCATTATACCCATACTCACTCAAATCCACAAATGATAGAATTAAGCAAGACACCTTAATTAACTAACTCACTATATCTCTATGTGAATTACAATTAAATAAAGTTTAAAATCATGTTCTTATCAGATTACTTATGATGCATAGATCTCTCTATCCTATACATGAATTATGTATCCCAACTAGGCAGAAATCACAAGCATATATCACTATGCCTAGTTCCAATCCCATATGTCATCTCTCGAATTCATATAGGATAACAGATAATTGGTGATCAAGCAATTGTATAGATTAAGCACAACTCACAGCAAATAATCTGGAAATAATATTTAAAAACTGAATTAAAAGCTATTTAATCATCCATTACATAACAAGATCCGTCATAGGCTTAAATAAGAAATTAGTTCATCATAAACGAATAAACTCCAATAATCCACAGAGTATTAATCATTCTGAATACAAAGTAAATATGAATAGAGAAAGAAAGGAATATAAAACTCCGTCGTTACTCGTCTTCACGTTCGCTTTGCTTTCGTCGGGTTAAGCTCTGCTTTAATCCTCTTCTGTTGTCGAAGTCTCAAACTAGGGTACCAAATTGTCTAAGTCCATCCTTATCAGCCTCTTAATACTATATATATGTTCTCCTCCCGAGCAACAACTTCCAGCACTCTCTTCTCACAATCCTATTGGAAATAGAATAATAACTCCAAATCTACCGGACACGCGCCCCGGCGCGCTTTTGTGGATTTTAAAGCTATGCAAGCGTGCCCCAACGCAGATTACAGACAACAAGTCCTTCCTTATTTAGCAGGTTCCAACCCATCCACTTTGCATCCCAAATCAGTTCCTGCACCAAAACCCACAAATATGGATGGAAAGAACCTAAGACATACTTAAAGTAGCGATATCCTACATTTAAATGATACCGATTCGTAGGTATAAAACCTACTTATCAGCTGGCCCCTCATAGACATAAACCCCGCTGGCGGGGGGTGGGGGGTGCAGAAGAGAAAATATTGTTTGTTTGTTGTGTATCTTTTGGTCTGAATTATGAAAAGCTAACCTAATGGGATGTACTTGATGACATGTTAAGCATACATTGAGATGTTAGAGTGATTCAATAATGTATTTCACATGTTTAATTTGTAAAAGTGAAATGTATAATGTAAATTATAATTTGATTAATTATAATTTAATAAAGATGAATGTATGATTTAATAACATAATTTGAGTATAGTTTGATTGATTATTAAGATTGTATGGTTTGATCGTTATGTGATAATTGATAATTAAACCTAAGAATAATGAGTTAGCTTGGATGGATTAACTAGTTATGTGAATTAGCTATATAGTAACTAATTTATGTTACTATTGTAAATTACGTGTATGTAGGGTTAATTAAGGAACATGATAGTAATTGTAGCTTGCGCTCGAGGCATGTTTTCTAAATCCTTATCTTATTGAGCAAGTTTCTTATCTCTAACTTGTTATTTATATGCAAATGTTCTAACCTCAAACCTTACTTTTATGTTTATGCAAGTTATTTTGTACTCTAAGTTCCGTATTGAAATTGTTATTGAAGTAACGTGATCTTGACTTAATTGTTCAAGCAAGATCTATTTAATCTTTCATATGCTTTAAACCAAATTCTAAAGCATGACTGTTGAGTATGACTCATAATTGTTTCATAATTCCTTATTATCGAATTCTTATTTATTGTAAGTTGATTCAACTACTCCTTAGTTGATTATAGTTGAACTCCAAATTACCCTTTTAGCTTATCCAAACAAAACTTTCTTTGGTGCGGACTTGTTATTAAATACTGAAATGAACAACCCTATTTGATAGGGGATTACCATGCGATTGCGTTAAGATGTTTGTGCGCAATAGATGATACGAATGGCTAATCCCCCTAAGTACGAGTTAAGAGTCCTTATAGTCCAACGACTGTTAAAGGTTTTAAATAGAAATGTTTATAACCTAGGACATAGTTTAAGGTCTTATGACCCTCAGATGATTTCTATATTCAAATTCTGATTTTTTTTATGAATGAAATATTATTTATTCAGTTGAAGCTATTCAATACTATATCATCACTATTGTTTGCTATTTAAGTGAGCTTTTGTTTGCTCACTCTTGCATTATATAACCCTTGCAGCTAAAGTTGAGAAAGTTAACGAACCGTCAAGTAGCAAAGGTAAGAGCAAGATGAACAAGTGAAGACTTGTTTATATTATTTATGAATTGTAATAAGACTTAATTTTATTATCTGATGTTTTATTTCTGCATTCACGATGTTAAGGTTAGATAACTTTGGGAACGTTTTGAAAAAGTTGTAATCCTTTTTATAAGGAAGATTTTTATTTAATTTATAAAGGTTGTAATTTATTTTACATTCCTTATTTATGGGCAGTAGTTATGTTTTATTTAGATAGTGAGCACCAAATCTCATGGAATTGAAGTACCCGGATTTGGGGGTGTCACATGCATTGCAAACAGTGGGTTTTGAATGCATCCAAGTATCCAGATTTGTCCGAGGGTATGATTTATCAGAAACGGCATGCCCACATCGAGACCAATTAGGTCTGACATTGCAAACCGTTGGCGACAACTCCAGCGTAGCATCGGGAATAAGCTGGTGATGAAAGCTATTGCAAATTACTTTAGTGAGGGTCAGATTGGCTAACATTACAAACCGTTGGCGATAACTCCAGCGTAGCATCGAGAACGAGCCAGTGATGAAAGTCGTTGAAAACTACTTCAGCGAGGGTAAGTGTGACAGCCCAAAATCCGGGTCCTCTGACCCCGGTCCGGTCGTCACGATCTAACATAAACATCTACCTCTAAACAACATACGATAACTAAAATGCGGAATATAATAAACGTACGTCGTTCATTCAAAAGGTGCTACTAGTCCCAAGATTCGATAACCTTAAATACAAAACATACAAACATACCCTAGAATAGTCAATAGGGTTCATATTACATAACAGTAAATTAATTAACATAAATATAAAGTCTACTCCTTACAAACTAATCCTACATCTTCCCTTTACCCTTGTCCTTCCCTGAAGTCTCGGGCTTAGCTGCAATATAAGTCATGATATAGCAAGAATGAGCAACAAGTTTGCTCAGCAAGTTTAAATACAACAATAAAGAATATATCATGATGAAAAGAATATATCTGACAATGAATTCAACAATATGAATATCGGAAGCAGAATAATAATTGCTTTTAGAATAACTGATAGTCAAGTAGACTTTTGAACTATAAAACTCCAATGGGCTCAATAGCTGATTGACCCTTTGGTTACTAGCTACAGAATAAGTACTTGAGGGGATCAGCCTCGCGTATGCCATGTATATGCATAACATTCAACTCTGCTATTTGTATCTTTATATTAGATACCTGGGGTACTCCCCTATCATATAAGGGGTGTTCTTTCAGTCTAAGAATCCTTACCATTAATTGGTTTGGATAGCTTTTATAAAATTTCATATACTTGTCTGACCGAACAAAGGTTCAGACTCTATCTAACACAGCTCAAGAATTATTGAACTTTACAAAATGTACAAGTCCAAGACTTTACGAACTCAAATGCACTAAGTGCGAATATAAATAATATCGATGTGGAATAATTGTAAAGTAATTAAACCACCTAATAGCATGCTTGGAAATAAAGTTCAAGCTTTAAATAATTAACTGTCAATACGATAGTAACCTGCTCAATACAATATGAGAAGGATGGGAACTTGCACAATAAGAATTAAAGAACTTGCACAACCAAAGAGTGAAGTTCGGAGACTTGCCTGATTGCTCAGCTACAATTAAGTTCTAGCTTTAATTAAATCTCGCTGAAATAACCTAACATTAATAAGTCGGTATTCCAATTAGCATGTGTAAACTAATATGAGTCTACACTTACAAGAATCTGCTTATCATATCAATCTATCCATAATTCACGTAAGTTAATCTAATCATGTCATAGATTTAATAACTTTAGATTATCTAGTTTCTATGCATCAATATAGACTTGAACACATAATACTTCAAGTTACTTATATTTAATCAACATACATGTTTTATGATTATAATTTTTGAAAACCTAGCATGCTCAACCTAATCCTAGTTTAAAGTCATATGCTCTCATGTCGGTAATTTGTATACTTTACATAATACAAGTTCATGCTTCATGTTATCACATAACAAGGTTAAACATAATATGCATGCTCCTGCGTATACTATACATGTATACTTTAATCCACCTATTTCATGCCTTAGAAATTCATTTTCTATGAATACGTGCATATGTGAAATCTATACGT
The DNA here is from genome assembly GCA_020205555.1 of Panax stipuleanatus. Taxonomy (NCBI): domain Eukaryota; kingdom Viridiplantae; phylum Streptophyta; class Magnoliopsida; order Apiales; family Araliaceae; genus Panax; species Panax stipuleanatus. Next base: position 68,604,505 of record CM035123.1, on the reverse strand, counting down.
TAACTCAACGAGGTCCATGTTAATATGCTTATAGGCATAACGAACTCTAATGTACATGCTTGTATGATCAATACGTAATCCACATGGTGATCGATGATATAATCTTTCACGTTCTAAGCTTTTCGTTGAAAAATCACACTAAGCCAATAAGGTATCATAATACATGTTAAGTGCCTTGTGCTCATAACTCGTATGTCTTAGGACTCATATATAAACCATATATATGCTCTCAAATAGTCAGAATCTAAAAGATATTAACCTTAGCCAAGTTCACTTGAAAGTTCTTAAGTTTCTTATTTCAAAATCGCTAGAATCTTGCTATCACGTAGGCTAGTGTGTGAACACACTTTAGACTCGCATTTCATGACAATATAAACCACACTATTGTGTTTACAAAATTAGAAAGTTCACGTGATACGTCCATGACAAGGTTTACTTTTGAATTACAAGTTTCCCTTTTTAAAACATATGGTCATGGCATATACGTTTAGCATCAACGAATACATACTTATATCATGTTGCTGTACTAATATCTACATTTAAATAATGTTCACAAGCTTGTTTCAATGGTATATCACATGTTAGTATATCACAGCAGCTTAACAGAAGCAGAAAACAAAAACTGGCCACAGGAACCTGCGCAGCTGCGCAGGCACCAGGTATAAACCCGGCGCAGCTGCGCCGGTGTCCGGCCAATCCAAGAGCAGGTTGTGGCGCAGCTGCGCCTCTGGCCAGTATAATACTGGCGCAGCTGCCCAGGCTGTCGGCCAGACCAGAAGCTAAACTGTTTTGGCAGTTCTGCAAACCCAACTTAGAAAACAATTACTAAATTTGTTTCTATCATGACATATTGCAATTCTAACATATTAAGAAGTTTGTATAACACTTATCAACATATCCCAAATCAAATATCAACTAATACCTGCTTAATTCAAAGAATCAAGAGCTTAACATTTTATCAGAAAATGAAGAACATGAAGGTAAATGTTATACCTCTGTTACTATGAGCTTGCTGCTATACCAATTCTTCCATAAATCAAATGGGAACTCAGTATACTAACTCTACTAGACAATATCTCAGCAAAAGAAACTACAAGGAGGAGAGGTTACTCTTATAGGCATTTGAAAATACAGACAAAATATTTACTCACCAAATCAAACCAAAGGATTGCAAGTATGTTCAATAGATAAGAAAGAGTTGGTGAGGGTTGGTGATTCCACTCATGAATCCCACTCCCCATGTCATGATTATGGCTATGTTTGTTGAATTTAAGATGAATGTAGAGTGTAGCTAGCTTATTGTTTGTTCACGTGTGGGAGAAATGAAGAGGAAATGGACTCTTATTTAGGGATAATGTAATAACTCAGCACTTGCTAATACACTAAGTTGTATAATATATATACACATAGTATATATTTAAGTTATACAATTAAATGGGTGCTACAATGTTATTTCTTACTTACAAGGTATCAAGTAGTGTATATACATATAATCCATGTACATTTTCTATTAACACCAAATATAATATAATTGTGTATTGCTCATTATTTATTACCATAACTGTTATTATTATAACCCTAATAACTTAATGAAATCATTATCAATTAATAATGTTTATTGATATTACTATATGTTGATGAGGCATACATGAATGTTTACTTACACCCTTCAAGTCACATCAGAAATGTTATCATGCAATTCACATGAATGTAGTAAAGCTTACTATATAGTCTATATATATAATATTCACCACATTAATATGTCACATTGCATTATGTATAATATAGATAGCTACCATATAGTAAAGGTTTAGTATCGCATGCTTGTTTATAACAGTAAATCAAGTAAATATAATAATATTATATTATCAGTTCTCTTACTCATTAATTATTATTTATTCATAATAATAATTAAACAACACATTATCGATTAATTAATCATCATTAAAATTAATCAATAGGTTCAAATCTTGCCACTATATTCAAATAAATTGAATATTTAATTGTTAATAATCCTATCAATTTTCTGATATTAAAGTCTCAGGACTAGTCCACTAATTTAAATAAACCATTAGTGACTTCCTTAATTATTTCACAAATTCACATAACCACATAAGGTTTAAATAAACTCACAAAACTAACTCGTTAAAATTAAATCACATATTTAATAAATAAGGAGTTTAAAATTCATGGTCGTTACATCCCTCCCCCCTTATAAAAATTCCGTCCTCGGAATTGTAAAAATAAGGTTACTCAAATAAAAACGGATAATTTGCTCTCATTTTCTCTTCTAGCTCCCATGTAGCTTCTTCAACTGCGTGATTCCTCCAAAGAATCTTAACGGAATGAATGATCTTATTCCTCAGCTTCTGTTCCTTCCTATCTAGTATCTGGACAGGAACTTTCTCGTATGATAAGTCTTTCTCGACTTGGATTGGTTCATAGGAGATAACGTGCTTGTAGTCTGATTTATACGGCCGTAATACTGACACATGAAACACATTGTGAATGTGCTCAAGTTCAGGAGGTAACGCCACCTCGTACGCCACTTCACCGACTCGCCTCAGAATCTCAAACGGTCCTATGAACCTAGGGCTCAACTTGCCCTTCTTCCCAAAATGAATCTTCCCCTTCCAGGGAGATAATTTCAGAAAAGCATAGCTTCTTAATTCAAATTCTTTCTTCTTGCGATGCAAGTCCGCATACTTCTTCTGGCGATCTTGAGCAGCTACCAGCCGTGCTCTTATCACCTTGATAATCTCTACAGTCTGCTGTACCAATTCTGGTCCCAACAGTCGACGTTCTCCAACTTCGTCCCAACACAACGGTGTTCGACATTTTCTCCCATATAGTGCCTTGTACGGTGGCATTCCGATACTAGCGTGAAAACTATTGTTGTACGCAAATTCTACTAATGGTAAGTGATCCTCCCAACTACCCTTGAAGTCCATCACACAAGCTCGGAGCATATCTTCAAGTGTTTGAATTGTTCTTTCGCTTTGCCCATCGGTCTGCGGATGATACGCGGTACTCATTCGTAATTGTGTCCCCAATCTCTTTTGAAGACTCTTCCAGAAATTCGACGTGAATCGCGGATCTCTATCTGATACAATAGATACCGGCACCCCATGTCTCGAGATAATTTCCTTGACATATAATTTGGCTAACTGATCCAAACTATACTTAATCCTAATTGGCAAAAAGTGAGCTGACTTCGTAAGACGATCTACAATTACCCATATGGCGTCGTGCCCTTTCTGCGTTGCCGGAAGTCCTACCACAAAGTCCATCGTGATGTGTTCCCATTTCCATTCTGGAATTTCTAACAGTTGTAATAACCCGCTTGGTCGTTGGTGCTCTGCCTTGACTCTCTGACAAGTTAAACACCTACTTACACATTCTGCAACCTCCCTCTTCATATTTGGCCACCAAAAGTGATGACGCAAGTCTTGGTACATCTTCGTGCTTCCTGGGTGTATCGAGTATCTCGTACTGTGCGCTTCTTGCAAAATTTCTTCTCTTAGTTTCGGTATTAACGGTACCCAAATTCGTCCTTCAAACCTTAGCAGTCCAGTGCTATCAATCTTGAATTTCAAATCATCACCCTCAACAATCCGCTTCTTGATAATATCACAATCTTCGTCCTTCTCTTGTGCCTCCTTAACCTTATCTAATAAAGTCGGGCTCGCTGTCACTGTAAATAATTTTTCGTTGGTCTCCATCAGATACTTAACCCCCAAATCTAGTCGTTCAAAATCTTTCACTAACTCTTCTTGAAAGGTTAACTTCAATAACTTCTCTCTGCCTTTTCTGCTCAAGGCATCTGCCACTACATTTGCTTTGCCTGGATGGTACAGAATCTCACAATCATAATCTTTGATCAATTCTAGCCATCGGCGCTGCCTCATGTTTAGCTCTTTCTGCGTGAAGATATACTTCAGACTCTTGTGGTCCGTATATATCTCACACTTCTCACCATATAAATAATGCCTCCAAATCTTCAAGGCAAAAACTACTGCTGCTAATTCCAGGTTATGAGTCGGATTCTCATAATCTTTCAGCTGACGTGAAGCGTACGCAATGACCCTGCCGTGTTGCATCAGTACACAGCCAAGACCCTTGTGGGACGCATCACTATACACTACGAACCCTCCTGTGTTATCTGGTAAAGCTAACACAGGTGCTTGACTAAGCCTCTTCTTCAACTCTAGGAAACTCTCTTCACACTTCTCCGTCCAAACGAACTTAACTATCTTTCTAGTAAGATTGGTCAACGGCGATGCTATTTTCAAAAAATCCTGGATGAATCTCCAATAGTATCCCGCTAACCCTAAGAAACTCTTGATTTCTGTTGGCGTCTTCGGCTGCTCCCAATTGATAACCGCTTCTACCTTTGCTGGATCCACCGAAACACCATTCTTGTCGATAATGTGCCCCAAAAACTGCACTCTCTACAACCAAAACTCACACTTAGAAAATTTTGCATACAGCTTCTCTCTGCTTAATGTCTCCAACACTATTCGAAGATGCTTGGCGTGTTCTTCCTCCGTCTCGGAATACACCAGAATGTCATCGATGAATACGACAACGAACTTATCCAAATACTGTTTGAATACTCTGTTCATCAAGTCCATAAATGCTGCCGGCGCGTTCGTCAATCCGAATGACATTACCAGAAACTCAAAGTGTCCATACCGAGTTCTGAATGCCGTCTGTGGAATATCCTCCGGCCTCACCTTCAGTTGATGATAACCGGTCCTCAAGTCAATCTTTGAAAATTACTTCGCCCCCTTCAACTGATCAAACAAATCGTCGATCCTAGGCAATGGGTACTTGTTCTTAATGGTTACCTTGTTCAACTCTCGGTAGTCGATACAAAGTCTGAGCGATCCATTTTTCTTCTTTACGAATAAGACTGGCGCTCCCCACGGTGATACGCTCGGTCGAATGTATCCCTTATCCAACAACTCTTGTAATTGAGCCATCAGTTCCTTCTTCTCTATCGGTGCCATACGATACGGCGCTTTGTATACCGGTGCTGTCCCCGGTGCCAAATCAATAACAAACTCAATTTCTCTATTCAGTGGCAATCCAGGAATCTCGTCTGGGAAGACATCGGCGACTTCCCTTACAATAGGTATCTGACCTAGTTCACCCTTGACTCGTCGAGTATCAACCACGTGAGCCAAATAACCTACACAACCCTTCCTAAGCAATCTCTGTGCTTGCATCATCGTCAGACAATGAGATTGTCTAGGCGATTTACTACCATAAAGTACCACCTTTGACTTATTCGAAGTCTTAAGGTGTACACACTTCTTCTTACAGTTGATAACTGCTCCGTGATTCGATAACCAATCCATTCCAAGGATTACGTCGAACTCCCCCAAACGAATCGGTATCAAATCCACTCTGAGCTTAAATCGTCGCAATTCGGTATAACAGTTCCTATGAATGTATTCTACGGGAATAATTTCCTTGTTCGCTACTTCTACGTTCATAGGGTGTTCTAATCTTTCACGGGGTAAGTCTAACCGTTTAGCAAATTCTTTGGAAACAAAAGACCAGGTAGCACCCGAATCAAATAACACATATGCATCTATATTGTTGATTGGGATGATACCTGACACCACGTCCTTAGACTCCACTGCATCCTGAACGGTCATGTTGAACGTGCGTGCTTTTGGTCTGTTGGCTTGACTGGCTGGCCCTCCGATGCTCAGTCCGGTGTTGTTGTTGTTGTTGCGATTGCCGCTAGCTGCGTCGCCCTTTCTCTTTGGGCAGCCCTTAATTTGATGGTCTAGGGCTCCACACGAGAAACACCCTTCGTTCTGCTTATTCGAACACTGAGGAGCCATGTGCCCCGGTTGTCCACAACGGTAACAAGCGTTCTTTCCCTTCATGCACTCCCCCGAGTGATTCTTCCCACAGTTGTTGCACTTTACACTTTTCTTGGCCTCTCCCCCGGACTTGTTGCCTCTAGAGGATTGGCTTTCTGTCCATTTACGCTTGTGGGGGTTGCTGCCTCCGCTGTTTCCCCCTTTCTGTCCCTCTGACCAGTCTTCTTTTCTTGCTTGAATTGAGCAATGGCTTCATTACCTCCTTCGGTAATGATAGCCCTTTCTAGTAGGTCAGAGTAAGTCTTAATCTTCAATACTGCGACTGCTTTCTGCACCCATGGTTTCAGTCCTAATTCGAACCTCCTTGCCTTCCTGGCTTCCGTGTCAACCTGATGTGAAGCAAATCGGGCCAACTCGTTAAATCTTGCCGCGTACTCTGCGACAGACATACTACCTTGTTTCAGTTCCAGAAACTTAACTTCCATATCCTGTTACGCATTCTCCGAGAAGTAATTCTCGAGAAATAGCTCCTTAAATTTATCCCAAGGAATAACTCCTTCGCCTGCTCGTCCCTTATTGGCTTTCCACCAATAGTTAACTTCGCCCTTCATCATGAAAGTGGCAAAACTCGTCTTCTGTGCTTCGGCCACTCGTGCGACCTCAAACACTTTCTCCATCTCTTCTATCCAGGTTTGGGCTTCGATTGGGTCCAAGGTTCCCCGGAACTCTGGCAGTCCTACCAATTTAAAATCTTTGAAGCTAGCCAAGTGATGACCTGGCTGCCCTGCTGCTGGCTGGGATCTGTTATGCATTGCCTCAGTTAACAAGTTAACGAAGTTCTGCATAGGGTCGATATTTTCCCCTCCGCCATTATTAACGGATCCTTCCTCCCTCTGGTTCTGCGGTAGTCTCCTAGGCGGCATGATCCTGAGGAAAGGAAGAAAACATTAGGCTTTACGTGATATGCTATTTTTGTTAGCATTAAGAAGTTTAGGATGTCTATCAATCATAGCTGATTTAAATAAACAACTTCAGTATCACAATAAGACTCGATGGATATCCTCCATCACTTACATACTCTATTTGAGTTTTCTACTAAGGTTATAACTTAGGTTTCGCATTCCTAATGTTTATAACCTAAAGCTTTGATATCAACCTGTGACAGCCCCAAATTCGAGTCCTCTGACCCCGGTCCTGTGACACCCCCAAATCCGGTATCTTAATTTCCACAGGATTTGGTGTTCACTGTTCCAATATCATACAACTATCTACCCATAAATAATGAAATTCATTTATTAGATAAATAAATCATCATCTTACATCATTTGAAATAAAATACATCATAAATCCCAGGTTATACTTAACCTTAAATCTCTGTTGCGGAAACGTAAATAAATAAGTCTTAAATCATCACACATAAATCTTAAACTTTAACATTGTTCATGATAACACAAGTCTTCATCACTTGTTAGCTTTTCCTTTGCCCTTGCTACTAGAAGGTACATCACTTCGTTCATTATTAGTTGCAATGTTATTATGCAAAAGTGAGCACAAATGCCCGCAAGTATAAAAAAATATGACAGAATAATAACATGCGAGTGAAAGAATTCTGAATAACAGAAAGCTCAACATTTGAATCAAGAATATTAATCAATAGTCAAATTACTTCTCAACTTTTGAATCAAGAGTCAAATTACTTCTGAGGGTCATTAAGACCTTGAACCGAGTCTTAGGTTGTCAAGTATATTAACCTTTCCAACCTTTAACAGTCATAAGACTATAGACTTTACTTCTCGTACTTAGGGAGATCATCCCTTCGTACTGATACTGTGCACGCTATCTTAACGCTTTAAGCATCTTCATTAATTCCCTATATTAGGGTTGTTCATCTCAGTTTGACATCAGAATCCGCACCAAATAAAGTTGGTTTGGATAACTTAATAAATGATATTCAAATTGAATATTAACTTCTCAAGGTATACAATCGAATAAGTATTGTACACTTAAATGATACTTTTAAAAGAATCATGGCATCTCATGTGAAATTCTAAACTTGGATATTCAAGAGTAAGAATTTGCTCAACAATAGTAATTAAGCATAGCAATTGCTTAATTTAAAGAGTTTAGTTTAGGAAACTTGCCCAACAATAATAGTAAGTTAGGGATAGAAAACTTGCCTCGTGCACAAGCTACAGTTATTACTCACTTCTTTAATTACTCTTACCTATCACACATTTACAATATCAATTAATCACAGGTTCGATATGATTATTGATTTACAATTATATTCTTCAAACTCATTATTAGATTTTTTTTCAAATAATGATTTGCGTTGATTAATTAACTTGTTAATTAATCACATAACTTAAGTTATTAACTTGTATTAATAACTTATTACTTACATCACATTCCTTCATATTTATTAGACTTAAAATAATATCTTCATATTTATATCACATTATTTAACCTTTACAAATAATAGTTTAAGTCACGTAATTAATTTATTAATTAATCACATAACATAAATTATTAAACTCATATCAATATTTTATCATATTTATACAACATGTGTTCATGTTCATTAGACTCAAAACACATTTCAAAATTTTCCAACACTTAGCAATTTTTTTTTCAAAATTTTCGGACAGGCGCGGCCGCGCGGCTGCGGAATTTCAGAATCTGAAGTTTGCGAACGAACACAGATTTTCTCCCATTTTCTCCCAATTCACATCATTACACTGATTTATAATGTTATCCATGAAGTATAAACTTCACATGAACATTATATATCACTTATAACATGTTCTTAACATTCCGAGTCATGTAATTACACAAATCAAAATATTAATTTTCACTGTTCTTCAAAACTTTCAAGAGTTTAATGAAAAACATAAAAAAATCTCCTTACGGATTTGTTACTACACCAAATCCATTCATTTCAATTCCATTTCCTTTGTTTTAACGTATACAATCATATTCATGTATCAATTTAAATATAAACATATGATTTAATCATTAATTTAACCCATATGGGTTATTCACCCATATTCAATACTCTGTAATTTCTTAAACCCAATTATTAACAAAATTACTTGGTATGATCACTGTGAATCATGAATGGATAGCCTAAATTATATCATGGACATATGTTACTATATATATATCCATGAAATCAATCAATTATCAACTTTCTCCATTCACAGAGGACTTTTACAAAACACGTATATGAAAACTCTGTAAATCCTTAACAACCCAATTAAGGCCAATTAAATCAAATTGATTACTTTAAAACATGTTTATACGTTAGAAAAACACGTTATGATTCCATACCCATATAGATAAAGCCATATCGTAACCCAATTGGGAAACCCAATTTCACAGAAAACTCTAAACTCGTATATGAAAACTTTAGAAAATATAATTTTAAAAACTTTGAAAGAAGATTACCCTTTGTTAGTATGAAGATAATCAAAGACAACACTTAAGATTTTCTCAAATCTCTTTCTCTCTTTCACTCTCAATTTCTTCTTCCCGATCTCTCTATTTTCTTCTCTGAACTTTTCTAATTTTTTTTTTCTGACTTTGAAAATAACTTATGTCTGACAATCATATACGTATATGTATATATATTATACCGTTGTATAATAAACGGATTAACCTCTCTTAAGGCCTTGTTTGCCTTCCTCTTCTTTTCTTTCCCCATTTATTTTAATAAACTAATTTACTATATAGTTAATTGTCATCTTACTTATTGATTAATTAATTTTATTTAAATCAATTAAATAAAATAAGATAATTCACATTAAATCACATTGTCACATAATTAATATTTTTATTTATTAATTATGTCAATTCATTAATTCATTAATTAATTATTAAATTAACAAAAGTAACATATGCTTATTTAATTAATCAAATAAACTCAATTAAATATATTCTTTGAACTATTAAATTACTACATATTAATTTAATTAATGTCACACATATAATTAAATTAATTTATCATAAATTAATTATTTAATTCAATAATTAAATCATTAAAAATATTTATTTATTTCAATAAATATTCAAATATCTTTACAAAATTCTCGTTCGTCACAGGTCCGGTCGTCACGATCTAACATAAACATCTACCTCTAAACAACATACGATAACTAAAATGCGGAATATAATAAACGTACGTCGTTCATTCAAAAGGTGCTACTAGTCCCAAGATTCGATAACCTTAAATACAAAACATACAAACATACCCTAGAATAGTCAATAGGGTTCATATTACATAACAGTAAATTAATTAACATAAATATAAAGTCTGCTCCTTGCAAACTAATCCTACATCTTCCCTTTACCCTTGTCCTTCCCTGAAGTCTCGGGCTTAACTGCAATATAAGTCATGATATAGCAAGAATGAGCAACAAGTTTGCTCAGCAAGTTTAAATACAATAATAAAGAATATATCATGATGAAAAGAATATATCTGACAATGAATTCAACAATATGAATATCGGAAGCAGACTAATAATTGCTTTTAGAATAACTGATAGTCAAGTAGACTTTTGAACTATAAAACTCCAATGGGCTCAATAGCTGATTGACCCTTTGGTTACTAGCTACAGAATAAGTACTTGAGGGGATCAGCCTCGCGTACACCATGTATATGCATAACATTCAACTCTGCTGTTTGCATCTTTATATTAGATACCTGGGGTACTCCCCTATCATATAAGGGGTGTTTTTTCAGTCTAAGAATCCTTACCATTAATTGGTTTGGATAGCTTTTATAAAATTTTATATACTTGTCTGACCGAACAAAGGTTCAGACTCTATCTAACACAGCTCAAGAATTATTGAACTTTACAAAATGTACAAGTCCAAGGCTGTACGAACTCAAATGCACTAAGTGCGAATATGAATAATATCGATGTGGAATAATTGTAAAGTAATTAAACCACCTAATAGCATGCTTGGAAATAAAGTTCAAGCTTTAAATAATTAACTGTCAATACGATAGTAACCTGCTCAATACAATATGAGAAGGATGGGAACTTGCACAATAAGAATTAAAGAACTTGCACAACCAAAGAGTGAAGTTCGGAGACTTGCCTGATTGCTCAGCTACAATTAAGTTCTAGCTTTAATTAAATCTCGCTGAAATAACCTAACATTAATAAGTCGGTATTCCAATTAGCATGTGTAAACTAATACGAGTCTACACTTACAAGAATCTGCTTATCATATCAATCTATCCATAATTCACGTAAGTCAATCTAATCATGTCATAGATTTAATAACTTTAGATTATCTAGTTTCTATGCATCAATATAGACTTGAACACATAATACTTCAAGTTACTTATATTTAATCAACATACATGTTTTATGATTATAATTTTTGAAAACCTAGCATGCTCAACCTAATCCTAGTTTAAAGTCATATGCTCTCATGTCGGTAATTTGTATACTTTACATAATACAAGTTCATGCTTCATGTTATCACGTAACAAGGTTAAACATAACATGCATGCTCATGCGTATACTATACATGTATACTTTAATCCACCTATTTCATGCCTTAGAAATTCATTTTCTATGAATACGTGCATATGTGAAATCTATACGTTAACTCAACGAGGTCCATGTTAATATGCTTATAGGCATAATGAACTCTAATGTACATGCTTGTATGATCAATACGTAATCCACATGGTGATCGATGATATAATCTTTCACGTTCTAAGCTTTTCGTTGAAAAATCACACTAAGCCAATAAGGTATCATAATACATGTTAAGTGCCTTGTGCTCATAACTCGTATGTCTTAGGACTCATATATAAACCATATATATGCTCTCAAATAGTCAGAATCTAAAAGATATTAACCTTAGCCAAGTTCACTTGAAAGTTCTTAAGTTTCTTATTTCAAAATCGCTAGAATCTTGCTATCACGTAGGCTAGTGTGTGAACACACTTTAGACTCGCATTTCATGACAATATAAACCACACTATTGTGTTTACAAAATCAGAAATTTCACGTGATACGTCCATGACAAGGTTTACTTTTGAATTACAAGTTTCCCTTTTTAAAACATATGGTCATGGCATATACGTTTAGCATCAACGAATACATACTTATATCATGTTGTTGTACTAATATCTACATTTAAATAATGTTCACAAGCTTGTTTCAATGGTATATCACATGTTAGTATATCACAGCAGCTTAACAGAAGCAGAAAACAAAAACTGGCCACAGGAACCTGCGCAGCTGCGCAGGCACCAGGTATAAACCTGGCGCAGCTGCGCCAGTGTCCGGCCAATCCAAGAGCAGGTTGTGGCGCAGCTGCGCCGCTGTCCAGTATAATACTGGCGCAGCTGCCCAGGCTGTCGGCCAGACCAGAAGCTAAACTGCTTTGGCAGTTCTGCAAAACCAACTTAGAAAACAATTACTAAATTTGTTTCTATCATGACATATTGCAATTCTAACATATTAAGAAGTTTGTATAACACTTATCAACATATCCCAAATCAAATATCAACTAATACCTGCATAATTCAAAGAATCAAGAGCTTAACATTTTATCAGAAAATGAAGAACATGAAGGTAAATGTTATACCTCTGTAACTATGAGCTTGCTGCTATACCAATTCTTCCATAACTCAAATGGGAACTCAGTGTACTAACTCTACTAGACAATATCTCAGCAAAAGAAACTACAAGGAGGAGAGGTTACTCTTATAGGCATTTGAAAATACAGACAAAATATTTACTCACCAAATCAAACCAAAGGATTGCAAGTATGTTCAATAGATAAGAAAGAGTTGGTGAGGGTTGGTGATTCCACTCATGAATCCCACTCCCCATGTCATGATTATGGCTATGTTTGTTGAATTTAAGATGAATGTAGAGTGTAGCTAGCTTATTGTTTGTTCACGTGTGGGAGAAATGAAGAGGAAATGGACTCTTATTTAGGGATAATGTAATAACTCAGCACTTGCTAATACACTAAGTTGTATAATATATATACACATAGTATATATTTAAGTTATACAGTTAAATGGGTGCTACAATGTTATTTCTTACTTACAAGGTATCAAGTAGTGTATATACATATAATCCATGTACATTTTCTATTAACACCAAATATAATATAATTGTGTATTGCTCATTATTTATTACCATAACTGTTATTATTATAACCCTAATAACTTAATGAAATCATTATCAATTAATAATGTTTATTGATATTACTATATGTTGATGAGGCATACATGAATGTTTACTTACACCCTTCAAGTCACATCAGAAATGTTATCATGCAATTCACATGAATGTAGTAAAGCTTACTATATAGTCTATATATATATAATATTCACCACATTAATATGTCACATTGCATTATGTATAATATAGATAGCTACCATATAGTAAAGGTTTAGTATCGCATGCTTGTTTATAACAGTAAATCAAGTAAATATAATAATATTATATTATCAGTTCTCTTACTCATTAATTATTATTTCTTCATAATAATAATTAAACAACACATTATCGATTAATTAATCATCATTAAAATTAATCAATAGGTTCAAATCTTGCCACTATATTCAAATAAATTGAATGTTTAATTGTTAATAATCCTATCAATTTTCTGATATTAAAGTCTCAGGACTAGTCCACTAATTTAAATAAACCATTAGTGACTTCCTTAATTATTTCACAAATTCACATAACCACATAAGGTTTAAATAAACTCACAAAACTAACTCGTTAAAATTAAATCACATATTTAATAAATAAGGAGTTTAAAATTCATGGTCGTTACAGTAAGATTGGCTAACATTGCAAACCGTTGGCGACAACTATAGCGTAACATCAGGAGAGATCTGATGATGAAAGCCGTTGAAAACTGCTTCAACGAAGATCAGATTATATGATATGGCAAACTATTGGCGATAACTCTAGCGTAGCATCAGGAGAGATCCGATGATGAGAACTGTGGAGAAATTTTTCCCTAGAGAAGACATATGATGGAATCTGTTATACAAATCCCCAGATAGGAACACCGAGAAGGTTCAGTGGTTCAACCAACCATTGTAAACTACCGTTTGAGTAGGCACCGAGAAGGTGCGGTGATGGTTAAACTCTCGCGGGAATAGTCAGTGATAAAATACCGTGGCCACTAACACCACAAGAGGATACAACATTCATAACATGGCCTATTGTGCATTGTATTACATTTGCTTGTGTCATATTTCTAGTGTCTAGCAATCTTAATCTTATTGTTTCCATTATATTGCATAAACATGATAAAGAGGGGCATCTGGTGACACTCAAAATTTTGCATTCCTGTTACTAACCCTGTAGGAGGGAAAAACCATCTTTTACCTTCCATAGACAACCCTAGAAGTCCAAATCATCAAAACAGCCCCAGCGACAACACCAGGAGACTAAAGTCAACCCCGACGACAACACCGGGAGACTAAAGTCAACCCCGACGACAACACTGGGATGTCACGTCAAGCCCCGATAACAACCCTGGGAGGTAAAATAGCCCCGATAACAACACCGAAAGACCAAAGTCAACCCTGGCGACAACACCGAGAGATCAAAGTCAGCCCCGGTGACAACACTAGGATGTCAAGTCAAGCCCCGGCAACAACCTCGGCATGTACAATCAACCCGGCGATAACACTGGGAGATCAAAGTTAACCCCGATGACAACACCGGAGACCAAAGTCAGCCCCAACGACAACACCGGGATGTCAAGTCAAGCCCCGTTAACAACCCCGGGATGTACAGTAACCCACAACACCGGGATGTCAAGTCAAACCCCGACAACAACCCCAGGATGTACAGTAACCCCGACGACAAAATTGGGAGGCCAAATCGACCTTCGGAGACCGCCCCAAAGCATCACATCATTCCCAGAGACAACCCTGGGAGACCAAGTCAACCTCGAAGACAACCCTGGCGAAGAACAGAGTCGGCTGAGATCAAATCTCGGAGCCAACCCTCAGAAAATAGTTGAAAACCTTATCAATCCTGCAGAAAACCACTAGAAGGGTAAAATAGTCATTTTATTGACTTGACGCTAAATCAAGTTAAAATCAAGCCAAATCGATGTAATGAGGGTCAAAAAGAACCATAACATCAATCTTGAGTGAAAACAGCACAATACAACTCAACGAACGGACTGCGAAGAAACAAAGATCTGGTCATGGACCCATCTTCTTAGATTTAGAAAAGATCAAATCTTATATCATTGTGTAGCTCTCAGAAATGGCTTTTCGAAAAGGTATAGCACGCCTCAAACGGACTCCCGGATTGAAAGTTATGAAGGTTTGAAGCAGACATCGCGTTGGTCAGAGTACACGTACTTTATGACAATGAGACTCGCTGGGTCGGGGCCCACTCAGGGAGCCTCACCTCCACCCGCGACTGCCGTGAGTAGACCCGCTACCATCTGGTCTATAAATAAGACCCCCACCCATGCAAAAAAAAAACAGAGAAAAAAATAGAAAAAAGAAGAGAAACTCTGCCCATTTCGACCTTTAGCTCTAGTTCTAGTACTCCAAACCTCAATTTTATTCTTTCAATACGTTTGCATACGTATATACTACAACATATCAAGTTTTAACTATTGGAAATGGAGATTTGAAGTCCTCCGAGTGGTTTAAAGCCCGTGGCGCTACATCCTGTAAGCATTTTTAAGATCAGAAACTTTCTACTGCTTTATTACATATATATGAGCGTATATATATGTTTATAGCTTCTAGTTTCACCTGGATTTTAAATCCGTGGCCTTTCTAGCTTACTTATATATATATATAAGTTTTTAATTTCATGCACAGTCTGGATTGCTAATCCGTGGCCTTTTCAGCTTTATTATTGTAGACACTCGAAATTTTCCTTGCCCAACTACTAACACTGTAGGAGGGCAAAGCCGTCAATGAAGCCAACCTAGGTCCCGATACCGAGCTTTCAACTTAAATATGATCCCCAATATCTGTCAACTTAAATCTCATCCCCAATATCGATACTCCAGTCAAATTTGATCACTAATATCCGTACCCAAGCCAAATCCGATCACCAATATCGGTACTCTAGTCGAATCCGATCCCCAATACCGGTACTCCAGTCAAATTCGATCCCTAATATCGGTCAACTCAAATCCGATCCCCAATATCGGTCAACTCAAATTTGATCCCCAATATCGATACTTAAGCAAAATCCGTTTACCAATATCGATACTCAACTCAAATCTGATCCCTAATATCGGTACTCTAGTCGAATCCGATCACCAATATCGGTACTTCAACCAACTCTGATAGTTAATCGGACCGTCAATCCAGCTCCGATCGTCAATCAAACCATCCATCCAGCTCTGATCTCTAATCAGACCGTCAATCTAGCTCCGATCGTCAATCGAACCGTCCATCTAGCTCCATTCTCAAATCAGACCGTTTATTCAGCTTCGATCTCTAATCGGACCGTCTATTCAGCTCCAATCTCCAATCAAACCGTCTATCCAGCTCCTGATCTCCAATCAGACCGTCTATCCAGCTTTGATCTCTAATAGGACCGTCCATCCAGCTCTAATCATCAATCGGACCGTCTATCCAACCCCGATCTCAATATTGGGCCATCAGATCAATTTCGAACTCCAATCGGACCGTCAGTTCAAACCCCGATCTCAATATCGGGCCTTGAAATTAGCCTCGGCGACAACCCGAGAGGTATAAGTCAGCCTCGGGAGCAACCCGGGAGGTACTGATCAACCCCGATCTCAATATCGGGTCATCAAGTCAACCCCAACAGTAACCTGGGAGGTACCGGGATTGGGATATTCATCTGGGTCAAGCCACCGGAATCCACATAAACAACCCAATGCTCATGCCTCCACAATTCTGCTGCCAAACCTCACAAATGTCGGATGGGTGAAACCTACGAGGAAAATCCTGACTGTGGTATCAGCCATGCTATTTCCTCCAATCATACTTGTCCATGAAAGAAAAGCCCTCAAGCCTGATGCAGACAGCGAAAAGGGAAAATAAAATATCTTGTATGAAGGACGAGACCCATTCGCCAATATGAGGGTCATTATCAACTATGAGGGCATGAATGATGAACTCCCAGACAGTGATGACGAAGATCATGCCCAAATTCCTTGTATTAAGAAGAGGAACAATCCACAGAAAAGCCTAGGCCTTATTCTAAAGGATGTCTCAGTTATTATCCAAGACGAGGCAGACGAGCACAATTCCTTTATTCTCCCGGTTCATGAGAATCTAACCCTGGAAAACTGAAGTAGTATCCCTTGCCTCGGTTGAAAAGGGTAAAGGGGCAAAGAGTGCATATGCCCTTAACCATGCTTTCATTTACTGCTTACTTTTGATCGCACAGCTATAGCAGTAACTTCTGTCATTTCAAATGCTCTGTATGTTTAAGCAGTTGTATATATTAATTAAAGCATTTTTGTTTTCAGGACCCAAGCATTGGATGTGTGTGTCTCTGCTGATGAGATGCCAACCTGTTAAAGTGACTACAACCTTGATGTAGAATTGAACTTTGACTTGATGGATATTAATTAAGAGGAGGAAGATGACTATGAGGTGCCCGAGGAGATCAAAGAATGGGTCGAAGACAAACCCAAACCAAACCTCGACCATACCACCACTATCAACATAGGAACCTCCAAAAACATCAAAGAAATCCAAATAGGTTCAGATCTCACACCAAATCAAAGAGCCGACCTGATCGAGCTCCTAAGATAGTACCAGGATGTATTTGCATGGTCACATGAAGGCATGATCGACCTCTCTACGGACATTGTCATCCATCGAATGCCCATCAAAGAAGGGTTTAAACCAGTCAAATAAAAGCTCAGGCGATTGAAACCTGAGTGGAGTCTGAAAGTCAAGGAAGAATTTGTTAAAAAATTCAAAACCGGGATCATTATGGTATCAACATACCCTGAATGGCTGTCAAACATAGTCCACGTGCCTAAGCCCGGAGGAAAAGTGCTAGTATGCGTGGGTTATCGAGATTTGAACAAAGCCTGCCTTAAGGACAAATCCTCGGTACCTTTCATCCACATTCTAATAGACAATACAGCGCAGTATGGCATGTACTCCTTCGTAGATTGCTTTGCTAGTTACCATCAAATCATGGTTGCTGAGGAAGACCAGGAGAAAACAGCCTTTATCACTCCTTGGGGAACCTTCTGCTATTGACGACTATCCTTCGGCCTCATCAATGCCGGAGCCACATATTAGCGAGCCATGATGGCCCTCTTTCCTGACATAATGCATAAAGAGATAGAAGTCTATGTGGATTACATCATCATCAAATCCTGGAGGGAGGATGATTACGTCAACCATCTCAAGAAGCAGTTCAACAAGTTGTGTAAGTACAACCTCAAGCTGAATTCCGCTAAATGTGCTTTCGATGTTAAAGCAGGCAAGCTATTTGGATTCCCGGTGAGCAATTAGGGCATCGAGCTTGACCCTGCCAAGATCAAAGCTATTACTGAAATGCCCATACCTTGTACAGAGAAGGAGATACGTGGATTTATGGGAAGGATTAACTTCATAAGCCGTTTCATTTCCTAACTCGTAGCAACCTGTGAACCCATCTTCAAGCTGTTAAGGAAGAATTCCTCCACCAAATGGAATGAGGATTGTCAACAAGCCTTCCTAGCCATCAAGAAGCAGCTGACTGAAGCTCCTGTTCTGATACCCCCAAGGCATAGAGTCCCTTTGTTCATGTATCTGTCCGTCAATGCCAATGTAATGGGCTGCATGTTAGGACAGAAGGATGATAGTAGCAAGGAAAGAGCCATCTAATACATCAGCAAAAGATTCAGCAGTGGTGAATAAAAATACACCCTGATTGAAAAGACGTGTTGTGCATTAGCATGGGCCGCCATGAGGTAGCAACACTATTTGTATAGGCATACAACCTACCTCATATCCCGCATGGATCCACTCAAATACGTATTCAACAAACCAATGCTGAATTACCGACTATCCAAATGGCAGTTGATCCTACAGCAGTTTGACATTGCCTACGTGACTCAGAAGTCAATCAAGGGTCAAGGCATTGCAGATCAATTAGCTGAAGCACCTTCAGGAGGGTTCGAGCCCCTGGAGATATATTTCCCAGATGATGGGATCATGACAATTCAACAACTCCAGTCAGAGAATACAGTCCAACCATGCAAAATATATTTCGACGGAGCGATAAACATGGAAGGTGTCAGAGCTGAGGCAGTCCTCATCTCTGGTACAGGAAAGTAATATTATGTGGCTAGCAAACTTCAATTTTGCAACACCAACAACACAGACCAGTATGAAGTTAGCCCAATCCATGTCTATCAAGCACCTACTCGTCTTCGGAGATTACGAGCTGGTCATCAGACAAACCACCGGCGCGTATCTCACCAAAGAACTACATTTGTTGCCCTATAATCGGCAGGTCCTCAAAATAACCCGGGAATTCGAAGACATAACCTTTGTTCATATTCCTCGGGGTCGGAATGACTTCGCTGATTCATTGGCAATGTTGGCTTCATTAATCCCCATATCCGATAAGAGTGGATTTCCCAACATCCAGTTCATAATTTACAATGCCCTGACATATGGGAGTTACATTGGAGAAGTATCAGATGAAATACCTCCTGTTAAGCAGCCTTGGTATCAAGACATCAAGGAATATCTCCGTGATGGATCCACACCAGCTGGGGCAAGCCACTCAGAGCGTAAACGGATTCACAAAATGGCCATGAAATTCTATTTGAGCGGAGATGCACTGTACAAAAGGGATGCTGGAATAGGCCTGTTAAGATGCCTCGACAAAGAGCAAGCCCAAAGATTAATGGATGAAGTCCATGGTGGAGTCTGTGGTCCACATATGAGCGGTCATTTTTTAGCCAAGAAGATAATCAGAACAGGACATTACTGGATCTTGCTCAGAGCTGATTGCCATGATCACGTCAAGAGATGCTTTCAATGCCAAGTATATGGACATGCCATCCACGCTCCTCCGAATGAGCTTCACAACATGAGTTCACCATGGTCTTTCTCTATGTGGGGGACGGATATGATAGGTCCAGTGGGACCCAAAGCCAGTAATGGTCATCGATTCATCTTCACCATGATAGATTACTTCACCAAATGGGTTGAAGCGGCCTCTTTTCCCAAAGTCACAAAAGAGGTCATCATTAGTTTCATTAAAAACAATGTCGTCTGTTGTTATGGACAACCGGAGGTGATCGTATCAGACAACTCCAAGAACCTGAACAATCAAATAATGAAAGAACTATGCAGTAAGTTCCACATCAAGCATCTCAATTCCGTCATCTATCGGCCCAAGATGAATGGCGCTATCGAAGCGGCCAATAAAAACATCAAGAAGATCATGCAGAAAATGTCAGCCAATCACAAGGAATGGCCTGACCTGCTGCCTCTAACCCTGTTAGCATATAGGACGTCAATGTGCACCTCTACTGGGGCTACTCCCTATTCATTGGTTTATGGCATGGAGGCAGTCCTTCCCGTATAAGTAGAGATAGAATCCTTGCGAGTATTAATCGATGCTCAAATAGACGAAGATCAATGGTTGCAAGACCGGTATCATCAATTGTCCCTGATAGATGAAAAGAAGGCTACAGTCATTTTCTACAGACAGTTATACCAGCATAGGTTCGCCAGATCCTATAACAAAAAGGTCCAAATCCTGCAATTCTAAGAAAATGACTTAGTGCTGAAGAAGGTCCTGGCCAATCAAGATGAAGCCAAAGGAAAGTTTATCCCAAATTGGGAAGGCCCTTTCATTATCAAGGAGGTGTTGACAGGGGGAGTTATCAGACTACAAGAAATGGATGGGAGCAAATTTCCCCAACTCATAAATTCAGACACCATGAAAAGGTACTATGTCTGAGATAATGCACACCCGCATCCGGGTCCTACGAATCAAATCAGGTTCAATTTTTCACTAAAAAGCCAGAACTACGAATGACCTGATCTCCCTCAACCCGGGAGTATGTAGGCAGCCATTTCTGGTTCGATCAAACCAAATAAAAACTCAAAAACTCATCAAACCAAATTCAAAACCTAAGATAAACTCCTTTCAAGCCTATCCAACCAAACAACCAGAACTATGAATGACCTGATCTCCCACAACTCGGGAGTACGTAGACAGCCATCTACGACGCGGTTGGATCTACAAGAAAAAATAAAAACCCCAATAAAAGACCAGTCCCAAGACATCGAAGACATATAGAAGCTAAATCCTATCAAGCTATCCTGATCAACAGGCCCATATGAGATACTCCTTGACATCTCAACTATCAGTCCATCAAGGATAAGCTCAAGATACATCTATAACTTCGAGTCATGAAAGAAGTGGTAATCACTCAGCAATGACAATACATATCCAAATAGGGAAGTGCATCAAAAATATATTTCTCTGATATATAAAACTTTTTGATATACATAGTGCCCTGTACATGACAAAAATGGCTGATCGAGTCTGTGCAGGAAAAATAAAGCTAGTCTATGGACCCAAGGATAAGCGGGCCAGCAATGCCAGCATGGCATCTCTCTTTGAAGATGGTGGAGCAGCTGCAAGAGCAATCCCCTCAGCCTCCATACAGCTCAAAACATCCACAGTCATCTGCAGCGTGACACTGTGGTCATCAATATATGCACTCATCTTGGTGACCAAACCATAGGTGTAAGATCGAAGAGCAGTAATATCGGCAATGTGGAAATCACGGGAAGCTATAGCCTCATCCCTCTCCGTAAATGTTGCATCCAGAGCAATCAAAGTCTCCTCTATCTCAACATATGTTGCATCCCTAGCTGAGCGGATCTCATCTCACTCTACAACAGCTGCATCTCTGGCAAATTAGAGCTCCTCCCGCTCAATCAATCCTGCATCCAAAGCTATCCTGAGTCCATCCCTCTCAGCAAAAGGTAAATCTCTGCCAGATAAAGCAGCCAACATCTACGCTCTAGCTGAATCTCTATCAAAGGTCATCCTGAATGGTGCTGCAGGAATAACCGGCGGATCACTCACTAGAGCCGCTGTCAAACCCGTGAACAGCTCATCCTCGGTAGGAGAATCCGGATCCTCCATAGGCTCCTCCTCGTCGGAGTCTACAATCGAAGATAAATGAGGCTCTGCTGCTGTAACTGCTGTCTCTGCCTCCAACCATGCAGAATACTCCAGAGAATAACCCGGATGGCTACCAGAGAAATTAGCCCTCTCTCGATGAGTCCAACACTCTTATACTCTGACCAAGTCGGCGGATAACATAGAAGAATCTGACGTCCTCTAATCAGCAGACCTCTCAAAATGGTGCAAACTCTGTAACTAATCAAATTGACACATGATTGACAAAGGATAATATGTAGTCACTCCCCTCAAACCCACTAGGGGCAAATAATCCAGGCCAGATGCATGGGTGATGAAGCTATATGGGGAAGCTAGCCCTGAACATGGCAAAATCACAAATAGATGCTCAATATACAAAAGAAATGCCAACTATGACTCTGCATTAATGCACTCTGCAAGCTGAAAGGAGTAAGCTGTGGATGTCTTGTGAGTGAAGCAAAGACCTCGAGGCTTGAAGAATCCAATTGGTCATATATAGGACATCAGCCACATATACAGCAAGACCGAGCTGCCTCTATAAAACCTCTCTGGATGGGTACTACAATATGTGGCGAATCTAAATGTCTCAGCCAATATTATTGGGACGATGGTGCTACCCTGTCTAAGGGCTCGAACCAAATCTACTAATCCCATGTCCAAATGATCCAAGCGAAGCGGCATATAGATGTATGCCACAATACACATCAGCAGAAAGTCTACTCTGGCCAAATGTCATGCCTCTGCTGAAATAATAAAATCTCCGACATGGCGATCATAGCTGTCGAGCTAGCCAAATTGATTGATTAGGAAGTCAATCGAGATCTTATGCCCAGATACATTCTCATCCCTGATCACGCTCTAACGAAGACCGGACATCCAGGTAAACGTACTCCTCATATCACTAATAGCCGTACGAGCACAAGACAAATCCAGAGCCAACCCAGTAAATCGCTCGTACTTCTCGAGAGTCGACGTCAGCTTATGCTGCCCGAAGTGGAACACCTGTCTCTTAGGTATCCAAAAGGGTAAAATGCCATCAACAAATCTAAATGGCACCTGAAAATCTGTGAGGGCCAACGAATGCCCCAATATGTAGTCCACTGCCCCTCTGACTGGGTAGGGTAGGCTCTCATACCATGACCTCAATGATGTAGCCACCTCAGATGGTGGTGAATGATCAATACGGCTAATCGCAGACAACAACATTTGTAGCACCGTACCACGAGACCATCCAGAGGTCAAATCAAGTCGCAGCTGTCTGAATACATACACATAACATAATATAAGCATGATGACAGTAGCATAAACATGATACAGAAGATAAGAGAAGATCATGAATATCTACAACAAGCTATCTACTGCAAGCATCATCCCTGTCTGACAATACAAAGAAAAATAAAGAATACAGGAAAATGGGGCACCACCACTTAGCTACCTACAGTGGTCTACCAAAATGATGGCACAACTACCAAATAGCCAAAATAGTGGCTGACCAAAAGACATAGCTATAATAGCTATTAGAGGAAGTCGAAGACATCAATGTCAAAATGATCGACCTGCTCCATCTCCTCTGTAGGCACAAAGCTGCTGGGATCAGGCATGTCTGGGCGGTATAAGGGAGGATTTGCCCCGGCAAAACTGCTGCTAAATGGATATGAAGAGGGACATGCTCCTGAGCTGGACTGGTCAAAAGAAGATGCCTCTAACGGATCTCGGCCAAGATGCATGATAAAGAAACGAACCTGCTCTAACTCCCTAGTCAGATCTGCTATCTGGTCTGCATGAGTAGGCTCCCTAAGGCAAGCTATCCAGTCTGTCATCATCACGGACCTCGGCACCATGTTAGCCATAAAATGGGAGGCACGATTCTGAGCGCCAATAGTGCGAGGACTCCACCAACTACTAAAGGCCTTTTGGCTGTACGTGCCCTTTGATAGGATGAAGCCGTCTACTCCCTCTAAAGGGATGTCTGTCAAATACACGGTTAACGGCCATAGATGCTAAGCAAAAGAAGCAATGGGAATACGAATCTCCCCTCTAATGCTCCTAATGGCATGCTCTCCAAGATAGAGCTCGCAGCCTCCCGGCATCAACAAAGGGACTCTGCTGGTCAAAAACTCAAACTCCCGGCCAGTAAGGACACCTCCCTCGAATCTGACACTCAAAAACTTGGATGTATACGGCGTCCAGGTGATCGAACCCGCCGTTAAAAGCTCCAACTGCAGACGGGCATGAGTGAATCCCTCACCAACAGGGACCTCCGTCGAAGTGGAGTGATGCCATCGCCGTCCCTGAGGATTGGTCTCCAGACCTAGAGCAAAAGCGGGCCATAGGCATGGAAGCCTCTCAAATAACCAAAGCTGGTAATGTAAATATCAAAAGTTCTCAGTGACCTAGATTGACAAAAAATGAATGTTGAAATCAAAAAGGTATAAGAAAGATGTACTCACCAGCAGAAATGGGTAAAATCCTAACCAAGCCTCCGTCACACCCTCCAAAATTATGCGCATGCCACGAAGAAAATAGGCAAAGGTATAGGAGCCCCAATCATAGTCACTAAGGCGCTCTACATATCGAGTGGCGCTGATCAAGGCGAAGGACACAGTAGATGAGTTGTCTGCCAAAAAATAACCCTTGATGATCGACAAAAATAATCACCTCAAAATGCGATCTCTATCCCTCTGATCACTAGGCGGAGGCTCTTGTAAAGTCCCATCCTAGGCATCTATACTCAAGGGACCGGATCGAACTGGCCGACCCTTGAACGCTGTTATAGGAACTCCCAGCAGGGGCCGAATGAAATTGGGCATAATGTCAGCCACGACAGGCATTGGCTCGCCCTCAAACTCAATGCCGATGATAAATCTCCAATCTATAGAGGTCATCATCACCTCACAGTCCAGAAAATGAACGGACTGAGTCTGATGGAACCAGCGCTCAGATAAAGCCCTCATATACCCCCAGGGGCAACGGTGGGAAAGGATTAAGAAAAAGACCTGAAAGCCCCAGCCATCTACGATCTCCCTGTAATCCTCGTGCAAAGTATGATACAGGGAGTGCACGCTAAACTATTTCCCTCAAG
Organism: Panax stipuleanatus; assembly: GCA_020205555.1. Classification (NCBI taxonomy): domain Eukaryota; kingdom Viridiplantae; phylum Streptophyta; class Magnoliopsida; order Apiales; family Araliaceae; genus Panax; species Panax stipuleanatus. The sequence continues at coordinate 68,579,426 of CM035123.1, read as the reverse complement.
GCTGCATAAAGCTGAGAACCTGCATCAAAAACTAACTCATGTCAAAAACCTGTGCCCCGAGAATGGAAAAAAGAAAGAAAAGAATCCAGAGATAAGAAAAACTTCAAGTCACCTCGTTGGCATCAAGATATCTCAAAGGATGACGACTCAAGTCGCCCAATAACTCCTGCGTCTGCACAACAATGCCAAGGACCTCCGCACGTGGAGCCTGAGCGGGAACAGGAGCAGCAAAAGGAGCCTCCTCATCATCAATATCAAGTGGATGCTCGTCATAGGATGGACGAATCACCGCCTCCACCAATCTATGAGGCGTTCGAGCTGGTCAAGGCTGAGGAACATCAGAAGCCCTCCTCCGTCTAATACCTGAGGATACCCTGCTGGAACTGCCGAGTCTATCACAATCCATCGCATACACCAATACTCCAAATCACCTCATAAAGGGTGTGGTAAGCCTAAAACCTGTGGCTTATCATTTTCAATCAGTCCAGCATATATCTCTAGATCCTAAGACGTGAATGGGTCGGTCAAAAATCCCAAGTAAAGTCAAAACTACATGCTTTTCAAAACCTAGAAGCTAAACACTTGCATGGGTCAGTCAAAAAGATCCCCAGTAGAGTCAAAAATGCATGGTTTTTCAACGCCTAAGATTTTGGAAATTTTTTGCCAGAGTCTCCTTTGTAAAATGGACTGTCCACATGCACATAGGCATGTATAGGTTGCCATTCAGTAGCACACCTACCCAAAAATAGAAATAGTTCATATTTATGAAGAAAAAAAATTAAAAGTTAACCTCACATGGTAGCCAAATTACCATGGACATTTTTAGTTGAAAATCCAGGCTCACTAGGCCTCAAAAAGGATGACTAAACGGATCAAAAAGTGCAAAATAGCACTGTCTCAGAACCTAAATTTTCTTACATCCAAACGTGCATTACAGCAAGATATGCATACATATGAAGTCATAAAATTTTTAGCAGGTCATATAGGCATACATTTTTCATACATTGCGTCTAAAAGAAGTGGTTCACATACTTTTAAAGGTCAAAATCAATGAAAAAAGCATGTAAAATGTTACCTGCGATGCGCTGAACGTGTAGGAACTGATGGAATCAAAAATAGCTGCCCAAACTCCATAGATCTGAAAAAGAAGATCGAAAATCCGTTAGAAACTCAAATGGGAAAGTTAAAAAATGAAAATCCCGCAGCCCAATTTAAAGCCTAGGTGGCCGCACCTCCACCTGCGACTACTGCACCTCCACCTGCGACAGTCCAGGGTGGGTCCCACTTCCCGGGCCCAATTCGGTTTGAGTCAAAACGGAGTTTAATTGAGATGCCAAGTCAAATCTGAAGAAAAATCGCTACGCGATTGAGCGGTTTGTCCTGAAAATATGCGTTCAAGCAACGGGAATCTGACAGAAAGGGAAACCCCACGGAGACCCTTAATTTTCATCCCGAAACGATGTCCACAGATTAACAAAGCAAACTACAAAAAAACTGCACTAGAACTGCGCAAAACTGCCGAAAACTGCCATTTTTTGAAGTTCGGGTACAGACCGTAGCCAGTTCAGCCGTTGGTTCCATTCCAGCAAAGTTTGAGTACAGATCGAAGCTAGTTCAACCATTGGTTCACTCCAGCTAAGTTCACGTACAGACCAAAGTCCAGTTCAACCAATGGTTCCATTCCAGCGAAGTTCGCGTACAGACCGAAGCCAGTTCAGTCGTTGGTTCCATTCCAGTGAAGTTCGGGTACAGACTGAAGCCAGTTCAGCCGTTGGTTCCATTTTAGCAAAGTTCGGGTACAGACTAAAGCCAGTTCAACCGTTGGTTCCATTCCAGTGAAGTTCGGGTACTGACCGAAGTCAGTTCAGTCGTTAGTTCCATTCCAGCAAAGTTCGGGTACAGACTGAAGCCAGTTCAACCGTTGGTTCCATTCTAGCGAAGTTCGGGTACAGACCAAAGTCCAATTCAACTGTTTGTTCAACTCCAAGGAAGTTCGGGTATAGACCGAAGTCCAGTTCAACCGTTAGTTAAACTTCAGTGAAGTTCGGGTACAGATTGAAGTCCAGTTTAACAGTTGGTTCAACACCAGCGAAGTTCGAATATAGACCAAAATCTAGTCCAGCCGTTGGCTCAACCCTAATGATGCTTCAACCGTCGGATTAGCCTCAAGAGACATCGGGAGATGATCTAGGAGCGAAAGCCATGTATTACTTCATCCCACAGAGGAGAGATGATGGAATCTGTTATACACATCCTCAAGAGGATTATTAGCCAGGATTGATGATGCATTCTCTTGTGGCAAACTACCAGTGCAAACTATCATCCAGGTAGACGTCAAAAGCTTCCGTTGAGGTAACTCGATAACCGGAAGATATCCCCATGGGCGGACCTTCAAATGTGTAACAACACCTACGCAGAATATCGATGGATAGGGAAACCATTGGTCTCAAACAAAGGAAGCATTCATAATATTATCCCCATTAGAGTCAAGAAGGCTATCATGAATATCGTCATCCCCAACAAAAAGTGATGAAAGCTGGCTTTTATAGCCTAACTCTGATAACCCATCGGGGAGGTCAATTAACGACAATCTTATTAACCTCGAGGATCGTCATGGATAACGTTATCCCCAGCAGTAAATGACATGAAGCACTCCATGCTGACCTACCTCCTCAAAGGTATCTATCAACCATAACATGCCTTATCATGCATTGCCGTGCGTTTGCGTTGGCATTTCCAGTGTCTACCAATCTTTATGTAATACCCGAGAATTTCTAGATATTATTAATGATTAAATTAATGGAAATGAATATTTATTTGAATATAAATTATTATGTGATAGGAGGTGAGTTAATTCAAATGATTTCAAATTGAATTTATGTTAATTAAGAGAATGTGGAGTTTACGAGAAACTCGTAGAATGCCTAGTGTGGCACGAGAATGGAAACAACGATGATTTGTTTTAAAGGATGAATGGATAAGTAAATTATTAATTAATATTATATTATTAATTAATTGTTATCGCGAGTAATAGAATATTATTGAATAATTAATTAATGTTGAGTAATTATGATTGTGAATAATAAAACATTAACGAGTAAATTATTAATAAATATAATAAGATTATATTTACTCAATTAATTATTATGTGCAAAGTATACGATAATTAAATGTACAAGATATAGTAGTTACATATATATTATATAAAGTGTAAAGTGCAATGTGACACTTATGTGTGACTATACAATATACGAGAACTATATATTAAGATTAAATAAATTATATGTGTACATAATGAGGTTATGAGACTATATGAGTGTGTGAACATTAATGTGCACCTTACCAATATTATAATAAGTAAACAATTGTTGATTGATGATTACTTCAATAATTTAATAAAGTTGGAATAATGTAATATGATAATAACCAGTTGAATTTTATTCAATGTTAACGAAATGTACATGGATTATATATGTGCAAATTAAATTTACTACATTGTAATATTATCTATTTATTAAACTTACATTATGACTCTATTTAATATCTAAGTATACATGTATACCTAGGTATATATAATATGTATATGTAAGTGTTGAATTACGTTGCCAAATGCTGAGTTCATTTTCTTGTCCCATAATGAGAGGCTCCCTCCCTTCTCACGTGTGTAGTATTTTGAGGCCTAGACCTATATTCTCAAACTCAGCAAACTTAGATGGTAATCATCAATGGGGGAGTGGCCTCAATAGTGAAGTTCAACAACTAATCACCAACTCCCCCTTAACCATCATACAATCCTTCATTCCCATTAGTTTGATTTGGAAAGTAATTGCATTAACTGGGTTTTCAATTTTTTATAAATGAGACTCTCTCCTTCTTCAATTCTTTTGCTGAGAAATTGCTTAGAGGCTTGAGAGTATATTGTAAGGTTGCTGTTAAGCTAGTTACTAAGAGAGAGAGAGAGAGAGAGACTTCAGTCTTAGCAGCTAGTTCAATCAAATTGAGCAGAGGTACATTACTTGTTATTCAATTCTTGAACTTCCAATTTCTTGAATTGAGCATGAATTTCATGATAATGTGATTGGATAATGTTTGTTAGTTGATATATAAGTTGATATACATGTTAGTAAGGCAATGTAGCTTGTCTAGAATCGAAATTGTTGAGAAATCTTGATTTGGGTTAGCCTTCTGCCGAAGTAGAAGCATTTCAGTTCTGGCCGAGCAACGGTGCAGCTGCGCCCTGTTAGTACTAGGGTTAGTACAGCTACGCCATACCCTGACCTTGAATTTGCTGGCCGAGACACGACGCAGTTGGGCCCATTTAGTACTTGGGTGCAGCGTAGTTGCGCCAGGCACTGATATTGATTTTATGTTTCTGTTAGTTTCTGTTTAATGCCAACATGTTGAGATCTCTTATACAAGCATGAGAACATGATTAACATGTATATATGAGTACATTGATATAACATGAGCATGTTTGACTATGATAGTGTATCATTACTAAAGAAAGTTATAGTTTTCGAAATGAACTTAGAGTTTTAAAAGGAACCTTGAGATGTTATATTCATTGGTGTATCCTGACTTTGTGGGCATGTTCATAGGGCCTAGAAATGCATGAAGAACATGTTAACATGTGTATATATATTTCATGATGTAGCATGGACATGTTGGACCTCATTAGTGGACGTTACTAACTAAAACATAAGTTTTGAAAGTGGACTTTGACATATTATATTGAGATTTAGGTTCTGATATTTTTGGCATGCTTGAATGTGTTTTTAAACATCACTAAGATGTCATATATGTGCACGCACTTGTTAGATACCATGAAAGCTAGTTAAGCATGTATAAGACATGATTTAAAGTAATAAATGATGTTAGCCATGCATGAATGATATGAACACACGCAAGCATGATTATTGACAGAATATATGATCACTTTATGTGTATAAATGACAAGCATGATAGCCTATATGATTTCATGACGTTGTTTGACCTTAAATTATTTAAGATGTTAATCTTGAACTATATCATGAAAGTTGAATTTGGAAAGGTTGTGTAAGCATGAAAGGACCTTTAACATGTATATATACTATGTGGCATTGCATGTTGATGAATTGGACAGAAACAGCAGGCAAAAGCCCAACCCTGGTCTGGCTAGGGGATAGCGCAACTGCGCCGCCCCTAGGCTTAGCCAGGGCGCCGCCGCACCAGGCTGATTTCAAAATTTATGCAGTGTACTTATTTCTAATTTTTCAAGTTGCTTATTATGATGCCTAAACTTTTAAACTTGGTTAGAACTCTACTAATATGTGTTTACAAGTATAGATAGTGTAGCATGATGATGTTTAATTTATAAAAGGAAGTCCATGGATAATAATGTCATAATCGACTAAGCATTGTGATTAACTATAATGACATACATGATATAACTATGATACTCAATTACATAAACTAATTTCGTGCTATATGTGTACAAGTACGTAATGACGTACGTATAGAGTTACAAGACTAAGTTAGAACCATATGTGTATACTTGAATTACATATTGAGCTTGTATATCAAATATGTTGGGTTTGTACGTAACGCAATCATGCAATCAAATCACATAAATAGAGCGAAAGCGCGAAACATAGGTTTTCAAAAAATTTATACAAACCCATAACCATGATCATGCTTTGTGTTAGTTATCAATAACAGAAAGGAGAGAACATGGAATTATACCTTTGAAGATCCAAGCTTCCTCAGGTACGAGTTCTACTCCTTTGATTCCTTTGATTCCTCTGTAGTGGCTCCTTCCCTTGATGAATGTCAGCCACCCAAATGTTTGGCCTCTAACGGTGATCCCACCAAGGAAGATGAAGAACTCAGGAAGATGGGTTATTGACTTATCCCTTGTTTCCATCTATATAGAATATGTGTACTCCCAACCTTTGGAAAAATTCACGTACCTTATTTCTGATATAAGACTCTCTTATATAGATATTAGGTTAACCCTCCTAATCCAATTAGAATAGATTTTATTTAATTAATTAATTAAACACGTTTAATTAATTTATAACCTAATCTTATTAGGATTGAGAGAGAGTACTGATATTATATTAATTTCTAAACTCCTTTAGAATTAAAATAATAATAATATTAATAAGACTCCTCTTATTAATTTATATTTAATATTTCTAAAATATTAAATAATAAACATTAAGCTATTTAATTTATTCTATCACCATAGATTAAATTAATTATACTTAATGCATTATTACTATCATGCCATTTTCTTCTTAAATAATTCTTCTTCCTTTTATGGTGTGACCATTTAGGTTCTCCATATTAAACCGGTTGTGAATAAATCAATTAGAACAATTCTAATCTTATTTAAATAAATAAATTAAACTAATAATCTATTTAAATAAATAACATTTATTCTACAATAGGGATAAGCCTACCTAGCGATCAACGACTTTCCACATAATAGAGATTTCAACATTAATCATAAAAGAACTTATGAGTTAATACTTACCGTACAATTCAATCCTTCCACCATACAATGTCCCAATTAAATATAAGACATGGATTTACTGTCAAATCTTAATTTATTTAATCATATTTATTTCGATTAGAAAACGCACAACTCCAAATAATGCAAATTAGAAACCTCTTTCTAATTTCATTCCACCTTGGCCAAGGATTCCTGGGTTGTCATTTAACGAATCACATAGGATATATCTCCTCTTTTACTAGAGGTGGTAGATTCTTTATTGATCATAAATTATCTCCATATGCAACTCATTATGCCCAAGCATACCCTATATATGCCTTAAAAGGCCTTAAGGAATAAGTCAAAGTATAATTTATTACATACAAGATATTATGATGATCTCTAGTCCAAGGATCACTTGTACTACTATCACATTAGGAATTCCTATTGACAGGCGAGTAAAACTCCATTAGGTATTCCATAGCGAGTCATGTTCAGTGAACTTATTCTCCAATAAACACCTACATACTTGCTTTAATGTCTCCACACAAATGACTATGAGATCAGTCATCCTCATCCAATGAGCAAGCAACGTATGTACCAATCTATCCGAATTTACTAATCCCCATTTTAGTAATCCAACAATTGGGAACTATTTTAGTTTTTTAAACTTTCTAAGAATTTAGATCTTATTAGCATGATCTCATCATGATTCCAAAAGCATTGCTTAAAACTATGGGTTATTTACATATTATAAAAACAACACCATGTAGATAATTAAATGCCTTAAATTAATATTTTATTAATAAATAAATAAGATTGTTTACAAAGTATGTGCTTTATCATCATACATGATTGGCTTGTATGCACACTACTATCAATCTCCCACTTGCACTAAAGCCAATCGCCATGGTATCACATACCCATCTTCTCTAAGTGACGATCAAACTGCTGTTGTGTTAGAGCTTTAGTAAATGGATCTGCAATGTTGTCTTGGGAGTCTATATGCTCTTCTTTCAATAATTTCTTTAATCAAAGTGCCGCAACACATGTTTAGATTCAAGATGAGACTTAGGAACTATTACTAGTTCTATAATGAACTTTTCATCCGAAACATCAACTTGCAGCTTCACTTACAGTTATATACTTTGTCTTTATCACTAAATCAGCAACCTTTTACTGTTTGGAACCTTTCCAATTCACTGTACCACCTTTCAAGGTAACGACTTACCCTATAGTGGATTTACTGTCGTCTTGGTCAGTCTGAAAACTTGAGTCTGTTTAGCATTCTAGATTCATTCAGACCCATCATGTGTCATGATGACATCCTTAGTGTCAGTTAAGTACTTTGTGATGTTTATCACTATCTCACAGTGATCTTCTCCAGAATCTGACTGATCAACATCAAGTCTCGTATATTTCATTGCATACATGATAGTAACTCATGCGATCTCTTTTTTACTGAGGACAATATTAGAGAGATACACTCCATTGCTCATTATCATGAGGCACTCTTTTGGAGTTTGCCATGCTAAACGCCTTTAGCATCTAATGAATATACGTTTTCTTAGGTTAAGTCGAACATCCTTTTAAATCTATTAATACAGATTTATATCCCCAATACGGGATGTTCTACCCAAATCATTCATGGAGGAATGTTTAGACAACTTTATTTTGATTGATTTTAGCATAGAAATTTCATTCCCTATCAGTAATATACATCAACATATAATACATGGAATGAAACAGCGCTCCCACTAACCTTCTTGTACACACATGGTTCATCTTCATTTTTGATAAAATCAAACTCTTTGAATGTCTCATTAAAACGAAAGTTCCATCTACAAGAATCTTGCTTCAATCCACGAATGGATTATTGTAGCTCATATACATGATTTGCTTCAACCATTGAAACAAAAACCATCTGGCTGTATCATACATACATTCTTCTCTAATAATGTATATTTGAGGAAGGGCGTCTCCACGTCCATTTTGCTAGATTAAGTAAAAATAAGATGCAATCGCAAGAAAAATCCAAATGGGCTTGAGCATAGCTTCAAAATCCATTTGAGATTCTATGGTCATCTACCATTTCTCTGAGTCTTTATTACTCATAGCCTGTTCGTAATTCAATGGATCATCATCATTTATGATGTGTACCTCATCGTCATCCTCTATAACGAATCTATACCTCTCAGGTATCTTCGGTACTCTTCCAGATTTACGAACAGGGTGTGGTACAGTGGGTTCTTCTACTTGGTTAGGTACCTGACTTTGATCCGTGGTAATTTGTGGTTCTTGAACTTCTTCAATATGTATCTTACTCCCACTGACCTCTTCATGGATAAACTCTTTCTTCAAGAAGGCAACATATTTCGCAACAAACACCTTTTGATCAGTTGGATGATAGAAATAATACCCTACGGTTTCTTTAGGGTATCCTACAAATCTACACTTATCGGATTTAGTCTGTAGCTTATCATTTTCAAACTTTTTGACATAAGCTGGACAAACCCAAGTCTTAACATGCTTAAGATTTGGTTTCCTCCCCTTCCACATCTCATATGGAGTCTTTGGGGCGGATTTTGTAGGTACCTTGTTAAGTAGGTATGCAGCCGTTTCTAGGGCATAACCCCAGAAGGAAATTGGAAGGTCGATAAAACTCATCATAGATCGAACCATGTCCAACAATGTTCGATTTCTCTTTTTAAATACTCTATTTAACTGTGGTGTACCTGGAGGAGTCCATTGTGAGATTATACCATTTTCTTTGAGACAATTGAGAAACTCACCACTTAAGTATTCTCCAACTCGATCTGATCGAAGTATCTTAATACTCTTGCCCGTTTCTTTCTCTACTTCACTTCTGAACTCTTTGAACTTTTCAAATGGTTCTGATTTGTATTTCATTAAATACACATATCCAAATCTTGAGTGATCATCAGTGAAAGTAATAAAATAAGAATACCCACCCCGTGCACTTGTTGTCATAGGTCCACAAACGTCTCTGTGAATCAATGCCAACAACTCTGTAACTCTTTCTCCTTTTCCACTAAAAGGAGATTTAGTCATTTTACCAATGAGACAAGATTCACAAGTTGGATATGATTCATAATCGGATAGCTCTAGGAGCCCATCCTTATGTAACATGGATAATCTTGTTTCATTGATATAACCGAGTCTACAGTGCCACATGTAGGTATAATTAATATCATCTCTTTTTCTTTTCTTAGTTTATTCAATTTGAAATATATTTTGTTGTAAGTCAAGTATATAAAGTCCATTTCATAAATTTCTAATACCATATAAAACATCGTCTTTATAAATAGAACAACCATTGTTCTTTATAATAACGTCAAATCCTTCCATATCCAATATAGAAATTGAAATAATATTTTTAATAATATTCGGAACATAATAACAATTATTAAGATAAATGGTCTTGCCCGAGGGCATTGCTAAACAATAACTTCCTACAGCTAATGCAGCAACCTTTGCTCCATTCCCCACTCGTAGGATCACCTCTTCATTGTTCACCTTTCTACTTCTGACCAGTCCCTGCACAGTATTACATATGTGAGAACCACAGCCGGTATCCAATACCCAAGTAGAATTCTGACTTTCAAAAAAATTAATTTCAATCATAAACAAACCTTGATTGGAAGTCGAAGCTTCTCCAAGCTTCTTCTCTGCTAGATACTTCTTGTAGTTCCTTTTCCAATGTCCAGGCTCGTTGCAATGAAAGCACATTCCTTTAGCTGGTTCAGGTTTCTTTTGTTCCTTTTCTTTCCCCTTTCCCTTAGCCTTCTTGGATTTCTTCTTTTTAGAAGACACCTTGGGCCTCTTCCTTTTATTGGAAGAATCCACCATCAAGACATGGTTCTTTTTGGATGAGAAGTGACCTTCTACAGTTTTTAGCATGTTAAGCAGCTCAGGCAAGCTGACATCTAGCTTATTCATGTGAAAATTAACCACAAACTGCGAGAAGGTCTCAGGGAGTGACTGCAAGACCAAGTCTTGACTCAACTCCCCATCCATGACGAACCCAAGCTATCCAAGGCGTTCAATCAAATTGATTACCTTCAGAACATGAGTCTCGACGGCAGTGCCCTCGGTCATCCGAGATCAGAAGAGCTCCTTAGATATCTCATATCTAGCAGTCCTACTCTGTTCACCATACAACTCCTTGAGGTGAAGCAGCATAGCAGGAGTATCCATATTTACGTGCTGACGCTGAAGCTCGTTATTCATGGATGCGAGCATGATGCATTGAGCCACAGATGCATCATCCTGCCACTTATTAAAAGTGGCAATCTCTTCCTCAGAGGCTGTTTTCGAAACAGATTCAGGGATAGTTGAATTTAGGACATAAGAAATCTTTTCAGCAGTGAGAACAATTCTCAGATTTCTTAGCCAGTCCTCATAATTCGGGCCGGTAAGCTTATTTGCATCAAGTATGCTTCGTAGTGAGATTAGTGATTTTGACATTTTTAAAATTTTGCATGTGAAAAGATAATATTTTTAGCAAACATTCATTTTATTAACTTTGCATACCAAAATAAATTTAGGTCTTTATTTTAAATTGGTATCTCCCACTATTTTCACCAAACTATATTACCCTCACTTATATAGTTCGGCAACATCTAATTAAAGATTTGATAGTGAGATTAAGGATCCTATTTCAAATGTATATAACCTTGTGGATAGCACAACAAGCGATATACAAATAAATAGGTAGACAACTCTTGTCAATTACATCACCATGTAACTCCTTTTATTTTGTCTCTTAAATCATAATGGTCATGTGTGTGCACATCCGAACTAAAATGATTTAAGTTAAGTCCAGCCTAGCACTTCCATAAATTTAAAAAAGAAAAATATTCGTCCTTGTGGATAGCACAACAAGACTAGATCGTTCAATTTTCTTGATAAGCATCAAATGTGATTAATTAACATCTTAAATACTCAATACTCGCCTTGTGGATAACACAATAAACTCATATTAAATATTTAATACTCTATTAATTAATCATGCTAGAAGGCGACGTTCGATATTTCAAATATTATTTGAACGCTTCGGACTTAATATTATTTCTTTGAGGGGTTTGTTATTATTTGTCTCATCTTATTTAGCGCGCATGCACACACATACACACACGCACGCACACACACACACACACACACACACACACACACACACACACACACATATATATATATATATATAATAAGCGTTATTTTATTAAACATGCGAAGCATGTTTGCATAAAATATAATATATATAATATTTAGCATGCAATATAGAATACTATATTCTACCCGGATTGATTATGGACTTTTATTCTAGTTTGGTTCACTAGAGCCACCAAGTGAACCAAAAGGTCAAACCTAGGAGTGCAAGAATTTAAATTTTATATGTAACTATTACATTTAAACTCGGGCTCCATACAAACGGGTCTTCACGCGCTCCTTGCTCCTTGGTCTCCAGTTTCTTCAAGATAATTCTAACTATTTCTATTACATAAACTATAATTAAATAGAAACTTTGATCAGCAGTCAAGAAAAAGTACATAGGAAGGAGATATAATTTACATCTAGAATAAAACTAGAGAAGACGAGGTACGCAGACCCCATTTTATAAAACCCATTCATTCAAGCATTCATCCAAAATAAAATCCAATCACATTGGTCATAGTCCATAATCAACCCCATTTATTATCATACACATCAACATATGCATCAATAAATATCCATTCATCTCATGAATAATAAAGTTATTCCATATATGGATCGATGTCATTTAATGGACAAAAGTTTTGCTAAATTTTATTTTTGAAACAAAATAAACTCTTTTATTTTAATCAAAAATAAATTCAAATTAAACTCCTTTAATTTTAGCAATCTGAAATCATATTTCAGATAAAATAAATATCTTTATTTTAAAACTTTATTAATTAAATAAATAGTTTACTTAATTAATAAAAATTAAATTTCAGGGTCTGTTCAGAAATCGGCGCAGCTGCTCCAGTAATGAACTGGGCAGCTGCACAGCTGCGCCGTTCATCGCAGAAACTTGCAGAAAACGATTGTGTCCAGAAAAATCTATCCAATTCTCACATCAATTTATACATAGAATCATAAATTGATAATTAGCACAAAGTTAGGCTCTGATACCACTGTTGGGTTTGTACGTAACGCAATCATGCAATCAAATCACATAAATAGGGCAGAAGCGCGAAACATAGGTTTTCAAAAAATTTATACAAACCCATAACCTATGATCATACTTTGTGTTAGTTATCAATAACAGAAAGGAGAGAACATGGAATTATACCTTTGAAGATCCAAGCTTCCTCAGGTACGAGTTCTACTCCTTTGATTCCTTTGATTCCTCTGTAGTGGCTCCTTCCCTTGATCAATGTCAGCCACCCAAATGTTTGGCCTCTAACAGTGATCCACCAAGGAAGATGAAGAACTCAGGAAGATGGGTTATTGGCTTAACCCTTGTTTCTATCTCTATAGAATACGTGTACTCCCAACATTTGAAAAAATTCACGTACCTTATTTCTGATATAAGACTCTTATATAGATATTAGGTTAACCTTCCTAATCCAATTAGAATAGTTTTTATTTAATTAATTAATTAAACACTTTTAATTAATTTATATCCTAATCTTATTAGGATTGAGAGAGAGTACTGATATTATATTAATTCCTAAACTCCTTTAGAATTAAAATAATAATAATAATAATAATAATAATAATAATAATATTAATATTAATAAGACTCCTCTTATTAATTTATATTTAATATTTTTAAAATATTAAATAATAAATATTAAGCTATTTAATTTATTCTATCACCATAGATTAAATTAATTATACTTAATGCATTATTACTATCATGCCACTTTTTTCTTAAATAATTCTTCTTCCTTTTATGGTGTGACCCTTTAGGTTCTCCATATTAAACCGGTTATGAATAAATCAATTAGAACAATTCTAATCTTATTTAAATAAATAAATTAAATTAATAATCTATTTAAATAAATAACATTTATTTTACAATAGGGATAAGCCTCCCTGCCGATTAACGACTTTTCAGATAATAGAGATTTCAACATTAATCATAAAAGAACCTATGAGTTAATACTTACCGTACAATTCAATCCTTCCACCATACAATATCCCAATTAAATATAAGACATAAATTTACTGTCAAGTCTTAAGTTATTTAATCATATGTATTTCGATTAGAAAACGCACAACTCCAAATAATGCAAATTAGAAACCTCTTTCTAATTTCATTCCACCTTGGCCAAGGATTCCTAGATTGTCATTTAACGAATCACATAGGACATATCTCCTCTTTTACTAGAGGTGGTAGATTCTTTATTGATCATACATTATCTCCATATGCAACTCATTATATCCAAGCATACCCTATATATGCCTTAAAAGGCCTCAAGGAATAAGTTAAAGTATAATTTGTTACATACAAGATACTATGATGATCTCAAGTCCAAGGATCACTTGTACTACTATCACATTAGGAATTTCTATTGACAGGCGAGTAAAACTCCATTAGGTATTCCATAGCGAGTCACGTTCAGTGAACTTATTCTCCAATAAGCACCTACATACTTGCTTTAGTGTCTCCACATAAAATGACCATGAGATCAGTCATCCTCATCCAATGAGCAAGCAATATATGTACCAATCTATCCGGATTTACTAATCCCCATTTTAGTAATCCCACAATTGGGAACTATTTTAGTTTTTTAAGCTTTCTAAGAATTTAGATCTCATTAGCATGATCTCATCATGATTCTAAAAGCATTGCTTAAAACTATGGGTTATTTACATATTATAAAAACAGCACCATGTAGATAATTAAATGTCCTTAAATGAATATTTTATTAATAAATAAATAAGATTGTTTACAAAGTATGTGCTTTATCATCATACATGATTGGCTTGTATGCACACTACTATAAAAATATACTTAGCTAATGAATATCCTATATATAAATATATTGCGATAGGAGTTCGAAGTGTTGATAAACTTATATTGGTAATCTACGCATAAGGCAAGTTTTCTTGAACCCGTTCTTGTATTATTAATTGCAAGTATCATATCTTTATATTTACTTTATTCAATGAATATCGTAAGTATGTACTTGAACTTTACTCTCATTGAGCGTTTATTTAGCTTGTGCTATTATTGTTGCACAAGTAAACTATTCGAATTGTGATTCATGTCTTTTAACTTGTTGCTTCATAGATAAGATAAAGTCGATTATATTCTTCAAACTTTAATATCAACTATTGAACTTATAAAGAGTGGTCTATGCCATTTGATTTGGCTAGACCTATGTCATGATTAGAAAGCTTTCTAAACCAATTGATTGGTGCGAAATCTTATAGTGACTGAGATGAACAACCTTCTTTGAAGGGAAACTATATATTGTTGGGAGACTGACACGCGCAATTGAGTACGATTAAATGTTATGCATAATATAGGGTACTTTAGGCTGATCACCTGTTGTACTTATTTTATTGGATTATCAGTATATTTCTGTTAATTCTAGTAGAAGTTCATAGTCCTTAGTGACTGCTCAGTATTCAATTATCTTGAAATCTTGAATTGATTTAGCATTGAATCTTATTGATATCTTTCTATCCTTAGCGACTGTTATTGAGAACTATTAATATTTCTTACTATCCTTGAACTATCATATCATGTTATACCCTTTTGGGATTCGAAAACTATATTACTCACCTTTATTTCTATATTACATGCTGAGCAAACTTGTTGCTCATTCTTGCTTTCCCTAAAAACATTTCAGTTAGGGCAGAGCATGGCGGACCTTCGGGCATCGATAAGGGCAAGGGCAAGGCTACAGACTAGCCAGTCCCTTTATGTTTTAGACATTCTTGTGTTGTATTATGACAACTATGATGATGTATTAAGACTGATTCAGAACTATGTTTAAACTTAAGTAGGGTAATGTAATAAGTCTTTATTTGATATTATTATGTAATCTATTAAGTACTGTAGGTTGCGAGACTTGGGGGAATAAATATAATAAATCATTGTTTATTATTCTAGATTATCCGCTGTGATTGTATGATTTTAGTTATTATTGTTAGATAGTGACACACCAGATTCGAGGCATTGTGGCCCGAATTTGGGGGCGTCACACTTTATCCTGTCCATTTCATTACATTGCATGGACATGATAAAAAGAGGCATCTGTAGGCACTCGAAATTTTCTTTGCCCCAATACTAACACTGTAGGAGGGCGAAGCCGTCAATCAAGCCAACCCCGATCTCGATACCGGGCATTAAACTTAAATTTGATCCCCAATATCAATCAACTTAAATTCGATCCCCAATATCGGTACTCCAGTCAAATCCGATCACCAATATCAGTACTCAAGACAAATTCTATCACCAATATCAGTTCTTTAGTCTAATTCGATCCCCAATATCGGTACTCCAGTGAAATTCGATCCTCAATATCGGTCAACTCAAATCCGATCCCCAATATCGGTCAACTCGAATCCGATCCCCAATATCGGTATTCAAGCCAAATCCGATCACCAATATCGGTACTCAACTCAAATTCGATCCCCAATATCGGTACTCTAGTCAAATCCGATCACCAATATCGGTACTCCAGCCAACTCCGATCGTCAATCAAACCGTCAATCTAGCTTCGATAGTCAATCGGACCGTCCATCTAGCTCTGATCTCCAATCGGACCGTCAATCTAGCTCCGATCGTTAATTAGACCATCCATCTAGATCTGATCTCCAATCGGACCAACTATTCAGCTCCGATCTCTAATCGGACTGTATATCCAGCTCCGATCTCCAATCAGACCGTCTATCCAGCCCTGATCTCCAATCGAACCGTCCATCAAGCTCTGATTGTCAATCAGACCGTCTATCCAACCCTGATCTCAATATCGGGTCATCAGATCAATTCTGATCTCCAATCGGACCGTCAGTTCAAACCCCGATCTCAATATCGGGCCTTTAAATCAGCCTTGACGGTAACCCGAGAGGTATAAGTCCCCCAACAGTAATCCGGGAGTTACCGATCAACCCCGATCTCAATATCGGGCTGTCAAGTCAGCCCAGAAGCAACTCATAAGGTACTAATCAACCCCGATCTCAATATCGGGCCGCCAAGTCATCCCCAGTCTAATCCTGGGACGTACAGATCAGCCGCGACGTCAATCCAAAAAGTGCAGTTCAGCCCTAGAGATAACCCTAGGAAGCCAAATTCACCAAGGACCACCCCAGGAGGGGAAAAATGGTCATTTTATCAACCCTCAGTTGATTCGGTCAAACTCAAGTCGAATTGATGCTAACAAAGTCAAAACGAACCACAACGACGATCCAGAGTGCAAATGACGCAAGACAACTCAATGGATAAACTGCGGGGAATCGAAGACCTGGTTATGAACCCATTTTCTTGGACTCGAAAAATGTTTTATCCCATAGCATTGCGACACTCTCGGCGAAGGGCTTTTCGAAAAGGTGTCGCACGCCTCAAACAGACGCTCTGATCAAAAGTTAGAAAGTTTTAACTTCGACTGCGCGTTGTCCGGAGTGTACGTACTTCAAGACGATGGAACCCGGCACTGCAGGCCCCACCAGGGGAGCCACACCACTACCTGAAGCAGCCGTAGGTAGAGTGGAGGCTCCCTGGCCTATAAATAAACGTGCCCCCTTCATTTTCAAAGAATTCCAGAACGCAGCAAAGCTCTGTCCATTCGATTTTCCGACTTTTACACCTCTTCCAAACTCAAATATTTTTACTCTAACATGTAGACAAATCCACATACTACCACATATCAAAAATCCACCAGTAGATTTGGACGTTTGAAGCCCACTAAGTGGCAAAAAGCCCGTTGTGCTGTCCATTGTAAGTATTTTTACAATCAGCAAGTCAATACTACTATTTTGCACTTTTGTACACTTGCACGTTAATTTTTGTTTTCTAAATATGCCCGAAACTTAGTTCTGTGGTCATTTTCGTCAAAATTTGGGATATTTTTGTACATAAACTCAATTTCTGGCATTTCTATAATTCGGATTGACGATCCGTCAGCTCCAGCAGCTTCAATGCACTAGTACACACGTTTTGCAACTTCGCCGGACTGGGTTCTATTCCCAGTCTGGGTTTGGCCCTTTTTTGTGTTTATTTAACTGTATATATACTAACATTTCTGGGTTTATTTTAACGCTTTTATATACATTTATGCATATATAAACGATTTTCACCACAACTGGATTCTCTTCCTAGTCTTGGTTGACTACATTTCTGTCAATATATATATATATATATATATATATATATATATTTATTTTCAATTCGACCTGGATTACTTCGTGGCCTTTTTACTATTTTTGCACTATTCGCCATATTGGGTGATCTTCTCATTCACTGGTTGACTATTTTTCCTGTACATTTACATTTCAGTACGTCCTAGATCATTTCATGGCCTTTTTACTACTTTTGCACACCTCACCATACTGGGCGATCTTCCCAGTCACTGGTTGACTACTTTTATATCAATTTCAATTTCAGTACGGGCACCGGTGTGAAAACCCATCGCCCTTATTATTATTATTATATATATATATATATATATATTTCATTTTTGTCAAGCCTGAATTATTTCATGGCTATTTATAGTTTTTTTATAAAGAAATATATATATATATATATATATATATATATATATATTTCAATTCCAGTCCGGGCCTGCTAGGGAAAATCCATCGCCCTTTTACAGCTTATATATATATATATATATATATATATAACTATAAATATATCGCTTTACTCAATTCATTCAATTGCTGCATTTAAATATTCATTTTTATATGAATCGACACTGACATATCTGCGAGCAGACTAGATTTATCTAAATCTCGCCAATTCTAGCTTTCAAGTGGTTCAAACAGGTCCCGACAGAACTTAGAAGCTATAATGGCTGAGATTTCCTTAAGTCTAGTTATTTTTATAGTTTCAGCTTCAAAAGCAAACTCGCGGCCCTTAGATCGCTATCTAGTGGGAACGAGATGCTTTGGCCACGCGCAGCCTGGATTTATTGATAAATCCTTGGTTCCATTGTGACATGAGGATGCATATATCTATTTATGTATAAATTTAAACTGTGCAGGTTTATTGGCTACTCATATGTGAGCCTAGGAATCGTGGGATTCACGATCAAATCGATCGAAATCTGATTCCCACGATGGACAAACACCAGTTTACAAATGTACTCTGCCAGTTTTTCTATAAAATGTACATACAACAGACCTTAAAACGGTTATCCGGATTTAAGGTCTCAACATAGTGAAATGTGGTTTGTCGTGTCAACGTCCCTCTGATGGTTTTCATACCCATGAGAAGACCGACACGTGTATTTATTTTCATGGTTGAGAATGCTTCACATCACCATTCACATGCAGCCTTAAGGCTATAAAGATAAAATTTGGAAGTATTAAAAGGCTTCAATTCTTATGTTAGCGTAGGGGTTTGATAATCAGCTTTTAAAACATCACTTTCAATTCAATCAAAAGAAAAGCTTTTGCAAATCTAATCAAAACACTTTTACAAATAAAATTAAAGACTTTTTGCAAATCAAATCAAACCCTTCGTATATAGGTTCAACGAAGCAAAGCACTACTTTCAATCAATCACATCAATAGGCCCAATTTTCAAACAGCATTCACTCACGCATTCCAATTTTAAAGGGAAATATTGAAAAGATGTGGTACCGTATTTACACGGAAGTCGTGGGGTGCCTAACACCTTCCCCACACTTAACCAAGCCCCCGAGCTCAAAACTTTGTTTTCAAAGGTCAAGTTTTGACAGTATCCAGTAATTGGGCCTCTTTCAAAACAAATTCGGTTGAGTTGGTACAACCATTTCAAATCTACCAACTGGCGACTATGTAAAACATTCAAATCGTCGACATGATACATGTTGGCCTTTTTCCTAAAAAAAACCCTTCAAAACCTTTTTCCTAAATAAAAAGAGTGAGGTTAGAAAGAACTTAGGAAAAAAGATTACAAGACCTGGGTTGTGACCCGACCCGTGGATTTTTTAAACCAACATCGACAATTATATATATAATTGACTATATATATGCTAACATTCAATCCTGTCAAGCCTGGATTGTGAATCCGTGGCATTTACTGCTTTTGTATATATAAAACCATATATATATACGGTCCGGATCTTAAGCTCACACTTTATCCAACATACCTTGCTCACCCACCTTTAGCGACAGACCAGGTGACGGTTCGGTCCGTCGCTATATATACAACTGTCGTCTTAGCTTTTAGCAATGTACAACATATAGCGACAGACAACATATAGACGACGCGACCCTAGATCCATATTAAGAGGGAACGGGAATCTTCGGCTACACGCATGCAAGGATTTAACTAATGAATCCTTTATTTTACGACGTCTAGAGTACAATTTGCATTATATGTCAATATCTTTACTGTGCAGGATTTTTGATATTCTTATGTGAGCCTAGGAATCATGGGATCAAAGATCATCCACACGGATCTAAATCTGATTCCCACGATGGAAAAATCCGTATTGTAAATACACTCTGCCAATTTTTTCTTTGTAAATGTAAATCAGATGGACCTTAAAACGGTTATCCAGATTTAAGGTCTCAACATTATAAATTGTAATTTCTAGTGCTAGGGTCATTTTGATGGCTTTCATGCCCATAAGAAGACCGACACTTGTATATACATTCTGTGGTCGAAGTTGCTTCACATCCCAACAATAAACATCCAAATCAAGTTGAATGCAGAATAAAATAAAATGGAAGTATCAAAAGGCTTCAATTTCTATGCGAGTGAAAGGGTTTGAAAACCATCTTTTAAAACGTCATTTTCATATCTTGTCTAAAAATGGACTTTTCAAACAAATCAAACCCTTCGTATATAGGTGTTAGGTTTGTATGAAATCGTGGCGCAATCAAATTGCAAAATAGCGGAAGCATAGTATATCAAAGTTTAAAAAATTTCTTACAAACCAATTACCCGGATCATCCTTTATGTAAATTATTAATTTAAAACGATAAATAAGAAGTTATAGAATCATACCCTTGTAGAACTAAGCTTCCACATGTACGAGTTCAACTCCTTGTTCTTCACGATCTCCTTGAATTTTCAGAGTTGATTCCTTTCTTTGATCAACGTTAGCCACCCAAGTGTTTGGCCTCTAGAGGTGATCCACCAAAGAAGAGAAATTATTAAAGAAAGAGGGTGGTTGGCTAAACCCTAGTTTTCTATCCCTTATAGTAAAGGAGTACTCTCCAATAATTAAAATTACATCAACTGATATCTAACATAAGACTCCTCTTATATAGATATTGGTCAACCATTCTAATCTATTTAGAAATAGGGTTTCATTTAATTAATTAAACTCCTTTAATTAATTAGGCTTCCCAACACATTGAGATTAATTAATTAAACTCATTTAATTAATTTGCCTTCTAATCTTATTATGAATAAATGCGAGTACTAATATTAAATTAATTCTTAAACTCCTTTAGAAATTAAAATAATTATAATTATAATAATATTAACAAGACACTTATTAATTTATATTTAATATTTCTAAAATATTAAATAATATGTATTAATCTATTTAATTTATTTTATCACCATAGATTAAATTAATTACACGTAACATATTATTACGATTACGCCATTACCTTCTTAAATAATTATTATTTCTTTTATGGTGTGACCCTTTAGGTTCTCCATATTAAACTAGTTGTGAATAAATCAATTAAAATAATTCTAATCTTATTTAAAAAAATAAATTAAACTAATAATCTATTTAAATAAATAATATTTATTCTACAATAGGGATAAGCCTCCCTAACGTTCAACGATTTTTTAGATAATATAGAGTTCAACATTAATCATAAAAGAACATGTGAGTAAATAGTTACCGTACAATTCAATCCTTCCACCATACAATGTCCCAATTAAATATAAGACATGAAATTACTGTCAATTCTTATTTTATTTAATTATATATATTTCCATCAGAAAATGCACAACTCCAAGTAATGCAAATAATGCAAATTAGAAATTCCTTTCTAATTTCATTCTGCCTTGGCCAAGGACTACTGGGTTGTCATTTAACGAATCACATAGGGCATATCTCTTGTTTTACTAGAAGTGGTAAATTCTTTATTGATCATTCATTATCTCCGTATGTAACTTATTACACCCCAAGCATATCCTTTGTTGTACGCAAAGGGTTTTAAGGAATAAGTCAAAGTATAATTCATTACACACAAGATACTATGATGATCTCAAGTCCGAGGATCACTTGTACTACTATTACATTAGGAATTCCTTTTGACATGCAAGTAAAACTCCATTAGGTAGTCCTTAGCGAGTCACGTTCAGTGTACTTATTCTCCAATAAGCACCTATATACTTGCTTTAGTGTCTCCACAAAAATGATCATGAGATCAATCATCCTCATCCAATAATTAAGCAATATATGTACCAATCTATCCGGATTCACTAATCCCCTTAAATCTAACGATTGGGAATTATTTTAGTTTTAAGCTTTCTGAGAATTTAGATCTCATTAACATGATCAACATCATGATTCTAAAAGCATTGCTTAAAACTATGAGTTATTTACATATTATAAAAACAGCATCATGTAGATAATTAAATGCCTTTAATAAATGAATACTTTTATTAATAAATAAATAAGATCGTTTACAAAGTATATACTTTATCATCATACATGATTGGCTTGTATGCATACTACTTTCAATCTCCCACTTGCACTAAAGTCAATCGCCATGGTATCTCATACCCATCTTCTCTAAGTGACGATCAAACTGATGTTGTGTTAAAGCTTTAGTAAATGGATCTGAAATGTTATCTTGAGAGTCTACACGCTCCAAGGTGATGTCTCTTCTTTCAATGATCTCCCTAAATAAGTGAAATTATCGCAACACGTGTTTGGATTTCTGATGAGACATGGGTTCCTTAGCCTGTGCAACAGCTCCGGTGTTGTGACAGTGTAAAGGGACTACTCCTCCAAAGCTAGGAACCACACCAAGTTCTGTTATGAATTTCTTCATCCAAACAGCCTTCTTTGTAGCTTCACTTGCAGCTATGTACTCTGCCTCTGCCACTGAATCAGCAATTGTTTGCTGTTTGGAACTCTTCTAACTCATTGCGCCTCCGTTCAAGGCAAATACGTACCCTGAAACAGATTTACTGTCATCTTGGTTCGTTTGAAAACTTGAGTTTATGAAGCCCTCGAGTTTTAATCCAAACCGACCGTAGACAAGAAATACATCCTTAGTCCTTCGTAAGTACTTTAGGATATTTTTCACTACCTTCTAGTATTCTTCTCCTAGATTCGACTGATATCTGTGTAGACGCTCGAAATTTTGCATTCCTGTTACTAACCCTGCAGGAGGGAAAAACAGTCTTTTAGCCCCGACAATACTTGGATATCAAGTGAAGCCCTGGCGACAACCCCGGGAGGTACAGAGGCCCCGAGGACAATACCCAGAGATCAAACTCGAACCCGGTCACAACACCGGGATGTCAAATCAACCCCCGAAAATACCGGGAAGTCAAGCCAACCCCCGGCAATACCGGGATGTGAAGTGAAGCTCCGACGACAACCCCGGGAGGTACAGAGGCCCCGAAAACAATATTGGGAGATCAAACTCAACCCCGGTCACAACACCGGGATGTTGAGCCAACCCCCAGCAATACCGGGATGTCAAACCAACCCCCGACAATACTGGGATGTCAAGTGAAGCCCTGACGACAACCCCAGGAGGTACAACAGCCCCGACGACAACACCGAGAGATCAAACTTGATCCCAGTAACAACACTAGGATGTCAAGCCCAGCCCCGACAATGTAAGAACCGTGAATTTCATGAATAATTTTTATTTATTTATTATTATTATATTATTTATTTGATATAATAAGAAAATGAATACGTATTAGAACATAAATGTTTATGAGTTATGAGATAAGTAATTCGATTATATTAAATTGAATTTATAAATATGGAGAATTGCGACGAACTCGTAGAATGCCTTGTGTGGCATGAGAATGGAAATAATAATTAAAGAGGAAAATCAATAAGTGAAAGATTAATTAATATTACATTGTTAATTAATTTTTGTTATTAGTGATAGCCTATTAATGAGTAATTATTAATAATATGTTATTGTGAGTAACAAGACATTTACGAATAAGTAATTGATGAATATAATAAGAATTTTATTTATTTGATTATTTGTTGAGTGCAATGCATGTGGTAGTTAATCGTACAATAATATTGTTAAGTGTTATTATGAATAATAATCGGTTAAAGAGTAAATGAATATTTATTTGAATATAAATATCTATGTGTTATGAGATGAGTTAATTCAAATGAATTCGAATGGAAATTATAATAATTAAGAAAGATACGGGGTTATGATAAGCTCGTTGAAATGCCTCGTGTGGCACGATAATAGATTCGGTAATGAATTGATTAATTCAAGGATTGAGGAATTATTAATTTAACAATTAATCTATACTAATTGTTAATTGTTATTATGATATGTTGATTTATTATTATGGTGAGTGATAGTATAATAATAAGTAAATTGTTTATAATTATAATAAGATTATGTTTACTCAATTAATTGTTATGTGCATAGTATGCGATAATTAAACATATAAGATATAGTAGTTACCTCTATATTATAATGTGACGTTCAATGTGATTATATCATATATAGAAACTATATGTTATGGCTAAATAAATTATATGAGTATATAATGAAGTCATGTGAAAATATGAGTATGGGATTACATTGAAAATGTACCTCATGGGTATTAAATAAACAATTGTTACTTGATGATTATTTCAATAGATTAATATAATTGGAAATAATAGAATTGTAATGACATTATGTAACAACGTATATGTATGGATACATTAGAGGTGTATTTTATGGATTATTAAGTTGAACTAAGTGTATATTTAAATATATGAGAGGAAATAATAAATGGTTATCTATTTTAATGTTAATGTGAAATTTAGATAATAATTATTTCAATAAATATAAATAATTAAAATAATATAGTAATGTGGAAAGGTAATACCCAACTAGATTATATGTATTCCAACTTATTACCTTGCAATATTATTTTATGAGGACCCAAGTGTACATGAATTTTATATGCGTAAATTATTTTTACTACATATCTTATTGTCTAAATTAAAGTACATTATGACTCAAATTATAAACTAAGTATATGATCTGTGTGTATAATAAATTAAGTGTTGTGTGTTGCAAATGCTGAGTTATTAAGCCTTGTCCCAAATTGAGAGTTTCTTTCTCTCTTCACGCGTGCAAGCTCAAGCTAGTCTACTTCTCTATTTCTTCCTCAAACTCAGCATTTCATAGCTCATGATGAGCAAGGGAGTGGGAGTCATGATTTCTTCACCAACCATTCACCAACTATCTAACAACTCTCCCTTAACCATTGAGTTCTTGCTTCTCCCGTTGGTTCAATCTGGTGAAATATTGCATTGTCTGTATATTGCATTCTCTATAAATATAAGCTTCTTTCCTTTAAATTTTCATTTGTTGAGTTCTGTTAACTGAAAGTTGAAAGGGAGTATATCATTATAGTAAGAATATGTGAATTGAGGAAGTTTGATATAGCAGTAAACCCAATCTAAACTTAGCAGAGGTATATTTCTTGATTCTTCATTTTGGAATTTGCTAAGTTCTTGATTTTGCTTGAATTCTTGATTTTGATTGCAAGGCATGTTAATTTGATTATAGAATGATTGTTAATCATTATATTAGCTTACAAACAAGTTGGTAATACAAGGCTGGTGGTTTATAATTGAAATCGTTGAGAAACTTTGAGCTTGGACTAGAAACTGCCGAAGCAGACTGCAGTCTGGCACGAACCAAACGCGATGCAGCTGCGCCGGCCCTTGTGTCCTGCTGCTGATTTCTGCAATCTGCTAAAATCTGTCAAGTGTTAGCTTATTGTTATAACCTAAATGAGCATGCAAGCATGTGTAGTATCTATATATGAGCATGTTAAACTAATGTGAGCATGATATATTAAGATCGCTTGCTTGAATGGTGAAGTTATAGATATCACAACGAACTTAGAGTTCAAAATGGACATTTACTATTTCTATCCGTTTTAGACATTCTGACTTTTGAGACATGTTTGTATGACCTAGAAACACATGAAATGTATGTTCACTTGTATAGATAAGTTTCATAACGAAATACGAACGTTCAAACCTCATTAGTAACGGAAATGTAAGTTTTATAAACAAACTTTTGATATATGTGTAACACATTGATATTTCTGATTTTTGAGTCATGTTAGTATGAGGTAAAGACGCATGAAAGACATAATAACTTATGTATATATGGTTCATAGTATGACAAGAGCATGTTAGACCTCACTAGCAAACATTTCTAACAAAAATGCAAGTTATGAAGGTTGATATTGACATGAAAAGACCATATATACATTCTGATTTTTCGGGCATGTTTATATAACCTTGAAATGCATGTCGGACCTATTGACTTATGTATACGGATTCCATGATGTAACACGAACATGTTAGTAAGCCTTACTAATAAAAATATAAGTTTTGATTGAGAACCTTAACATGTTATTGCAAGTTTCGTATTCTGGAGTTTACGGACATATGAGATAATACTCGTAGACCCACTCATGTATCATACATGTATATATACCATGCTAGATGCCATGATATCAAGTTAAGCATAATTGAAGTATGTTTTCGAACTAATAACAAGATAGTTACATGTATGCGATGTGAATATTCATGAGTATGCTTAATACAAGTTATATGATTACCGAGCATGTTAGACTTTGCGACTTTATAACCTTGAATGGACTTAAGTTATTAAGGGTATTAACTTAGAACCTATATCATGTAAATTGAACGTAAAAGGGTTGAACGAGCATGAATGTATCCTTTAAATTGAATACATGCTATGTGATATTATATGTTGTTATTTGAAATCAATTTTTGATATTTAACTTATAACAATGCCATAACTTGCTAAATAAAGTATGTTTGGTGCTAGTTGTGGTCTTATGTGATAGTAATAATATATGAAGATGTTTTATTTATAAAAGGAACTCTAGAGATAATAAAGACATAACCAATTTAGTGTTATGATTTACTACAAATGCCATACATGATATAACTATGTTACTTGATTTCATGATGTTTTATAATCTGATTTCGTACGACATGTGTGACATACTATGAAGATGTTTAACTTGAGAGAAGGGATTCCATAGATAATAAAGACCTAATCGGTTAAGCATTATGATGTAATACAATGCTATATGTGTTATAATTGTGTAGTAAGGTTAAGACCTAACTTATATATTGATCGTAGATCCTAGATATGATATGATGTTAAACTATATGACTAATGGATATCATATATATATACGTAACTATATTACGATAGGGATTCAAAAGTGTTGATTTACTTTACGTGGATAGACTACGCTTAAGGCAAGTTTCCTTAAACCCGTTATTGTATTATTTGCAAGTATCCGAACCCTACTTTTATTGTGTTGCAAGTATTCTGTCCTTGTGGTTAGTTATTCAAGGAACGTCGTAAGTAAGTTCCCTAACTTATACTCTTTCATTGTGCAAGCTTCCTTGAAACCGTTCTTGTATATTAATTGCAAGTATCTGACTACTCTTTTATTGAGAAAGTATTTGATTCATACTCTTTATTGAACACATATTCGAGCTTGTACTAACTTTGGTCGTACGAGTAAATAGGTGCTAGAATAATTCTTGCCTTATAAACTTATGTTTCATAGATTGATTTAAATCACGATTATATTCTTTGAATTATTGTTGCGAGTATTAAACTTATAAATTGTTCTTATATACATTGTTGAATTTGTCTACGCCATTTAATTCGGCTAGACCAATATCATGAATTGGAAAACGATCCACACCAATTACCTTGGTGCGGACTCTTATAAATTGACTGAGTTGAACAACCCTTGTAAAAAGGAGAACTATATAGTCGGGGTGCCGACAGTGGTGTGGTAGGTTATGCATAACTCCAGGTACGATAAGTTGATCCCCTAATTGTACTTGGTTAGGTTACCAGAAATATTTTTGGTGATTCTAGTAGAAGTTCGTAGTTCTTAGTGACCACTCAGTATCCAGTATTTATTAATTTAAAACTTTGAATTCATTGGATTCTTTATTAATCTTTGGTCCGCAGCGACACTCAGTGATATCTATTCATTCACTTGAAATTGTTGAAACTCTTGAAACCTTTAGTAACTTCTCGACCCGTAGTGGTCCTTATTTAACTTCACGGAATAGATTTGGAAGTCATTACTATTTATTTTGTTCACAACATTCTTATTTAAAATCCTGAGCGATTAATTATCGTTTTAGCCTTGAGATTTAGAACTGTATATATTCATGTTCACATTTATTGGCATATTACTTGCTGAGCAAATTTGTTGCTCACTCTTGCTTCCCATAAACATTTCAGTTAGGGCAGGGCAAGGTGGAACCCCAGGACAGGACAAATGCGAAGGCAAGGCTATGGAGTAGCTGTGCTTTCTATATTAGGATATTTCTATTATGTTATATTAAGACTTATTTAATGTTATGTATTAAGAAATGTTTGGTTTAAGTTATGCAGTGTATTAGTAATAGTTTCGAGACTTGGGACGAGAATATTTATGTTATATCAATGTAAATTATTCTGTTATTCCATTGTTTGAGATTTTAGTTGTTATTAGAATTAGTACGTGATGAATCGAATTCAAGATCAGTGACGGTCTAAATTTGAGGGCGTCACAGACAACACTAGGATGTCAAGTCAAGCCCCGACGACAACCTCGGGAGATACAGCAGCCCCGACGACAACATCGGGATACCAGATCAACCTTTGTAGACGACCCTAAAGTATCAAATCATCCCCAGAGAAAACTGTGGGAGACCAAGTCAACCTTGGAGACAACCCTGATGAAGAATATTCTCGGCTGGAATCCAACCTGGGAGATAACACCGAGAAAACAGTCGAAAACCTTGCCAATACGAGAGACAACCCTTGGAAGGGTAAAACGTTTATTTTACCAACTTGAAGCCAAATCAAGTCAAAATCAAGCCAAATTGATGCTATGAGGGTCAGAAAGAGTCATAACATCGATCTCGAGTGAAAATAACATAATACAGCTCAACGAAATGGTTACCACAATCTCTTCATTGTCAATCAAGTCTTGGATTTTGTGCTTGAGAGACCAACAGTCTTGAGTGTCATGGCCCGGGGATCCGGAATGGTAAGCACACTTCTTTCTTGGGTCAAAGTTCCGTCCACCGGTGTTGGTTGGTGGAAGGAGTTGAACAATCTTTTTCTGTGTCGTCAACAGCTTTAGCACATTCTCGACTGAATCCCCTAGAGGGGTGAAAGTTCTTCGACGCCTGACCTCCATATTTTTTTGGAATGGAGGATTTGAAGGCTATGCGGAAGCTTGAAAAGGGGTATAATTCCTCCTTTGAATGGGCATACTGTTTGACTCGCCTCTTTGATTCTGTCATTGTAACACTAAGGAAACTTCTTCATCTTTCTTTTTAAGTACCCTCCCGGGATTGTTTCCATAATTTTTGAACTGATATGTTCAGCTACAGCTTCGAGGGCGGTCAGATCCTTTATCTTCTCGGACTTCAGCTCTATTTTTTCCATCTCGCCTTGTTTGATCATTTTAGAGAATGATTTTCCTATGTTTGCTAGGACCCTCTCGTAATATAGGAGCTTCTTAGATGTCGATGAAGGTCATGACTATCTCAGACCCAGTCATGGCTGGGGTGACTTGTGTTGTAACCCGCCTCCATCGTTGGACATATTCTTTGAATGATTCAGTGTTCTATTTCTTGATTTTGGTTATTTGGTATCTATCTTGAGGCAGCTGAGATTGGAAGCTCTATTGGCTGAGGAAGGCATGGGCCAACTCTTCCCAGTTGTGAATCTTGGAGTTATATAGACGGTCATACTAAGATCTTGCCTCTCCAGTTAAACTTTTCTGGAATAACTGCATTCGAAGTTTCTCATCTTCTGTATAGGATCTGAGTTCTCTAATGAATACCTTCATGTGTGTATAAGGGTCTCCCAATCCATCGTATTTCTCAAAATTGAGGACTTAAAATTTCTTGGGATAGCGAGCCCCGGGTAATATACAAAGGTCAGAGTAATTAGCACTGCCGAATGCCCCAGTCCCTTTAATAGACCGGAGAGTTTCTTCCATCTGCTGAACTTTCTTCAGAATGTCATCAGCCTCCTATTCTTTGTTGAGGATGGTGATTTCAGGGGTTTTGTTGGTTGTGTCCTTGTTTTGTGGTCCAGGAATCTGAGTCTCTGTCTTTTCAGTCTCTTGACTGCCACCACTACCACCAGGTGTTCCTGGTTCTGTGGGAGTTTGGGCTTGCTTCCCTTTAAGGGCCTTGCTTTGTTCTCTCAGAAAACTGGCTAATTCAGTTATCTGGTTCTTCAGTCCTTAAAACTCTTCCCTAGATACAATGGTGGATTCTGGTTGAGCACTGGAAGTCATGTCCGTTGATGGACTGAGTGCTTTCTTAGCCTTAGATCTAGTGACAGGACCAATTTTTCACCTAAAACAAAATGTGGGCATGTCAATTTCCTGATGTAGGTAGGGATAGGATGCATGCCATGATGTGGTTTTTTAATCTCATCTTGCAAAACAGAGGTCAGTTATTTTGATAACATGACAGGATGTATATGACAGGAAATGTAAATCTTTCATTATGATATTTACATTGTGTTCCTTTACATTTGGAGTTTAAAACTTGCCATTGAATTGAAAGAGAAAGGTATAAAGAAGCTTCCCATCGAATTTAGTTAATCAGAGGCTGACCTATCTTAGGCTACTCTCGCTACTTTTTGGCATGAAGGTCCCCAAATCATCGCAATCTACTAGAGGGGAAATTAATCAGATCTTTCAACTGGAGCGAATCTGGGTGGTGCATTTTCATGAGCCCCAAAGACTTAGCCATCCCCGGAGATATTACTTGTCACTGGCGGGTTTTGCCTCCCGGAGGAGGAAACACACAACATACATTCACATACATTGTGTCTCACCGTATGCATATGATGACATTAATATATAGTAGGAAAGCATTCATTCGCATTCACCCAATGTAAAGACACAGCATTCACACATTCATTCAATGTAAAGATGCAGTATTCATACATACGTAGATATGAAAGGGAAATGCTTGAAAAGATTTGAACGCGGCCTAAGCCCTCTACTGTCCCCAGTAGAGTCACCACCTGTCGGCGTCGGGAAAAAATTCGTGGGTCGGGTCACAACCCGAATCTTTCTCTCTTCCTAAGTTATCTCTACCCTTACTCTTTTTATTGCGAAAAAAGGTTTTGAAGTGTTTTTATAGGAAAAGGCCAACATGTATCATGTCGACGATTTGTTCATTTTACAAAGTCATGAGTTTATATATTTAAAATGGTTGTACCAACTTAACTGAGTTTGTTTGAAAGGAGGCCCAATTGATGGACACTGTTGAAACTTGATCTTTGTAACCGAAGTTTTGAGCTCGGGGGCTTGGTTAAGTGTGGGGAAGGTGTTAGGAACCCCACAACTCCCGTGTAAATACGGTACCACATCTTTTTAATATTTCCCTTAAAATCTGCAATGTGTGTGTGTGTTGCTTGAAAATTGGGCCTCTATTCGATTAATTGAAAGTAATGCTTTGCTTCGTTGAACTTATATACGAAGGATTTGATTTGATTTTGCAAAAAGTCTTTGATTTGATTTGCAAAAGTGTTTGATTTGATTTGCAAAAGCTTTTCTTTTTGATAAAATTATTGAAATGATGTTTTGCAAGTTGGTTATCAAACTTTTACGCTAACATAGGAATTGAAACTTGTTGATACTTCCATTTTTTATCTTTTTAGCCTTAAGGTATAATTTGAATTGTGATTTATCGGGCTGCGAAGCATCCTCGACCACAAAATAAATATAAGTGTCGGTCTCCTCAGGGGCATGAAAGCCATTGGAGGGACTCTGACATGGTAATCCATATTTTTTCACTATGTTGAGACCTTAAATTCGGATAACCGTTTTATGGTCTTTTTGTATGTACATTTTTATAGAAAAACTGGCAGGGTACATTTGTAACCTTGAGTTTGTCCATCGTGGGAATCAGATTCATGATCAATTTGATCATGAATCCCACGATTCCTAGGCTCACATATGAGTAGCCAATAAACCTGCACAGCTCAAATTTGCATGAAAATCTATATACATCCTCACGTCGCAATAGAACTAAGGATTCATCAGTAAATCCTGACTGCGGATGGCCAAAGCGTCTCGTTCCCACTAGATAGCAATCTAAGGGCCGCGAGGTTGCTTTTACAACTGAAACTAGAAAGAAAGCTAGAATTAAATAAATCTCAGCCATTCTAGCTCCCCGATTTTGTTTGTACCTATTTTGAACCGTTTAAAAGCTAGAGTTGGCATGATTTAATTAAATCTAGTCCGCTCGTAGAAATATCAGTGCCGATTCATGTCCAATGAATATTTAAAGCAACAGTTCAATAAAAATGAGTAAAGCAATATATATATATGATTATATATACGAAAGTTGTAAAGGGCGATGGGTTTTCACGCCGGTGCCTAGACTGGAATTGAAATATATATATATATATATATATATATATATATATATTTATATTTATAAAAGCCGCGGAATGATCCATGCTGGACAGAATTGAAATATATATAGAAAAATAGTAAAAAGGGTGATGGATTTTCACGCCTGTGCTCGGACTGAAATATAAATATATATATATATATATATATAGTTAAATATTGACAG
This sequence comes from Panax stipuleanatus, assembly GCA_020205555.1. Lineage (NCBI taxonomy): Eukaryota > Viridiplantae > Streptophyta > Magnoliopsida > Apiales > Araliaceae > Panax > Panax stipuleanatus. The sequence continues at coordinate 68,546,927 of CM035123.1, read as the reverse complement.
AAAAGTAGTCAACCAAGACTGGGAAGATAACCCAGTGTGGTGAAGGCTACTTATATATGCAGAAATATATATATAAATAGTAAAAAGGCCACAGAATGATCCAGGCCGAACTGAAATATAAATATATATATATATAGACAGAAACGTAGTTAAACCAAGACTGGGAAGATAACCCAGTGTGGTGAAGGCTGCTTATATATGCATAAATATATATAGAATCAGTAAACTACCGCGGATTTGACATCCAGGCTTGACATAATTGAAAAGTTAGTATATATACAGTTAAATATATACAAAAAAAAAGAAGCCAAACCCAGACTGGGAAGATAACCCAGTTCGACGAAGTTGCTAATAACAAAGATGCAAGTGTATAAAAGCTGCTAGAAGCGACGGATCGTCAATTCGAGTTGTAGAAATGCTAGAAAATGTGTTTATGTACAAAAATGTACCAAAAGTTGACAAAAACGGCCACAGAACTGAGTTCCGGGCATATTTAGAAAACGAAATTTGATGCACAAGTGGAAAACAGTGTAAAGAAGTAGTATAAACTTGCTGATCGTAAAAATACTCACAATGGACTGCTACACGGGCTTTTTGCCAAATCGTAGGCTTTAAACGTCCGAATCTACCAGTTATTTTCTGATATGTGGTATTATATGGGTATATCTACGTGTTAGAGTTAAAAAATTTAGGTTTGGAAAACAAAAAAATAGCCAGAAAACCAAACGGGCAGAGGTTCAGAGCGTTTCTGAATTCTTCAAATGAAAGGGGGGGTGCCCTCTTATTTATAGACCAGGGAGCCTCCACTCTACCTGCCGATGCTGCAGGTAGAAGTACATGCACTCCGAGCAACGCGAGGTCGAAGTCGAAACTTTCTAACTTTTAATCGGAGCGTCCGTTTGAGGAGTACGATACCTTTCCAAAAATCCCTCGTCGAGAGTGTCACAATGACATGGGATAAAGCATTTTCCAAGTCCAAGAAGACTGGTTCATAACCAGGTCTTCGATTCCCCGCAATTTATTCGTTGAGCTGTCTTGCGCTGTTTGCACTCGAAATCATTGTCATGGTTCGTTATGACCTTGTTGGCATCAATTCGGCTTGAGTTTAACCGAATCGGCTTGAAGTTAACAAAATAACCATTTTGCCCCTCTCGGGTTTGCCTTTAGTGTCAGCATGGTATTTGGTTGACTTCTTGGGGTTGTTTCCAAGACTTGGATCCCATTCGAGTTTGTTTATCCTCAATGTTGTCTATGAGGCTGACTTGGTCACTCCAGGTTTTCCTCTGGAGATGTTGTGGAGCTTCAGGTTTGTTTCTGAAGTTGACCTGACTTCCCGAGTTGAGATCGGGGATGACATGTACCTCACGGGTTGAGAACGGGGCTGACTTGTGCTTCCCGGGTTGAGACCGGGGCTGACCTGTAACTCCCTGGGTTGAGACCGGGGCTGATATGTACCTCTTGGGTTGAGACTGGGGCTGATCTGTATCTCCTGGGTTGAGATCGGGGCTGACCTATACTTCTCGGGTTGAGACAGGGGCTGACCTGTACCTCCCAGGTTGAGACCAGGGACTGAGTTGATGGCCCGGTATTGAGACCGGGGCTGACTTGATGGCCCAGTTTTGAGACCGGGGTTGATTTGATGACCCAGTATTGAGGCCGGGGTTGATTTGATGGCCCGATATTAAGACTGGGGTTGAGCTGATGACCTGGTATTGAGACCAGAGTTGAGTTGATGGCCCGGTATTGAGATCGGGGTTGATTTGATGACCCGGTATTGAGACCGGTGTTGATTTGATGACCCGATATTAAGACCGGGGGTTGAGTTGATGAACCTCTATTGAGACCGGAGTTGAGTTAATGGGCCGGTATTGAGACCGGGGTTGATTTGATGGCCCGGTATTGAGACCGGGGTTGAGCTGATAACCCGGTATTGAGACCGGGGTTGATTTGATGACCCGGTATTGAGACCGGGGTTGAGTTAAAAAGACGGTTTTGCCATCTTATATTGTTAGTAACTGGGAAAGGAAATTTCGAGTGTCTACAGACAAGCCCAAACTAAACCTCGATCAAACCACCACTGTCAATATCGAAACCTTAAAAAACTTTAAAGAAATTCAGATAGGCCTAGACCTCACCCAAGACCAAAAAGCCGACCTGATTGAACTCTGAACGTAGTTCCAAGATGTGTTTGCATGGTCACATGAAGACATGATTGGCTTGTCTACTGTCATTGTCATCCATCGATTTCCCATCAAAGATGGATTCAAGCCAGTCAAGCAAAAGCTCAGGCGATTGAAACCCGAGTGGAGTCTGAATGTCAAATAAGAGGTTGTTAAATAAATCAAAGCCGGTATCATCATAGTGTCAACATACCCGGAGTAGCTGTCAAACATAGTCCCCGTGCCTATGCTCGGAGGGAAGGTCCGAGTATGTGTGGATTACCAGGATTTGAATAAAGCTTGTCTCAAAGATAACTTCCCAGTACCTTTCATCCACATCTTGATAGATAATACGACACAGTATGACATGTATTCTTTTATGGATTACTTTGCTGGATACCATCAAAGCATGGTCGCTGAAGAGGACAGGGAGAAAACAACCTTCATCACTCCCTGGGGAACTTTTTGTTAAAGACGTTTATCTTTCGGCCACATTAATGCCGGTGCCACATATCAGCTAGCCATAATGGCCCTTTTTCACGACATGATGCAGAAAGAAATAGATGTCTATGTGGATGACATCATCGTCAAATCCCGAAAGGAGGATGACCACATCAGCCATCTCAAGAAACTTTTCAACAGGTTGCACATGTACAACCTAAAGCTAAACCCAGCCAAATGTGCTTTTGGTGTCAAATCAGGCAAATTATTGGGATTTCTAGTGAGTAATAGAGGCATTGAGCTGGATCCCGCCAAGATTAAAGCCATCACCGAGATGCCCGTGCCCCAGACAGAGAAGGAAATACTAGGATTCTTGGGGAGAATCAATTTCATAAGCAGGTTCATTTCTTAACTCACAGCAACATGTGAACCCATCTTCAAACTGCTACGGAAGAAATCCTCCACAAAATGGAATGAAGATTGTCAAAAAGCTTTCCTTTCCATCAAGAAGTAGTTGATCAAAGCACCTGTGTTGGTACCCCCGAGGGACGAGGTTCCCCTGTTTATGTACCTATCCATCAATTCCAAAGCAATGGGATGTATACTGGGGAAGAAAGATTATAGAAGCAAGGAAAGAGCTATTTATTACCTCAACAAAAGATTCAGCAGAGGCGAGCAGAGGTACACCCTGATTGAAAGGATCCACTGTGCATTAGCATGGGCCGTCATGAGATTACAACATTATCTGTATGGGCACACGACCTACCTTATATCCCGCATGGATCCATTAAAGTACGTGTTCATCAAACCCATGATCAATTACCGATTGTCCAAATGAAAGTTGATTCTACAATAGTTCGACATTGTCTACGTGACTTAGAAGTCCATCAAAGGTCAGAGGATTGCAGATCAATTGGCCGAAGCACCGTCAAGGGATTTTGAACCCTTGAAAACTTTTTTCCAGGACGACAGGATTATGGCAATTCAACAAATCCCTCAAGAGAATACAGTCTAACCTTGAAAAATGTATTTCGATGAAGTCGTGAACATGGAAAGTGCCGGAGCTGGGGCAGTCCTTGTCTCTTGTATAGGAGAACGGTATCATGTGGCTACCAAGTTTTAGTTTGTCAATGACAACAACACGGCTGAGTATGAAGGCTGCATCATGGGGTTAAAACTAGCCTAGTCCATGGGTATCAAGCGTCCACTAGTCTTTGGGGATTCTGAGTTGATTATCAGACCAACCACCAGGGTGTATCACCCCAAAGAATTGCATTTGCTATTGTATCATCGATAAGTTATCAAGATGTCCATGGAGTTTGAAGATATAACTTTCCTCCACATCCCTCGAGGTAGGAATGACTTTGTTGATGCATTGGCAATGTTGGCTTCCTTGATCCACATATCTGATAGAAGGGGAATTCCTGACATCAAATTCACAAGCTAAAAGGCCCCATCATATAGGAATTACATTGGAGAAATATTAGATGAAATACCTCCTATCAGACAGCCTTGGTATCAAGATATAACAGAATATCTCCGAGATGGATCTACACATGCTGGGGCAAGCCAAGCCGGAAGAAAGCGGATTCATAAGATGGCTATGAAGTTCTATCTGAGTGGCGATGCACTCTATAAAAGGGATGCTAGAATAGGCCTTTTAAGATGTCTCGATAAGGATCAAGCACAGAGACTGATGGATGAAGTACACGGCGGAGTCTGTGGTCCACACACGAGAGGTCATTTGCTGGCCAAGAAAATATTGAGAACCGGGCATTACTGGATCTCTCTCAAAGCTCACTTTAATGATCACGTCAGAAGATGCTACCAATGCCAAGTCCATGGGAATGCCATACTGTTAGCTTGTTTTGGTGTTAACAAAATAGACACAAACACATGCAAGTATACATGATCAACAAGTAATATATAATAAGTAAAGATCGTTCCCACGGAGAAAAGCCTCTAATCTATCATGCAACAACTTTATAGTTATTTATGGTTTCTTAAAGGGGTAAATAAGATGTGAATTACTAACTAGAATGATTAACAAATAAAATTAACTAATTAACAAACTATTGATTCAAATTGGAAAGATATGGGATCCAAATGTCACTTAATACATCATCCAAACTATACACCGCATGTTAAGCCTAATTAATTACTTCGGATTGCTAGTCAAGAGCACAAAGGTGAGAAATGGCTATCTTTCGATAAACCAAGTCCATATCACATAACCACAAAAGAGATAGAATTCATATGAACATCAATATTACCTAACTCACTATATGTCTATGTGAATTACAATTTAAGCACAAGTTCTCTCAAATAACTACACACGGTAAGCCGATAGACGTCTATCCGGATTACGAATCACAAAACCTGTCACATGCAAATTTTATGAACGTATGCTAACATGGCCAAATCTGAATTTGTACTTCCTTTTTCAATTCCATATAAATGATTAAGGTAGATGGTGATTAAGCATCTAAACACAAAGCACAACCATGCTAGGCAATCCATACATAATCAATAACACATAACAAAGATGCATATAAATCTGAACTAAACAATTAGCTCCATTAAAATCCCATAATAGTTCATCTCTGAACCAATAACCATTATAGGATTTGATCTAAGCATTGAAATCAAATAATGAAAGAGAAGAGAATAGAGAGATAAGGATAGTGCAAATCTGATATTCCTCCTTCCAAAATAAGCCTTCACGATCCAAGCTCAAAATCACAATCAAATCTAATTCAAAACCCTAAGTAACTAAAATCTAATAAGAGCAAAGAGAGAAGCCAAAAATGGTAGACTATAGCTATAAACTCTTTCTAGCTCTTCAAAAACCCTAAAATTAGAAATAACAAATGTAGAATAGAATGTCTTGTAACTTGCAAATACACCCATATAAGGAAAACACGCTACAACAATATTTTAAGTGAAAGTCAACTCTGGTCGAAAGTTAACTGGCGCGACCGCGCGTCCCCATAGGTCATTTGGGGTGCGGGCGCATTGATCTGCATGTCGGCTACCTCCTGGCGTGGGTGAGCCGAGTTTAGCATTCAAGCTGGCGCCGCCGCTACTGGTTTTCTATGCATGCTGATGCTGGTGTTTTGCTGGTGCAATAATGCTGCCTTAGTTACTACTTTTCTCTCTTCTTTCTTCTTTCCTTAGCCACTCATCAGATGCCATTCCACGTCCCCATGATATGCTCCTTCTTCAGATCACCACATGCTCACCATTTTGCCTTCCAGTCATTCCATGCCATATGAATCTCCTTTAATGCAACCTATAAAACAAAGATAAAAACATAAAAAGATACTAAAACACTTGAGATTTAAGCCATAATTCTAATAAGTAGATAGCCAATAAGTAGATATAAAACCTACTTATCACATACACTCTCCTCCAAACGAACTGCATAATATGAGTTTGCCTATGGCCTTTTTCTATGTGGGGAATAGATGTGATTGGGCCAATAGAACCCAAAGCCAGCAATGGTCATCGATTCATCTTCACAATGATCGATTACTTCACCAAATGGGTTGAAGCTGCCTCTTTTCCCAAAGTCACCAAAGAGGTAATCATTGGTTTCATCAAAAATAATGTTATCTGTCGATATGGACAACCGGAGGTGATCATATCTGATAATGCCAAAAATCTAAACAACCAGATGATGAGAGAGTTATGAAGCAAGTTCCATATCAAGCATCTCAATTCCGTCATCTATCGGCCCAAGAAGATCATGTAGAAAATGTCCGCCAATTACAAAGGATGGCCTGACCTATTGCCTCTGACTCTGTTAGCATATAGGACGTCAATGCGTACTTCTACTGGGGTTATCCCATATTCATTGGTCTATGGCATGGAAGCATTACTTCTCATAGAAGTAGTAATGGAGTCCCTAAGAGTGTTAATAGACGCTCAGATGGAAGAAGATCAGTGGTTGCAAAAGCGGTACCACCTGTTGTCCTTGATAGATGAAAAAAGGGCTACAACCATTTTCAATGGGGGTTTATATCAACAAAGGAATGCTCGGTCATGCAACAAGAAAGTTCGACTCTGGCTGTGATGCCCCCAAATTCGGACAGCCACAGTCGCCTCAAATTTGGTTCGTCACGTTCTACAATCTAATACAATAATAATATACTGCACAACGGAATAACATAATACTACGAATAGATTACATTTATTTAATATAATCATTCACGTCCCAAGGTCTCGTAACTTAAACATCGATTACATCTTAACATAGCTTAAGGGTACGTAATCATAACTAATACATAATAAAAACCTATTACATAAGCATAAGAGTTCTTCATAATATAAAGCTACTCCATAGCCTTGCCTTTGCCCTTGTCGGTGCCTGAAGGTCCACCCTGCTCTGCCTTAACTGAAATGTTTTTAGGGGAAAAGTAAGAATGAGCAACAAGTTTGCTCAGTAAGTAATATAGCAATAAAGGATCAATATAGTTTTTAGTTCTCAAGGGTACAACAAAAAATGATAGTTCAAGGATAGCAAGAAGTATCAATAGTTTTCAACAATAGTCGCTAAGGACTTAAGATAACAATAAGATTCAAGGTTTAACCTTTTCACAGTTCAAGAATAATGAATACTGAGCAGTCACTAAGGACTATGAACTTCTACTAGAAATAACAGAAATATACTGATAATCCAGTAAAACAAGTATAACAGGTGATCAGCCTAAAGTACCCTATATTATGCATAATATTCAATCGTACTCAAGTGCGCACGTCGGTCTCCCGACAAATATAGTTTTTCCTTCAAAGAAGGTTGTTCATCTCAGTCAGTACAAGATTTTCGCACCAATCAATTGGTTTGGATAGTTTTCTAATCATGATATAGGTCTAGCCAAATCAAATGGCATATATTGCTCTTTCAATGTATATAAGAACAACAATAAGTTCAATACTCGATATTATAGTTTGAAGAAAATAATCAACTTTATCTTAGCTATAAAGCAATGATTTATAAGACATGAATCATAATTTCAATGGTTTACTCGTACGACAAATAATAGTACAAGTCTAAGCAATATTCAATAAGGAGTATGGTTCGAGAACTTGCTCAATAAAAGAGTATAGTTCGGATACTTACCTTAAGCGTAGATTACAACTTATAGCTTATCAACACTTCGAATTCCTATCGTAATATATTTACATGTATAGGATATTCATTAGCTAAGTATATTCGGTACACAAGCTCGATATGTAAGTTAAATATACACATATAATTCTACTTAGTCGTATAACCTTATACGTACGTCACTACGTACTTATACACATGTAGCACGAAATCAGTACATAATACATTATGAAATCACATAACATAGTTATATCACGTATGTCGTTGTAGTAAATCATAACACTAAGTTGATTATGCCATTATTATCTATGGAGTTCCATTTATAAGTTTAAATATCATCATGGTATACTATCAACACTTATAACATATAATAGTAGTGTTCAAACCATGTTTAGCAGTTTAGGCATCAATATCAGTCAACTTGCAAAATCAAAAAATAAGCAGAATGCATCAGGTCTAAAAACAGACTGGCGCAGCTGCACCCTGGTTAAGCCTAGGGACGGCGCAGCTGCGCTATCCCCTGGCCAGACCAGAGTTGGGCTTTTGCCTGCTGCTTTTGTCCAAATCATAAACATACATTGACACATAGTATATATACATGTTAAAGATCCTTTCATGCATGTAACGTCCATATAAGTCCAACCTTTCATGTTATAGTCCTAGATTAACATCTTTAATGACTTAAGGCTATACAAGGTCATGAATTCATATAGGCTATCTGATAGTAGTGTGCATACAAGCCAATCATGTATGATGATAAAGCACGTACTTTGTAAACAATCTTATTTATTTATTAATAAAATATTCATTTATTAAAGGCATTTAATTATCTACATGTTGCTGTTTTTATAATATGTAAATAACCCATAGTTTTAAGCAATGCTTTTAGAATCATGATGATGATCATGCTAATGAGATCTAAATTCTTAGAAAGTTTTAAAACTAAAATAGTTCCCAATCGTGGGATTACTAAAAAGGGGATTAGTAAATCCGGATAGATTGGTACATATGTTGCTTGCTCATTGGATGAGGATGATTGATCTCATGATCATTTGTGTGGAGACACTAAAGCAAGTATGTAGGTGCTTATTGGAGAATAAGTTCACTGAACGTGATTCGCTATGGAATACCTAATGGAGTTTTACTCGCATGTCAATAGGAATTCCTAATATGATAGTAGTACAAGTGATCCTTGGACTTGAGATCATCATAATATCTTGTATGTAACAAATTATACTTTGACTTGTTCCTTAAGACCTTTTAAGGCATATATAGGGTATGCTTGGGTATAATGAGTTACATATGGAGATAATGAATGATCAATAAAGAATCTACCACCTCTAGTAAAAAAAGCAGATATGTCCTATGTGATTCATTAAATGACAACCCAGGAATCCTTGGCCAAGGTGAAATGAAATTAGAAAGGAGTTTCTAATTTGCATTATTTGGAGTTGTGCATTTTCTAATCGAAATACATATAATTAAATAAAATAAGACTTGACAGTAAATCCATGTCTTATATTTAATTGGGACATTGTATGGTGGATGATTGAATTGTATGGTAACTATTAACTCACAGGTTCTTTTATGATTAATGTTGAAATCTATATTATCTGAAAAGTCGTTGATCGCTAGGGAGGCTTATCCCTATTGTAGAATAAATGTTATTTATTTAAATAGATTATTAGTTTAATTTATTTATTTAAATAAGATTAGAATTGTTCTAATTGATTTATTCACAACCGGTTTAATATGGGGAACCTAAAGGGTCACACCATAAAAGGAAAAATAATTATTTAAGAAGGTAATGGCATAATCGTAATAATGCATTAAGTATAATTAATTTAATCTATAGTGATAGAATAAATTAAATAGCTTAATGTTTATTATTTAATATTTTAAAAATATTAAATATAAATTAATAAGAGGAGTCTTATTAATATTATTATAATTATTATTATTTTAATCTCTAAAGGAGTTTAGTAATTAATTTAATATTAGTACTCTCATTTATTCCTAATAAGATTAGGAGACAAATTAATTAAATGAATTTAATTAATTATTCCCATGTGGTGGGAAGCCTAAATTAATTAAAAGAAATCCCATGTCTAATAGGATTAGAAGGGTTGACTAATATCTATATAAGGGAAGTCTTATAATAGATATTAGATGATGCAATTCTAATTGTTGGAGAGTACTCCTTTTCTATAGAGGATAGAAAACTAAGCCAACCACCCTCCTTCTTGATAATTCATCTTCCTTGGTGGATCACCTCTAGAGGCCAAACACTTGGGTGGCTAACGTTGATCAAAGGAAGGAATCTAACCCAGAAATTCAAGGAGATCACGAAGAACAAGGAGTTGAACTCGTACCAGTGGAAGCTTCGTTTTACAAGGGTATGATTCCATAACTTCTTTTTTATCGTTTTAAATTAATAATTTGCATAAAGGATGATCCGGGTAATGGTTTTGTAGAAATTTTTTTAAACTCTAATATACCATGCTTCCGCTAATTTTTGCAATTTGATTACGTCACGATTTCGTACAAACCCAACAGTGGTATCAGAGCCAAACCTTTATGCAATTATTAATTATTTTAATTTCATATACATATGGGTATGTATTTAAAATAATTTATTGGGCATAATTTTATTGTATAAAATTATTGTTTTAAAGAAAAAAAAATGACTTTTTTTTTTTTTGGGACGAATCACAAATTTTTTTTTGGGGTGCTAATCTTGAATTCTGCAAAGAAAATGTGTTGTCTCTTTCTTACTCCAAAAAGAAGGTGACCCATCAGGAAAGGACTCTTTTAATAAACCTGCAGGACTCTTTTAATAAAAGAAGGTGACTTCTTTTAAAAAAATAAATATGATATATTTATATATTATATTCTAAATAATTTTATAATTAAAATAAAGAGTTTATTTTAATCTTGAAATTGGATTTCATGCAATTTAAAATTGCCCATTAAATGATACTCATATATATATGGAATGTTTTAATTCATGAGATGAATATTTATTTATTGATATATATGGTGATATGTATGATAATAAATGGGGATTAATTATGGACTATTTGACCAATGTGATTGGATTTTATTTTAGTTGAATGCTTGAATGAATGGGTTTTATTAAATGGGGTTTGTGTATCTCGTCTTCTCTAATTTTTTTTTCTTGATGTAAAATTATATCTCCCTCCTATGTACTTCCCCTTGACTGCTGATCAAGGTTTCTATTTAAATTAAATAGTTTAATATAATAGAAATAGTTAGAATTATCTTGAAAAAATTGGAGACCAAGGAGCAAGGAGCGCGTGAAGACCCGTTTGTATGGAGCCCGGGTTTAAATGTAATAGTTATATTTAAATTTAAATTCTTGCACTCCTAGGTTTGACCTTTTGGTTCACTTGGTGGCTCTAGTGAACCAAACTAGAATAAAAGTCCATAATCAATCCGAGTAGAATATAGTATTCTATATTGCATGCTAAATATTATATATATTATATTTTATGCAAACATGCTTTGCATGTTTAATAAAATGACGCGTATTTTATATATATATATGTGCATGCGCGCTAAACAAGATGAGATAAATAATAACAAACCCCTCAAAGAAATAATATTAAGTCCGAAGCGTTCAAATGATATTTGGAATATCGAACGTCGCCTTCTAGCATGATAAATTAATAGAGTATTAAATATTTAATATGAGCTTGTTGTGCTATCCACAAGGCAAGTATTGCATATTTAAGATGTTAATTAATCACATTTGATGCCTATCAAGAAAATTGAACGATCTAGTCTTGTTGTGCTATCCACAAGGACGAACATTTTTCTTTTTTGAATTTATGGAAGTGCTAGGCTGGACTTAACTTAAATTATTTTAGTTCGGATGTGCACACACTTGACCATTATGATTTAAGAGGCAAAATAAAAGGAGTTATATAGTGATGTAATTGACAAGAGTTGTCTACCTATTTATTTGTATATCGCTTGTTGTGCTATCCACAAGGTTATATACATTTGAAATGGGATCCTTATTCTCACTAGCAAATCTTTAATTAGATGTTGCCGAACTATATAAGTGAGGGTAATATAGTTTGATAAAAATAGTGGGAGATACCAATTTAAAATAAAGACCTAAATTTATTTTGGTATGCAAAATTAATAAAATGAATGTTTGCTAAAATGTTGTTTTTCACATGCAGAATTTTAAAAATGTCAAAATCACTAATTTCACTGCGAAGCATACTTGATGCTAATAAGCTTACCGGGCCGAATTATACGGACTGGCTAAGAAATCTGAGAATAGTTCTCACTGCTGAAAAGATTTCTTATGTCCTAAACTCACTTGTCCCTGGAACTGTTCCAGAAACAGCCTCTGAGGAAGAGATTGCCACCATTGTAAAGTGGCAAGATGATGCATATGTGGCTCAATGCATCATGCTCGCATCCATGAATAACGAGTTTCAGCGTCAGCACGAAAACATGGATGCTCCTACTATGTTGATTCACCTCAAGGAGTTATATGGTGAACAAAGTAGGACTGCTAGATATGAGATATCTAAGGAGCTCTTCCAATTTCGGATGACCAAGGGCAAAGTGAACATAAAGGAACAAAAGAAATCTGATCCAGCTAGCAAAGGAATGTGCTTCCATTGCAACGAGCCGGGTCATTGGAAGAGGAACTTCAAGAAGTTTCTGGCAAAGAAGAAGCTTGGAGAAGCTTCGACTTTCAATCAAGGTTGGTTCATGATTGAAATTAATTTTTCAGAAAGTCAAAATTCTACTTGGGTATTGGATACCGGCTGTGGTTCTCACATATGTAATAATGTGAAGGGACTGGTCAAAAGTAGAAAGCTGAACAATGATGAGGTGATCCTACGAGTGGGGAATGGAGCAAAGGTTGCTGCATTAGCTGTAGGAACTTATTATTTAGCAATGCCTTCGGGCAAGTCCATTTATCTTAATAATTGTTATTATGTTCCGAATATTATTAAAAACATTATTTTAATTTCTATATTAGATATGGAAGGATTTAACGTTGTTATAAAGAACAATAGTTGTTCTATTTATAAAGACGATATTTTATATGGTGTTGGAAATTTGCGAAATGGACTTTATACACTTGACTTACAAGAAAATATTTTTCAAATTGAACAAACTAAGAAAAGGAAAAGAGATGATATTAATTATACCTACATGTGACACTGTAGACTCGGTCATATCAATGAAACAAGATTATCCAAGTTACATAAAGATGGGCTCCTTGAGTTATCTGATTATAAATCATATCCAACTTGGGAATCTTGTCTCATGGGTAAAATGACTAAATCTCCTTTTAGTGGAAAAGGAGAAAGAGTTACAGAGTTGTTGGCATTGATTCACACAGACGTTTGTGGACCTATGACAACAAGTGCACGGGGTGGGTATTCTTATTTTATTACTTTCACTGATGATCACTCAAGATTTGGATATGTGTATTTAATGAAATACAAGTCAGAATCATTTGAAAAGTTCAAAGAGTTCAGAAGTGAAGTAGAGAAACAAATGGGCAAGAGTATAAAGATACTTCGATCAGATTGAGGTGGAGAATACTTAAGCGGTGAGTTTCTCAATTGTCTCAAAGAAAATGGTATAATCTCACAATGGACTCCTCTAGGTACACCACAGTTAAATGGAGTATCTGAAAGGAGAAATCGAACACTGTTGGACATGGTTCGATCTATGATGAGTTTTACCGACCTTCCAATTTCCTTCTGGGGATATGCCTTAGAAACGGCTGCATACCTACTTAACATGGTACCTACCAAATCCACCCCAAAGACTCCATATGAGATGTGGAAGGGGAGGAAACCAAATCTTAAGTATGTTAAGACTTGGGGTTGTCCAGCTTATGTTAAAAAGTTTGAAAATGATAAGCTACAGACTAAATCCGATAAGTGTAGATTTGTGGGATACCCTAAAGAAACTTTAGGGTGTTATTTCTATCATCCAACTGATCAAAAGGTGTTTGTTGCGAAACATACTGCCTTCTTGGAAAAGGATTTTATCCATGAAGGGAGTCAGTGGGAGTAAGATATATCTTGAAGAAGTTCAAGACCCATAAATTACCACGAATCAAAGTTAGGTACCTGACAATGTAGAAGAACCTACTATACCACACCCTGTTCGTAAATCTGGAAGAGTACCAAAGATACCTGAGAGATATAGATTCGTTATAGAGGATGACGATGAGGTACACATCATGAATGATGATGATCCATTGAATTACGAACAGGCTATGAGTAATAAAGACTCAGGGAAATGGCTTGAAACTATGAAATCCGAAATGGACTCCATGTATGAAAACAAAGTATGGACTTTGATTTCACCACTTGAAGGCATTAAGCCTATTGGGTGTAAATGGGTCTTTAAAAGAAAGACTGGAGCGGAGGCAAGGTAGAGACCTATAAGGCCCGACTAGTTGCAAAAAGTTTCAAACAAAGACAAGGAGTTGACTATGATAAAACCTTTTCACAAGTAGCTATGCTCAAGTCCATTTGGATTTTGCTTGCGATTGCAGCTTATAACGACTATGAGATCTGGCAGATGGACGTGAAAACGGCCTTCCTCAATGGGAAACTTGAGGAGGATGTGTATATGACACAGGCAGAGGGATTTGTTTCAAAGGTTGGAACAAATCAAGTCTTTAAGCTGCAACGATCTATTTATGGATTGAAGCAAGCTTCTCGTAGATGGAACATTCATTTTGATGAGACAATCAAAGAGTTTGATTTTATCAAAAACGACGATGAACTATGTGTGTACAAGAAGGTTAGTGGGAGCGCAGTTTCATTCCTTGTATTATATGTTGATGATATATTACTGATTGGGAATGACATTCCTATGCTACAATCGATTAAAATCTGGTTATCTAAACACTTCTCCATGAAGGACTTGGGAGAAGCATCCTATATTTTGGGGATAAAGATCTATAGAGATAGATCTAAAAGGATGCTTGGTTTATCCCAAGGAACGTACATTGATGCAATGCTAAAGAGATTTAGCATGGAAGATTCCAAAAGAGGTCTCATGCCGATGAGCCATGGAATACATCTCTCTAAGAAACAGGCCCCAAAGACACCTGAGGAGAGAGCCCGTATGAGTAAGATCCCTTATGCTTCTGTAATAGGATCTATCATGTACGGTATGATATGTACTAGACCGGATGTTGCTTATGCACTTAGTGTAACGAGCAGATACCTGTCGAATCCAGGAGAAGAGCACTGGAAGGCAGTGAAGAATATCCTAAAATACTTGAGAAGGACTAAGGATATTTTTCTTGTCTACGGTGGGTCTGAATTAAAACTCGAGGGCTTCACAGACTCAAGTTTTCAAACGGACCAAGATGACAGTAAATCTATTTCGGGGTATGTTTTTACCTTGAACGGAGGCGCAGTGAGTTGGAAGAGTTCCAAACAGCAAACAGTTGCTGATTCAGTGACAGAGGCAGAGTATATAGCTGCAAGTGAAGCTGCAAAGGAAGCTGTTTGGATGAAGAAGTTCATAACTGAACTTGGTGTGGTTCCTAGCATTGGAGAAGCAGTTCCCGTTTACTGTGACAACACAGGAGCAATTGCACAGGCTAAGGAACCCAGGTCTCATCAGAAATCTAAACACGTGTTGCGGCGATTTCACTTGATCAGGGAGATCATTGAAAGAGGAGACGTCACCTTGGAGCGTGTAGACTCTCAAGAAAACATTGCAGATCCATTTACTAAAGCTTTAACACAACAGCAGTTTGATCGTCACTTAGAGAAGATGGGTATGAGATACCATGGCGATTGGCTTTAGTGCAAGTGGGAGATTGATAGTAGTGTGCATACAAGCCAATCATGTATGATGATAAAGCACGTACTTTGTAAACAATCTTATTTATTTATTAATAAAATATTCATTTATTAAAGGCATTTAATTATCTACATGTTGCTGTTTTTATAATATGTAAATAACCCATAGTTTTAAGCAATACTTTTAGAATCATGATGATGATCATGCTAATGAGATCTAAATTCTTAGAAAGTTTTAAAACTAAAATAGTTCCCAATCGTGGGATTACTAAAAAGGGGATTAGTAAATCCGGATAGATTGGTACATATGTTGCTTGCTCATTGGATGAGGATGATTGATCTCATGATCATTTGTGTGGAGACACTAAAGCAAGTATGTAGGTGCTTATTGGAGAATAAGTTCACTGAACGTGATTCGCTATGGAATACCTATTGGAGTTTTACTTGCATGTCAATAGGAATTCCTAATGTGATAGTAGTACAAGTGATCCTTGGACTTGAGATCATCATAGTATCTTGTATGTAACAAAATATACTTTGACTTATTCCTTAAGACCTTTTTGTTGGGTTTGTACGAAATCGTGACGCAATCAAATTGCAAAAATTAGCGGAAGCATGGTATATCAGAGTTTAAAAAATTTCTACAAAACCATTACCCGGATCATCCTTTATGCAAATTATTAATTTAAAACGATAAATAAGAAGTTATGGAATCATACCCTTGTAGAACGAAGCTTCCACAGGTACTAGTTCAACTCCTTGTTCTTCGTGATCTCCTTGAATTTTCGGGTTAGATTCCTTCCTTTGATCAACGTTAGCCACCCAAGTGTTTGGCCTCTAGAGGTGATCCACCAAGGAAGATGAATTATCAAGAAGGAGGGTGATTGGCTTAGTTTTCTATCCACTATAGAAAAGGAGTACTCTCCAACAATTGAAATTGCATTATCTAATATCTATTATAAGACTCCTCTTATATAGATATTAGTCAACCCTTCTAATCCTATTAGACATGGGATTTCTTTTAATTAATTAAACTCCTTTAATTAATTTAGGCTTCCCACCACATGGGAATAATTAATTAAATTCATTTAATTAATTTGTCTCCTAATCTTATTAGGAATAAATGAGAGTACTAATATTAAATTAATTACTAAACTCCTTTAGAAATTAAAATAATAAAAATTATAATAATATTAATAAGACTCCTCTTATTAATTTATATTTAATATTTCCAAAATATTAAATAATAAATATTAAGCTATTTAATTTATTCTATCACCATAGATTAAATTAATTTCACTTAATGCATTATTACGATTATGCCATTACCTTCTTAAATAATTATTCTTCCTTTTATGGTGTGACCCTTTAGGTTCTCCATATTAAACCGGTTGTGAATAAATCAACTAGAATAATTCTAATCTTATTTAAATAAATAAATTAAACTAATAATCTATTTAAATAAATAATATTTATTCTACAATAGGGATAAGCCTCCCTAGCGATCAACGACTTTCCAGATAATATAGATTTCAACATTAATCATAAAAGAACCTGTGAGTAAATAGTTACCATACAATTCAATCCTTCCACTATACAATGTCCCAATTAAATATAAGACATGAATTTACTGTCAAGTCTTATTTTATTTAATTATATGTATTTCGATTAGAAAATGCACAACTCCAAATAATGTAAATTAGAAACTCTTTTCTAATTTCATTTTACCTTGGCCAAGGATTCCTGGGTTGTCATTTAACGAATCACATAGGACATATCTCCTCCTTTACTAGAGGTGGTAGATTCTTTATTGATCATTCATTGTCTCCATATGTAACTCATTATACCCAAGCATACCCTTTTATATACCCTAAAGGGCTTTAAGGAATAAGTCAAAGTATAATTCATTACATACAAGATACTATGATGATCTCAAGTCCAAGGATCACTTGTACCACTATCACATTAGGAATTCCTATTGACAGGCGAGTAAAACTCCATTAGGTATTCCATAGCGAGTCACGTTCAGTGAACTTATTCTCCAATAAGCACCTACCTACTTGCTTTAGCGTCTCCACACAAATGATTATGAGATCAATCATCCTCATCTAATGAGCAAGCAACATATGTACTAATCTATCCGGATTTACTAATCCCCTTTTTAGTAATCCCATGATTAGGAACTATTTTAGTTTTAGAGCTTTCTAAGAATTTAGATCTCATTGGCATGATCATCATCATGATTCTAAAAGCATTACTTAGAACTATGGGTTATTTACATATTATAAAAACAGCACCATGTAGATAATTAAATGCCTTTAATAAATGAATATTTTTATTAATAAATAAATAAGATTGCCTCCAAAGTATATGCTTTATCATCATACATGATTGGCTTGTATGCATACTACTTTCACTTTTAAGGCATATATAGGGTATGCTTGGGTATAATGAGTTACATATGGAGATAATGAATGATTAATAAAGAATCTACCACCTCTAGTAAAAAAAGGAGATATGTCCTATGTGATTCATTAAATGACAACCCAGGAATCCTTGGCCAAGGTGAAATGAAATTAGAAAGGAGTTTCTAATTTGCATTATTTGGAGTTGTGCATTTTCTAATCGAAATACATATAATTAAATAAAATAAGACTTGACAGTAAATCCATGTCTTATATTTAATTGGGACATTGTATGGTGGAAGGATTGAATTGTATGGTAACTATTAACTCACAGGTTCTTTTATGATTAATGTTGAAATCTATATTATCTGAAAAAGTCGTTTATCGCTAGGGAGGCTTATCCCTATTGTAGAATAAATGTTATTTATTTAAATAGATTATTAGTTTAATTTATTTATTTAAATAAGATTAGAATTGTTCTAATTGATTTATTCACAACTGGTTTAATATGGAGAACCTAAAGGGTCACACCATAAAAGGAAAAATAATTATTTAAGAAGGTAATGGCATAATCGTAATAATGCATTAAGTACAATTAATTTAATCTATAGTGATAGAATAAATTAAATAGCTTAATGTTTATTATTTAATATTTTAAAAATATTAAATATAAATTAATAAGAGGAGTCTTATTAATATTATTACAATTATTATTATTTTAATCTCTAAAGGAGTTTAGTAATTAATTTAATATTAGTACTCTCATTTATTCCTAATAAGATTAGGAGACAAATTAATTAAATGAATTTAATTAATTATTCCCATGTGGTGGGAAGCCTAAATTAATTAAAAGAAATCCCATGTCTAATAGGATTAGAAGGGTTGACTAATATCTATATAAGGGAAGTCTTATAATAGATATTAGATGATGCAATTCTAATTGTTGGAGAGTACTCCTTTTCTATAGAGGATAGAAAACTAAGCCAACCACCCTCCTTCTTGATAATTCATCTTCCTTGGTGGATCACCTCTAGAGGCCAAACACTTGGGTGGCTAACGTTGATCAAAGGAAGGAATCTAACCCAGAAATTTAAGGAGATCACGAAGAACAAGGAGTTGAACTCGTACCTGTGGAAGCTTCATTTTACAAGGGTATGATTCCATAACTTCTTATTTATCGTTTTAAATTAATAATTTGCATAAAGGATGATCCGGGTAATGGTTTTGTAGAAATTTTTTTAAACTCTAATATACCATGCTTCCGCTAATTTTTGCAATTTGATTACGTCACGATTTCGTACAAACCCAACGCTATCATGCTTTGTCATTTATACATATAAGGTGATTACATAATCTATGCTAGGCATGCTCACAAGTATCTATATCATATACACATAGCTAGCATCGTTATTTGCTTGAAGACTTAATCAAACTCATACTTGATCAATTTTGCATTGTATCTAACAAGTGTGGGCAAATAAAGGTCATTTAAGCGACGTTAGAAGTACTAGCATGCACAACAAAATATTAGAATGTAGTCCTTAACATGCTCATGAACATTAGTTCTTCAAAACTTTCAAGTTTCTCTTTAAAAGTCATCTTGAACTAGGCTAACATGACTTAACACTTACAAACAAATTTTAGACTGTATTTCATTCATAACCTACCCACATACACATGCTCATATGGTCAGAATATAAACATGATACCCTTTATGTCAAAGTTCATTTCAAAACCTATAATTTTATTTAGTAATTAAATACTAACATAACCAAACATGCTCATGCTATGTCAAGGTACTCATATATACACATGCTAACATGTTCTTCATGCTTGTCTAAGTAGTATTAATACATTAGTACTTAACAGATTGTTAACAGAAATAGGAAACTAAAATCAGGTACTGGCGCAGCTGCGATGCACCCAAGTACTAAATGGGCGCAGCTGCGCCGTGTCTCGGCCAGCACTACAGCAGTTTCTGCTTCGGTAGTTTACAAGGCCAACTCAAAATTTCTTTACCAAATCGATTCTACACCAGCCACATTACAGTCCTATCATGTTTATAAGCTTATATATCAACTAACAACCATTCTCCATTCATATAATTCATGTTATCTACGAAATCAAGAAGTTAGCAATTTAAGGAAAATGAAGAACAAGAGATGTACCTTCTGCTAAATTTTACTAAGCTTGATGCTATATGGACTCCTTAAAATTCTCTGACTTCCCACTCAATTGCTATGCTCTCTCTCAATTCTTACATAATGGAAATCTTAGTGAACTCACACTATATCTAACACTTATCAGATTCTCAGCAAATGAAATATAGAAGGAGAAGAGCTTATTTATAGAGGATTCAATATACAGACAATGCTATTGCCTTCCAAATCAAACCAACGGGAATAAGAATTGCTTGATGGTTAAGGAGATGGGTTGTTAGAGTGGTTGATAATCAGTATTGAGGCCACTCCCCCATTTATAATTAGCTACATTTTGTTGAGTTTGAGAAGTAGGGAGTAGGCTAGCCTTTTGAGTGTTCACGTGAAGAAGAGAACGAGTCTCTCGTTATGGGACAAGGCAAAATAAAGCTCAGCAATTGGGCAACATGAATTATATACAACACTTATGTTGTTATATATATGCCTACCATGTATACTTAGGTATTAAATTAGAGTTACAATGTATTTTTAATAAGTAAATAATATTACAATGTAGTAAGTAGGGATACATATATTCAACATATAATCCATGTACATTTCCTCATACCGAATATAATTCAATTAGATATTATCACATTATATTATCCAAAATCTATTATTTCAATTATATTAATATCTTGAAGTAACAATAAATAAACAATTATTTGTTTAGTAAGATATTCATGAGATGCTCATTTAATGTTCACTCACACACAAATTGTCACATAATTATTAATTATGTAACTTTCATAACTCATTAAATCTTACTATATAGTTTATATATATTATATAGTCCCACTAAAGTGTCACACTCCACTTTATATAATATATATATAGAGGTAACTACTATATATTATATGTTTAATTATCGCATGCTTTGCACATAACAATTAATCGAGTAAATATAATCTTATTATAGTTATAATTTATTTACTCATTAATATCCTATTATTCACAATAACAATTAATCAACACGTTATCGATTAATTACTCAAAATATCAATTAATCAATAATAATATCAATTAGTCCTTCACTTATTAATTTCATTCTTTAATTGATATTGAAAATAAATCCTTGAAATCCATGTATGCAGAAATTATTATCCAAATCTTACTACCGGCGTAGCTGCGCTGGTTTACTATACAGAAGTGGCGCAGCTGCGCCACTCTGGGGAAATTTATACTACCTCCGTCCCATAATAAGTGTTTTTTTAGCTTAAATCACACATACCAATACACAAGCTAAAATGGCAAAAATACCCTTAATATACTTTTTTTTTGTTTGAGACTTTTTTATTGCTTTTTGATCTCTCTTTCTCTTTTTTCAACCTTTCAACTTCTCAATAAATACCATTGGTTGCATAAGGGCACATATGAGAAAATATTGTAAAAATTGTATTGGAATTCTAACACATCACTTATTTTGGAAAAAAATATTAAGCCTAAAAAATCACTTATTATGGGACGGAGGTAGTACTAAATTATTTAATTTCTTTGTTGCTTTGATTAATAACATTCTTATCTTGTCACCTTGCCATACTAGGCAACTCATATAAACATTACGTTAAGCTTCTCATCAAATCCATCACATTAATTCACATACTTCAATCTTAATCGAATATAATTTCTATATTCCATGTCACCACAATATTTATTTATATTCACATAAATATTCGACTTTTATTAATATCAATATACATCTTTATTCATGAAAATTATCGGGTATTACACCGGCAATTCAAAGAGAATGACTTGGTACTGAAGAAAGTTCTAGCCAATCAAGATGAAGTCAGAGGAAAGTTTGCCCCAAATTGGGAAGGCCCTTTCATTATCAAAGAAGTGTTGACAGGAGGAGCAAGCAGACTGCAAGAAATGGATGGGAAATAATTTCCCCAGCTCATCAATTCAGACACCGTGAAAAGGTACTATGTCTGAAACACCGGCAATCCATCATCCTGGTCTTGCAAATCAATCAAATTATTTTGGGTTTTCACAAAAGCTCGAACTACGAATGACCTGATCTCCCTCAACCCGGGAGTACGTAGGCAGCTATTTACGATGCGGTCAAACCAAACAAAAAAATTCAAAAACCCATAAACCAAATAAAAAATTCAAAAACCCATTAAACCCAAGTTCAAAACATAAACACTTTTCAAACCTTTCAGGCTAAGCCCGAGCTATGAATGACCTGATCTCCCTCAACCCGGGAGTACGTAGGCAGCCATCATGGTGCTGTTTGACCTTTAAGAAATAAAAACTAATAAAAACCAGTCCTAAGACATTGAAACCATATAAAAACCAAGTCTTATCAAGCCTCTCTGGTCAACAGGCCCTATTGAGGTACTCTCCGACATCTCAATGTCAATCCATCAAGGAAACACTCATAATACATCAAGATAACAAGTCATGAAAGAAGTGGTAATTAATCAGTAATGACAATACATTTCCAACAGGGAAGTGAATCAAAATATATTTTCTGCTATATAATATTATTTGATATATACACTGTGTCCTGTACATGACAAAAATGGTTGATCTAATATGTGCAGGAAAATAAAATCTAGTCTGTGAACCCGTGGACAATCGGGATAGCAGTGCCAACATGGAATCCCTCTCAGAAGATGGAGAAGCAGCTGGAAGCAATTATTTGGCATGTACAAATAATTTGTGACTCACATCAACAGAACGTCCACACGTGCAAACTGCCACTCGTTTGTTGGGATGATGAAATCTCCTGAATATCGCTCGTAGCTATCCAGCCGGCCAAAGCAATCGATGAAAAAGCCAGGGACACCACATGTCTTGCAGCAATCTCCTTAGTGACGACTCTGTGTCTCAGACCCGTTATGGTCATAAATAGACGTCTCATGTCACTAATGGCTGACCTAGCACATGGCAAATATAATGCCAAACCTTTGAGGCGCTCATACTCCTCCAGCGTGGGAGTCAACTCATGAAGGCCAAATCTAAAAACCTGGCGCTCGGGTATCCAACGAGATATCATGCTTTCCACGAAGCCCTGTGGAACCTGAAAAGATAAAATGGCCAAAGAATACCCCCGCATCTGATCAACTGTCCCCCTGTCTGCGGGAGGCAAACTGTCATGCCAAGATCTCAACGAAGATGCTATCAAAGAATGTGGCAGATGCTCGATACTACTGACGGTATATTACGACATTTGTAGAACCGTATCATGAGACCACCCAGGGGTCAAATCTAAACTCACATGTCTAAGTGCATATCCATAACATAATACATGCATAATGACAATGATAAATGATAATAGGATGAAATATATAGAAAAACATCATGCATTTCTAAAATACACTATCTACTGAAAGCATCATTATTGTCCCCTCATAAAATGCAAAACTAAAAAGTACAGGGAACTGGGGCACAACCGCCCAACAAATAACAGAGGCCTATCAAAAGATATAATGAGAAATGGGGCACAGCCGCCCAATATCTAACAGAGGCCTATCAAAAGATATAACGAGAAAGCTATTAGAAGAAATCTATAATATCTGTATCCAGGCGATCAACTTGCTGCAACTCCTCTTGAGTCACAAAATCTCGGCTAGTGGGAATGTCCAGTCGATACAGAGGAGGATCAGCACCTGCATAGCTGCCAAAAAACTGATCTACTGAGGGGCCATCTCCAGAGCTGGAAGGATTAAACGAATATGCATATGATGGATCTATACCAAGGTGCCGGATGAAAAAATAAGCCCTCTCAAACTGCTGGGTCACTCCTGAAATTTGATCCAAATGATTTGGCTATCTAAGACAAGCTATCCAGTATGTCATCATCATAGACCCCGGTACCATATTTGCCATAAAATGGGTAGCACGAGTCTGAACTCAAATAGTGCGAGGGCTCCACCAACGATGAAATGCCTCCTGAGTATGAGGACCCTCTGATAGGGTAAAGTCATCAATGCCTATAAGTGGAATATCAATGATTGGCTGAGCCAAGGGCCAATGATGCCAAGCAGGAGGAACAAAGGGAATACGAATATCTCTCGTGATGCTACGAATAGTGCGCTCTCCCAAGTAGAGCTCTATTGGGTAAAATCTAATCGGCACAACACGCAACTAAACGTGGTCAATAAGTAATATAATGATAAGAAAAGTATCGTTCCCACAGAGATAATAATTACTCCGTCCGTCCCAAAATAACTGCTTAGTTTTGACTTTTTAAAGTCAAATTGACTATTTTTTAAAGCTATTGTTTGTATCATTTTTACAGAATATAGGTGAAGAGGTTATAACAAAAAAAAAGTATATACAATTTATTACTAATACCAATTTTTATAATGTTAAAAATATATTTATACATGCTTAATTATTAATTTTAAAAATAGTCAATTTGACTAAAAAAAGTCAAAATTGAGCAGTTATTTTGGGACGGAGGGAGTACAATTTATCCTAACAATTACCAATTTTATACTATCTCAATTTTATTAAACCAATGATTAAATGATGATATCTAAGTAAAACTACCACTTAAACTATAACTAACACTATACAGGAACTTAACTAGTTTTCGAAGAATTAAGCCTACAACTTCACTTATTTTTTCACTTTGAACAACATACTTTCTTTCAACTTAAATCAACTATTCCAGATTATTAACCAAGAACACAAAAGTAGATATAACCATCTCTCAATGCATTACATCCATACTCACTCAAATCCACAATTGATAAAATTAAGCAAGACACCTTAATTAACTAACTCACTATATCTCTATGTGAATTATAATTGAAAAAGGTTTAAAATCAAGTTCTCTTTAGATTACGTATGACGTATAAATATCTTTATCCTACACATAAATTATGAAATCTAACTTACTGTAGAAATCACAAACATACGTCACTATGGTCAGTTCTAATTCCATATGTCATCTCTCGAGTTTATATGGAATAACAAATAATTGGTGATCAAGCAATAATATAAATTAAGTGCAAACCATAGCAAATAATCTGAAAATAATCTCAACAAACTAAATAGAAAGCATGTCAATTCTTAGTTACATAATAAACTCTGTTGTAGACTTAAATAGTAGATTAGTTCATCATAGACAAAGTAAAAACTATCATCCACAAGGTAAATAACATCCTGAATATAAAGAATAGCTGAAGAGAGAAAATATAATTTAAAATTGTATAGCTACTTGTCTTCAATCTTGCCTTAAGTTCGTCATGCTTCGCCTCGCTTCAATCCTCCTCACGTGTCAACTCCCACATATTAAGGTTTGTTAAGGTCCAAGAATACCTCATATATGCCCCTCTTTTAGCGTTATATATTCTCCTAATCGCGAGCCAAACACTCCAGCTTTACTTCTGCAGAATCCCATTCAAGCAAGGAAACCACCAATTCTGCCCCGTACCCCGCCCCAACGGGTGTTTTGCCTTGGATACGCCAGCCCCAGCGGGTGTCCACTTATCCTGAAGTTGCAGTTGCCCCGCCCCGGCGGGTAATTAAAAGTAGTGTGCATACAAGCCAATCATGTATGATGATAAAGCATATACTTTGAAGACAATCTTATTTATTTATTAATAAAAGTATTCATTTATTAAAGACATTTAATTATCTACATGATACTATTTTTATAATATATAAATAACCCTTAGTTTTAAGCAATGCTTTTAGAATCATGATGTTGATCATGCTAATGAGATCTAAATTCTTAGAAAGCTTAAAACTAAAATATTTCCCGATCGTTGGATTACTAAAAAGGGGATTAGTAAATCCAAATAGATTGGTACATATGTTTCTTGGTCATTGGATAAGGATGATTGATCTCATGATCATTTGTGTGGAGACACTAAAGTAAGTATGTAGGTGCTTATTGGAGAATAAGTTCACTGAACGTGACTCGCTATGGAATACCTAATGGAGTTTTACTTGCCTATCAATAGGAATTCCTAATGTGATAGTAGTATAAGTGATCCTTGGACTTGATATCATCATAGTATCTTGTGTGTAACGAATTATACTTTGACTTATTACTTAAGACCCTTGGGGTATATCAAAAGGTATGCTTGGGTGTAATAAATTACATATAAAGATAATGAATGGTCGATAAAGAATTTACCACTTCTAGTAAAAGAAGAGATATGTCCTATGCGATGCATTAAATGACAACCCAGTAGTTCTTGGCTAAGGCAGAATGAAATTAGAAAAGAGTTTTTAATTTGCATTATATGGAGTTGTGCATTTTTTAATCGAAATATATATGATTAAATAAAATAAGACTTGATAGTAATTCCATGTCTTATATTTAATTGGAACATTGTATGGTGGAAAGATTGAATTATACGGTAACTATTTACTCACAGGTTCTTTTATGATTAATGTTGAAATATAAATAATCTGGAAAGTCATTGATCGCTAGGGAGGCTTATCCCTATTGTAGAATAAATATTATTTATTTAAATAGATTATTAGTTTAATTTATTTATTTAAATAAGATTAGAATTATTTTAATTGATTTATTCACAACCGGTTTAATATGGAGAACCTAAAGGGCATAAAAGGAAGAATAATTATTTAAGAAGGTAATGGCACAATCGTAATAATGCATTAAGTGTAATTAATTTAATCTATGTTGATAGAATAAATTAAATAGCTTAATATTTATTATTTAATATTTTAGAAATATTAAATATAAATTAATAAGGGGAGTCTTATTAATATTATTACAATTATTATTATTTTAATTTCTAAAGGAGTTTATGAATTAATTTAATATTAGTACTCTCATTTATTCCTAATAAGATTAGGAGGTAAATTAATTAAATAAATTTATTTAATTATATCCAATGTGGTGGGAAGCCTAAATTAATTAAAGGAGTTTAAATAATTAAATGAAACTCATGTCTAATAGGATTAGAAGAGTTGACCAATATTTATATAAGAGGAGTCTTATAATAGATATCAGTTGATGAAATTCTAATTGTTGGAGAGTATTCCTTTTCTATAGAGTATAGAAAATTAGAGTTTAGCCAACCACCCTCCTTCTTGATAATTCCTCTTCCTTGGTGGATCACCTCTAGAGGCCAAACACTTGGGTGGCTAAAGTTGATCAAAGGAAGGAATCTAACCTAGAAATTCAAGGAGATCACGAAGAACAAGGAGTTAAACTCGTAACTATGAAAGCCTACAAGGGTATGATTTCATAACTTCTTATTTATTGTTTTAAATTAATAATTTGCATAAAGGATGATCCGGGTAATGGTTTTGTAGAAATTTTTTAAACTCTGATAAACCATACTTCTGATTATTTTGCAATTTGATTGCGCCATGATTTCGTATAAACCCAACAGTAATTTGGTCTATGAAGGCCCGCCCCGGCGGGTGTACTGCATAAAACATGCTGAACATCTCCATTAAGTCCTGGTTTTCGTCGATTTCGGTTCCTGCATCATCAATACAAAAATCGAGTAAAATAATACTAAAAATACTTGAAGTAGCAAAGAATCAAGCTATAAAGGCCATCGATTCGTAGGTATAAAACCAACTCATCAAATACCCCCAAACATGAGACTTTGCTTGTCCTCAAGCAAAATAATGCACATGCAACTAACTACATGCCTATAAATGTAACTTTCAGACAGTATAAAGCTAACAAGGATTGCCTCAGAGAAATCACAATAGATATAAACAACAAATCCAATTAAAACATGTCAGTAACTCAAACCAATATATCAATCAACGCCTGTTATTACCGATGTAGTGTGTGTGTGCTCGACAACCATGATACCAACTATAGTTCAAATATATCACATAATATACCTCTTAGAAGGAAAACACAAGCTTTAACTCAAAAAATTGCGTAAACAAGAAAATTCAGCCAAGATTCAACATCAACCAAGTCGAAAGTCATTATGGGAAAAATTCGCTATCTTTATTCATTTACGTGGGCATTTTGCTCTTTTTCCCGTACTTCTACTCTACCCATAACTGTGCAATTTCTATTTCCCTTAGGCTATTCAGTGATACCCGTGTAGCAAGCTTTCGACTAACGACTCCCAAGACAGATGGCTTTAGGGAGCTGACTGTAGAAACATCATGTACTTACTCGAGTATCAAAGGCCACAGAACTAAACTAGTCACGGTGTTTATTCACATATATTTCTCTTTTTTATATTTCTGTTCATTTCTTTTCTTTTCTTTCTGTTATTTTGTTTTTCTTTTAGATAACTCCCATATATTCCCCTAACCTTAGATTTCTGCCTAATCCTAGTCATCACCACTAGTTCACTAAATTTCTGCCATTAAAGCTCAATTTCCTTCAAGAAGTTAATTATGTAACTATTTGAACCCAATTATCCTATATAGTTATCCTATTGTACTATCCAGTATAACAGTATCAAACAGGTAGAGATTCTTGTTATGGTCTGAAATTACATCTATGTCTTAGTTGTCATTCCTGATCAATTTCTATGCAAGTCCAGTCTCATCACTGGCTAAGGTAACTTCACACTTACTGACATACTTTGACTCATGCAACACTAACTAACGACTCTTTTTGTGATTCTCTATTTTTTTTCATTTTTTCAAATAAAAGCAATTAAATAACTAGTAATTAAATAACTACTAATGCAAATAACTAAATGCTATACAATAAATAAACTATACTAAACTACAATGCTAAACTAATATGCAAAACTAACTGCTATGTTCTAACAATAACTATCATGATCAACAATATACACCCCCAAACTTAAATTGTGCAATGTCCTCATTGTGAAAAATAAACAACATTTAAGCTTAGAGGACTTCCCTAAACAATCATGGATCCAGCTCAACCACCTCCACATCAGAATCAGAAGGTGGGTAGCCTGGGAGTGGCTGCGGAGTCGGGAACTGGAATGGCTCAGCAGACGTGTTTAGCCATGTAAACGCTTTGCCTACTGTGGCTTTGAAAGTATTATGTGTCTCAAACATATGGCTATGTCTCGTCGCCAACCGGTCTGCCATCTTGTCCTCCACCTTGCGCCGATCATCCAGCTACCGTTGAAGTGTCCAGAACTAAGAGCTAAATATAAACTTCACCGAGCTAGAAGTGCTCAACGTAGTGGCATCCCCCACCTCAGGCAGTCTATCCTCCGCAAACTCATCTTCCTCTGGTGCCATATAGTCCGCATCCATGGCTTCGTCCTCCTCCTCATCTGATTTTGAAGGGAATATGAAGCCGAGGCCGCGTGGATGTGTCGTGTCCCCTTTCCAAACTGAGTGTCGGGCAATCATTCTCGTGTCCAGCAGCTGCAAGGTTGCGGAATCGGCTCCTCAGTTGCCACCTGACACCAGCACGATAGCACAACCCCGTGATAAGGGACGGATGTGGCAATCCTCCCGACATAGGCCCTCTCAAGCATCGACGAATAGAGAAACTGTTGATTGCCCCAATATTGATATTGAGGTCTTTCATGATCGCGTACAACAGTGAGACATTATCCTTTATGATCTAGCTCGTATACTGTGAGGAGAGGAGCTTGACATAGAGGAAAGAATTCTAGATCTTCTCGTAGAGGTTCAACTCCGAGCTCATGAACAATGTACCCCCTTTCTTGCCTTTCTGCCAAACCATGTCGGGTTTGCAAATTTTTGTTAGGATTTTTTCATAGTCTGGCCCCCTGTCTCAAAAATTTGTATACTAACATACTGCAGGCTCTCGTAAGTTGTAGAAGTAATTTATAGCCTCGGTACTGAAGGACACCATCTTTCCCCTGACGAGCGCTGTAAAAGGAGCTTTGTCCTCGGCGTTAGCATAAAATTCTTTAACCATGACTACCACTGCTACCTTGGGCTATTTAGTGAAGGTTTCCTATGCCTGCTCGATGATCTGTAATCCCATCTCACCATCCAACACATCAGGCCGAAGGCCACGTTCAGGGGTTAGTGCCTTACTTGTCAAATAATCGAATCTGTCAGTGACGAAAGCACTTACGAATTTCCTTCAGTCAAATGGTCTTGTGAGGGTGGACTAGCCCTCACCCTTCTGTCATTTTGGTGCTCTAAGTGGCATGATGCCTTAATAACCCAAAATCAACTAATTCCTATGTGAAGACTAGTTGTGGCTTTTTATCGAACAGTTGGTGGGAAATTTCGTTGGAGCTCGATGATGGTGATGTTGACTTCCTGTTTGTCCCCTACTATGGTCTCACACAGCACTCAAGCAGGGTATAAGCAATTACACAATTTCTTTCCCAAATCAAAACCCACAACTAAATATCCCCAATTGGCACTCCAATTTTTTGACCCAAGTGGTGAATGGAGATTGAATACCTGGCTTTGTGTGCACCTTTGCTTGTTTATAGATGTAGTTGTGAAATCCCAAATGGCTAGAGCTTCGAACGTAAAGGTTTGGTCGAGAGGGTCTTTGGAGAGTTTGTCTAGAGGTTAGGGCTTAAGATTTTGGTAATGGGATGGCTTGAATCGACTGTTATGTTGTTTTTTAAAAATTAAATTTTCGTATGCCCACCGGGGTGGGCACATTTTGCCCTTGAAGGCCCGCCGGGGCCGCCCCTATGCAGCGCGTAATGCTGCCGGGGCGGCACATGTAGGCCTGAACTTGCTCGCCGGGGCGGGCTTGAGGAATCATGCTACATTGAATTTTTTGATTTTTTTCTGCTGGATGTTAACTTCAATAGACTCCCTTCATTGATTTTATGTTTACCCAATGAGGTCTAGCTTGAATAGTCTCTGTACTTGGCCCATACCTGCACCGAATACCATTGCAACTGTCAGAACAAGCATTTAAAAGAAAATTACTACTTATTATGCATGACTATGACTAATTTACATCTATATACTAAAGTGTAAGTAAATAATGGTTTGCCTCCCATAAAGCGCTTAATTTTAAGTAGTTCAGCCTGACTACTCCCTGTTTCAAACCGGCTTGGTAAGGTCGACCGAGGTCTCCTAGCGCTCAACGTCACCTCCCCAATAATGCTTGAGGCATTGGCCATTAACTTTAAATATTTCTAAAGAATCCCGACCATAGAGTTCAACGGCACTGTGTGGAAATACAGTTTTGACAGTGAATGGCCTCGACTACCTTGATTTAAGTTTACCGAGAAAGAGTTTCAACCGAGAGTTGAATAATAGCACTGATTGGTCCGGTTCGAACTCTCTATCCACTATCTTCTAATCGTGCCATTTCTTGACCTTTTCTTTGTACAACTTTTAGTTCTTATATGCCTACAGGCGAAATACATCTAACTCATTGAGTTATAACAGTCTTTTCTCCCCTGCTGCTGTTAAATCAAAGTTGAGTTTCTTGATGGCCCAATAGGCTTTATGATCGAGCTCCACTAGGAGGTGACACACTTTTTCATAGACCAACTGGTATGAAGATATGCCGATCGGGGTCTTATACGTGGTCCGATACGCCCAAAGAGCGTCATCCAATCTCAACGACCAATCTTTCCGGTTCGGGTTCACTACTTTCTCCAAGATTCTCTTCAATCTCCTTGTTAGATACTTTTGCTTGGCCACTCGTCTGGGGGTGATAGGCAGTGGCGATTCTATGGTTAACCCCATACTTAGTCAGGAGTGCCATAAAATATTTATTGCAGAAGTGGCTTCCCTCATCACTGATGATTGCTCTTGGAGTGCCAAATCGGGTGAAGATGTTCTTTTGCAAAAATTTTAACACCATTTTTGCATCAATTGTCTGTAGCGCAACTACCTCAACCCACTTCGACATATATAAATTACTGAATGACGACGAAAATGGTCTCGTGAAATCGATTCCCCATACATTAAAAACCTCGACCTCCAAAATCATGTTAAGTGGCATCTTGTTCCGCTTAGAAATGTTGCCCACCCGTTGACATCGATCACAGTTTTCCACACAATGATGTGTGTCTTTGAATAAGGTGGGCCAATAGAAACCTACCTGGAGTACTTTCACGGCCGTTCTTTCACTCCAATAGTGCCCCCCATATAATGAGGTGTGACATACGTGTAAGATGCTTTCTACTTCACTTTTCGGCACACATTGCCGAATCATTCTATCGACACACTGTTGGAAGAGAAATGGTTCATCCCACATATACCACTTCACATCATCTAAGAATTTCTTCTTTTGTTGTCGTGTCAAATCTGGTGGGAGAATATTGCTTACCAAGTAATTTGCAAAATCCAAATACCACAAAAACTCGTCATGAATCAAAAATAACTGTTCATCAGGAAAAGAATCATTGATCACTACTTTGTCTGTCTTGTCATGATTCGGATTCTCTAATCATGAAAGGTGGTCAGCCACCTAATTTTCTGTCCCCTTCCTATCTTTAATCGCTAAATCAAATTCTTGAAGGAGCAAGATCTAGCGAATCAGTCTCGTCTTTGCGTCTTTCTTTGAAACTAAATATCGGATGGCCGAGTGATCTGTGTATACCACCACCTTAGTCCCAACCAAGTACGAGCGAAACTTATCGAACGCATACATAACCAAAAGTAATTCCTTTTCGGTGGTTGTGTAATTCAGTTGTGCATCAGTTAATGTTTTGCTCGCATAGTATATGGTATGAAAAACTTTCTCTTGGCGTTGTCCCAACACAGCTCCTATCGCATAGTCACTAGCATCACACATTAAATCAAACAGCATTGTCAAGTCCGGTGCTATGGTCACAACTGTTGTAGTTAGTTTCTTCTTCAACTGCTCAAATGCCACTAGACAGTCTTCATCAAATTTGAACGGTACATCTTTCTCCAATAGACTGCATAGTGGTTTTGTGATTTTGGAGAAGTCCTTGATGAATAGGAGGTAAAATCCGGCATGACCGAGAAAACTCTAAATACCTTTTACTAAAGTTGGCGGTGGAAAATTCTCTATTGTCTCTAATTTCGCTCGATCCACTTCCAACCCCTTTTCCAAAACTTTATTCCCAAGTATTATACCCTCTTGAACCATAAAATGGCACTTTTCCCAGTTTAGCACCAGATTAGTCTTTACACATCTCTTCAGTACCATGACCAGATTTTTGAGGCACTTGTCAAAAGACTCCCTAAATACTTAGAAGTCGTCCATAAATACCTCAACACTGCGCTCCACCATATCAAAACAAATTGCCATCATACATCTCTGAAAGGTCGTCAGAGCGTTACACAGTCCGAATGACATCCTTCTAAAGGCAAAGGTGCCATATGGGCATGTGAACATATATTGAGGTCGGGATTGCTTTTTACCTCCCGGGTTGCTGTCGGGGTTGAATTTAACTTCCCGGGTTAAAATCGGGGTTGAGCTTGATGATTTGATTGACTGCCAGAACTTGATTGATGGTCCGATTGATTGTTGGAGCTTGATTAATGTTCGATTGACTGTCGGAGCTTGATTGATGGTACGATTGACTGTCGGAGCTTGATTGGTGGTCCGATTAACTATCGGAGCTTGATTGTTGGTTCGATTGACTATCAGAGCTTGATTGATGATCCGATTGACTGTCAGAGCTTGATTGATGGTCCGATTGACTGTCAGAGCTTGGTGGATGGTCCAATTGACTGTCGGAGCTTGATTGGTGGTCCGATTGACTGTCGGAGCTTGATTGGTGGTCCGATTGACTGTCGGAGCTTGATTGATGGTCTGATTAACTGTCGGAGCTTGATTGGTGGTCCGATTGACTGTCGGAGCTTGATTGATGGTCCGATTGACTGTCAGAGCTTGATTGGTGGTCTGATTAACTTTCGGAGCTTGATTGATGGTCCGATTGACTGTCAGAGCTTGATTGGTGGTCTGATTGACTGTCGGAGCTTGATTGATGGTTCGATTAACTGTCAGAGCTTGATTTGTGGTCCGATTAACTGTCGGAGCTTTATTAGTGGTCCAATTGACTGTCAAAGCTTGATTACCGATACTGTAAATCAAATTTTAACTAGGGTACCGATATTGAGGATCGAATTTAGGTTGAAGAACTGGCATTGGTGGTCGGATTTGGGTTGATTGACGGTTTTTCCCTCCTACTGTGTTAGTATTGGGCCAAAGAAAATTTTGAGTGTCTACAGATGCCCCTCTTTATCATGTCCATGTAACGTAGTGGAATGGTAAGGATAAAGATTAGTAAACACTGGAAATAGCGAGTGCCAGAGCCATTTCAAAGGTTGTGCGTCTTGGGGTAGCATGGGGCTACTTTTGGCTGAGTGCGTTATCCCTTTTGCTGGAGGATGATACTGTCTTGTATAGCCATTAATGGTATTAGGAAGTTACCGCGATCTGGTCTTGTCATTCTTTGTTGTGGAAGACATCATTCACGATAATTTGTTTGACTCTGATGAGTTTGGTGGAGGTAAGCTATCATAGATTTTTCCCTCCTGATATGTTGGGGATGACATCTGCTGCGACAGCTTTGTAGATTCTGATGAGGTCAATATGATGGTTATTAATTTACCTCCCTGATGGGGATGTTATGGCCGCTTCCTCGATTTAAGATCAAGGATGTCTTTGCGCCCATCGGTTGAAGAATACTCCGTTGGGGATAGCTTCTGGTTATCGAGTTATTTTGACTGAAGCTTCTAATGCCTACCAGGACGATAGTCTGCATTGGTAGTTCGCCATAGGAGCATGTATTATTGATCTTGCTTAATAATCCCCTTTTGAGGATGTGTATAATAGATTCCATCATCTATCTTTTGTGAGGATGGAATATTGCAGGACCTCCGCTTCACGATCATCTCTTGATGTCTAGTGGGGTTAATTCGCTGGTCGAATCGTCATTGGGGCTGGGCCAACGGCTGGAATTGACTTCGGTCATTACTCAAACTTCGTTGGGGCTGTGCCAACAGTTGAAATTGACTTTGGTCAGTACCCGAACTTTGCTGGGGCTGTGCCAACGGCTGAAATTGACTTCGGTCAGTACCCGAACTTCGCTGGGGTTGTGCCAACGGCTAAGATTGACTTCAGTCAGTACCTGAACTTCGTTAGGGCTGTGCCAATGGCTGAAATTTCTTTGGTCAGTACTCAAACTTTGCTGGGGCTATGCCAACGACTGAAATTAACTTTGGTCAGTACCCGAACATCACTATGGCTGTGTCAACGGCTAAAATTGACTTCGGTCAGTATCCGAACTTCGTTGGGGCTGTGCCAATGGCTGAAATTAACTTCGGTCAGTACCTGAACTTCGCTGGGGCTATGCCAACGGCTGAAATTGACTTTGGTCAGTACCCGAACTTCGCTGGGGCTGTGCCAACAGCTCAGATTGACTTCGATTAGTACCCAAACTTCACTGAGGCTATGCCAACGGCTGAAATTGCTTCGGTCAGTACTCAAACTTTGCTGGGGTAGTGCCAACAGCTAAAATATCTTTGATCAGTACCCGAACTTCGCTGGGGCTGTGCCAACGGCTGAAATGTCACCGGTCAGTACTCGATGCTTTTAAAATGGCAGTTTTTGGCAGTTTGGCATAATTTTTACGCAGCTTTTTTGTAGTTTGATCTTTTAATCCCCAGACATGGCTCCGGGATGAATGTCAAGGATCTTTGTTGAGTTTCCCTTTCTATCAGGATTACACGGCTTGAACGCAAGATTTCAGGACAAATTGCTCAATCGCGTAGCGATTTCTCTTCAGATATGATTCGGCAGCCCGTTTAAACTCCGTTTCAACTTGAACTAAATCGGGCCCTGGGGATTGGGACCCACCTAGGGCTACCACAGGTAGAGGTGCGGCAGCTACAGGTGGAGGTGCGGCTGCCCGGCCTACTTAATGTGCTGTGGGATTTTTCATTTTGCAAGTTTCCTGTTTGAGCAACGAAAGGATTTTCGATCTTCTTTTTCAGATCTACGAAGTTCTGGTAGTCAGATTCTGAATCCGTCAGTTCCTACATGTTCAGCGCGGCGCATGTAACATTTTTTTGTCCTTCTTTCGCAGTTTTTGACCGTTAAAAGCATGTGAACCACCTAGGGTGCTTTTGAACGTAATGTACGCAAAATGTATGCCTATATGACCTGCTAAATTTTTTTTTTCTACATATGTATGCATATCTTACTGTAATGCACATTTGGATGTAAGAAAATTCAGGTTCCGAGACAGTACTATTTTGAGCTTTTTGGTCAGTCTAATCATCCTTTTGGAGGCCTAGCGAGCCTAGATTTTCAACTAAAAAATGCCTATGGTATTTTGGAGACCACGTGAAGCTGGTTTTTGATTTATTTTGGATATATATGAACTGTTTCTATTTTTGGGTAGGTGTGCTACTGAATGGCCACCTAGGCATGCCTGTGTGCATGTGGACAGTCCATATTACAAAGGAGACTCTGGAAAAAAATTTCCAAAATCTTGGGGCATTTAGAAGCATGCATTTTTGACTCTGTGGGGAGTTTTTTATTGACCCATGCAGGTTTAGAGTGTTTTGGGTGTTTTGGGCTGACCCATGCATGTTCTAAGACTTAGATATATATGCTGGACTGATTGATTAACAAGCCACAGGTTTTAGGCTTACCACACCTTGTCTGAGGTGGTTTTGGAGTGTTGGTGTATGCAATGGATCACGATATACCTGGCAGCTCTACCAGGGTTTCGTCATGGCATTAGACGGAGGAGGGCTTCTAACGTCCCATAGGCCCGTCCAGCTAGGACGCCTCGCAGATTAGTAGAGCGCAGGGTTCGTCCAGCACAGGATGAGCAGCCACTAGATATTGATGATGAAGAGGCTCAGTTTGCTGCTCCTGTTCCAGTTCAGGCTCCACGTACGAAGGTCCCAGGCATTATTGTGCCTATTCAGGGGTTGCTGGGTGACTTGAGTCGCCATCCTTCGAGATATCTTCAGGCCAATGAGGTAACTTGAAGTTTGTATACTCTCTGGATTCTTTTCCCAGCTTCTGGAAATTCTCGGGGCACAGGTTTTTTACATGGGTTAGTTTTTGATGCAGGTCCCTGGCTGGACACAGCCTTGAGGGAACTGGTTTAGTGTGCACTCCCTCTATTCGACTCTGCACGAGGATTATATGGAGATTATAGATGGTAAGGGGTTTCACGCCTTTTTCTCTATCTTGCCCCGCCGTTGCCCTTGGGGGTATATGAGGGCTTTGTCTGAGCGCTGGTTCGACCAGACTCAGTCCCTTCATTTGCTTGACTGTGAGGTGATGATGACTTCGATGGATTAGAGATTTATCACGGGCATTGAGTTTGAGGGTGAGACAGTGCCTGTTATGTATGATATTTCGCCCACCGCAGTCAGGTCCCTGTTGGGAGTGCCTCAGTCGGCATTTAAGGGTCGGGCAGTCTGATCTGTTCCCTTGAGTATAGATGCCCAGGACGGGACTTTACAGTTGCCTCTACCTGATGATCGGAGGGTTAGAGATTGCATTCTGAGGTGATTATTTTTATTGATTATTAGGGGTTGTTTTGTGGCAGACAACTCATCGACGGTGTCCTTCGCTTTGATTAGCGCCACGCAGCATGTAGAGCGCCTCAGCGACTTTGATTGGGGCTCCTATACCTTTGCCTATTTTCTCTGGGGCATACGCCTGTTGTCTGAGGGTGTGACGGAGGCTTGGTTTGGATTCCATCAGTTTTTGCTGGTGAGTACATCTTTCTGTACCTTTTTAATTTCTGCACTTATTTTTGGGCAGTCTTGGTCACTGAGGAATTTTGATATTTGCATGGATAGCTTTGGACATTTGAGAGGCTTCCTTGCCTACGGCCCATTTCAGTATTAGGTCTGGAGACCTATCAACATGGACGGAGATGGCATCACTCCATTTTGACGGAGGTCTCTATTGCTGAGGGATTCACTCATGCCGGTCTTCAGTTGGAGCTTTTGACGGCGGGCTCGATCACCTAGACGCCGTATACATCCGAGCACTTGACTGTCGAATTTGATAGCGGCCTCCCTACTGGCCGGGAGTTTGATTTATCGACCCATAGAGTCCCTCTATTGACGGAGGGAGGCTGGGAGCTCTATTTTGGAGAACGTGTCATTCGAAGCATTACAAGGGAGATTCGTATTCCCATTGCTACTCCTACTTGGCATCATTGGCCATTATCCGTGCCTTTGACAGACATCCCTTTGGAGGGTATAGACGGCTTTGACCTATCAGAGGGCCCATACAGCCAGGCAGCCTTTCGCAGTTGGTGGAGTCCTTGCACTATCGGGGCTCAGACTCGTGCCACCCATTTTATGGCATACATGGTGCCAGGGACCGTGATGATGACGGACTAGATAGCTTGTATTAGAGAGCCTACTCATGCAAACCAAATAGTAGATCTGACCAAGGGAGTTGGACCAGGCTTATTTCTTTATCAAGCACCTTGGCCGAGATCCATCATAGGCATCTTCATTAGACCCATCCAGCTCTGGAGCAGGTCCCACTTCAGGTCCATTCAGCAGTAGTTATGCAGGGGCAGATCCTCCCTTATATCGCCCAGATATGCCTGATTCTAGCAGCTTTGTGCAAATAGAGGATTTGGAGCAGGTTGATCAATTCGAGGATGTTGTCTTTGATTTCCTCTGATAGCTATTGGAGCTATATTTTTGGTCAGCCACTATTTTGGCTAT
Source organism: Panax stipuleanatus (assembly GCA_020205555.1). Taxonomy (NCBI): domain Eukaryota; kingdom Viridiplantae; phylum Streptophyta; class Magnoliopsida; order Apiales; family Araliaceae; genus Panax; species Panax stipuleanatus. The sequence continues at coordinate 68,508,275 of CM035123.1, read as the reverse complement.
TCGGCTTCTGTGCCATCATTTTGATAGACCACTGTATTAGTTGGGTGGTGGTGCCCCATTTTCCCTGTATTCTTCTTTTCACTTTGTATCAGGATACAGGGATGTTGTATGCAGTAGATAGCTTGTGGTAGATATTCTTGTCATATCTTATCTTCTGCACCATGTTTATATTACTATCATTATGCATGTATCTTGTGTATGCATTCAGACAGCTGCGATTTGACTTGACCTCTGGATGGTCTCTTGGTTCGGTACTAAAGATGTCGTCATCGACAGTTACCCGCATAAAGCATTTACCACCATCAGCGGTGGCGGCTTCTTTGAGATCGTGGTATGATAGTCTGCCCTTTCTAGATCGGCAGACCATTGATCACATGCTGGGGCATTCGATGGCCCTTGTAGATTTTTGGGTTCTGTCCGGATTTGTTGATGGTGTTTTACCATTCTGGATTGCAGACAGGCAGATATTCCACATCAGGCGGTGCGAGTTATTGCCTACTCTGGAGGGGTACCAGAGATTGACCGGCCTGGACTTAGATTTACCGTGCGCTCGGGCGGTAATCAATGATATGAGGAGACCATTAATTCGATTATCGGTCTCCGTCAGAGTGTAGTCATGGATGAGATCGTCTCAGGGCATGTGATCTCCATGGACTTCTTGATCGAGCGCTTAGGCAAGTCTGACAGTTATGACCACCATACCGGAGATTTTACCATTTTTACAGAGGAGTGGCAGAGCGCTAGGGTAGACATGCTCCTGATGTGCATTGTGGCGTATATGTACATGCCATTGTGCTTGGAGCATCTTGATATGGGATTGGTAGTTGTAGTCAGAGCCCTTAGATAGGGTAGTACCATTCTCCCTATAATTTGGGCGGAGACACTGAGGTCGCTCACCCATTGCCGTACCCATCTAGAGGGGTTTTTTCGAGGTAGTCTGGTCGTGCTATATATGTGGCTGATGTCCCATATCCGACCGATTGGAGCCTTCAGGCCTCATGCATACTATTTTACACATGAGATATCCGCAGTTTACTCCTTTCGTCCGCCTGATTGCGTTGATGCAGAGTCTTGGTTGGGGTTTTTGTCTGATTTCGAGCATCTGTTTGTTGTGTTGCCATGCTCAGTAATGGCGTCCCCATTCAGCTTTATCACTCATGCATCTGGCATGGATTACTTGCCTTTGGCAGGATTGAGAGGAGTTTTAACTTATTGTCCATTGGCAGTCATGGCGCAGTTTGATCAGTGGCAGAGTCTGTATCTTTTTGAGGATTCTGTTGATCAGAGAATGTCAACATCATCTATGTCATCTGCCGATTTGATTAGAGTTTATGAATGTTGAACTCACAGGGAGAGGGCTAGTTCTCCATTAGGCATCCGGGTCATTCTCTGGAGTATTTTGCATTGTTGGAGGCAGAGACATCAGTCGTAACAGTAGAGCCTCATTCACCTCCTTTTGTGGATTCTGATGAGGAGGAGCCCATAGAGGGTCCATATTCTCCTACTGAGATTGAGCTATTCTCAAATTTAGCTGCAACTTTAACTAGTGATCCCCCGGTTATTCCCGTAGAGACAGATTCAGCTTTATCAGATTCTCTATTCAGGATAACCTTCGAGAGAGACTCAGCTAGAGAGTAGATGTTGGCTACCCTGGCTAGTAGGGATTTAGCTTTTGCTGAGAGGGATGACCTCATGACCGCTCTGGATACTAGATTGATTGAGCAGGAGGAGCTTTGCTCTGCTTTGGATACTGGATTGATATAAAGGGAGGAGCTTCGCTCTGCTCTAAATACCGCTGTCGTGGAGCGAGATGAGATCCGCTCCGGCAGAGATGCAGCATATGTTGAGATTGAGGAGATTTTAATTTCTTGCGATGCAACTTTTACTGAGAGGGATGAGGCTATAGCTTCCTGTAATTTCCACAAAGCTGATAGTACTGCTCTTTGATCTTAGACCCACGGTTTGGTCACCGAGATGAGTGCTTATATTGTTGACCACAGTGCCACCTTGCAGATGACTGTGGATGTTCTGAGCCGTATAGAGGCTGAGTGGACTACACTTACAGATGCTCCCCCATCTTTAGAGAGAGATGCCATGCTGGCATTGCTGACTCGCTTGTCCTTGGGTTCATAGATTAGCTTTATTTTTCTTGTACAGACTAGATCAGCCATTTTTGTCATTTACAGGGCACCATGTATATAATGCAGTTTATATATCAGAGAAATATATTTTTGAGACACTTCCCTATTTGGATATTTATTGTTATTGCTAAGTGATTACCACTTCCGTCAAAACTCGCAGTTGTTGATGCATTTTGAGCTTCTCCTTGATCGACTGACAGTTGAGGTGTCAAGGGGGTTCCTCAGAGGGATCTGGTAACCAGACAGCTTGACAGCATTTAGCTTTTATTTGTTTTCGGTGTCTTAGAATTGGTCTTCCAATTTTTTTATTTTTCTTGAGGGCCAAACTGCGTCGTAGATGGCTGCCTACGTACTCCCGGGCTGAGGGAGATCAGGTCATTTGTAGTTCTGGTTGTTTTAGTTGAAGAGGCTTAAAAAGAGTTTATCTGGCATCTGCATTTGGTTTGATGAGGTTTGAAGTTGAGATTCGAAGGTTCTTTGGATTTTTGATTGGTTTGACAGCACCATAGATGGTTGCCTACGTACTCCCGGGTTGAGGGATATCAGGTCATTTGTAGTTCATGCTCTTCTGGTGAAAAGTCAAACCTAATTTGATTTGTAGGACCGGGATGCGGGTATGCATGTTCTTCAGATGTAGTACCTTTTCACGGTGTCTGAATTGAGGAGTTGGGGAAATTTGTTCCTGTCCATTTCTTGTAGCCTAATGGCTCCCCCTGTCAGCACTTCCTTGACAATGAAAGGGCCTTCCCAGTTTGGGGCAAATTTTCCTTTGGCTTCATCCTGATTGGCCAGGACTTTTTTTAACACCAAAATCATTCTCTTTGAATTGCCGGATTTGGACTTTCTTGTTGTAGGATCTGACGATCCTTTGCTGGTATAATTGTCCGTGGAAAATGGTTGTGGCCCTCTTTTCATCTATTAGGGACAGTTAATGATATCGGACTTGCAACCATTGATCTTCGTCCATCTGAGCATCTATTAATACTCGTAAAGACTCCATCTCTACTTCTATGGGGAGGACTGCTTCTATGCCATAGACCAGTGAGTAGGGGGTAGCCCTAGTAGAGGTGCGCATTGACGTCGTGTAGGCTAACAGGGTGAGAGGCAGCAAGTCAGGCAATTCCTTGTGATTGGCGAACATTTTCTGCATGATCTTTTTGATGTTTTTGTTGGCCGCTTCGACAGCACCGTTCATCTTGGGCCGATAGATAACAGAATTGAAATACTTGATGTGGAACTTACCGCACAGTTCTGCCATCATTTGATTGTTTAAGTTTTTAGGTGCTGTCTGATACGATCACCTCCGGTTGTCCATATCGACAGACGACATTATTTCTGATGAAACTGATGATGACCTCTTTTGTGACTTTAGGAAAAGAGGCTGCTTCAACCCATTTGGTGAAGTAGTCGATCATGGTGAAGATGAACCAATGATCGTTGCTGGCTTTGGGTTCAACTGGACCTATCACATCCATCCCCAACATAGAGAAAGGCCATGGTGCACTCATGTTGTGCAACTCATTTGGAGGAGCGTGGATGGCATTTTGATGTATTTGGCATTGAAAACATCTCTTGACGTGATCATCGAATCAGCTTTGAGCGAGACCCAGTAATGTCCTGTTCTGATTATCTTCTTGGCCAGCAGATGGCAGCTCATGTGTGGACCACAGACTCTGCCATGGATTTCTTCCATTAGTCTTTGGGCTTGCTCTTTGTCGAGGCATCTTAACAGGCCTACTCCAGCATCCCTTTTGTAATGTGCATCTCCGCTCAAGTAGAACTTCATGGTCATCTTGAGGATCCATTTACGTTCTGACTGGCTTGCCCCAGCGGGTGTGGATCCATCATAGAGATATTCCTTGATGTCTTGAAACCAAGGTTTCTTGACATGAGGTATTTCGTCTGATACTTCTCCAATGTAATTCCCATATGTTGGGGCTTTTTGATTTGTGAATTGGATGTTGGGAAACCCACTCCTGGTGGATAGGCGAATTAATGAAACCAACATTGCCAATGCATCGGCAAAGTTATTTCGACCCCGAGGAATGTGGACGAAGGTTATTGCTTCGAACTCCTGGGAGATCCTGAGGACTTGCCAATGATATGGCAGCAGGTGCAATTCTTTTGTGAGATACTTGCCGGTGGTTTGTTTGATGACCAGCTCGGAATCTCCAAAGACCATTAAATGTTTGATACCCATGGATTGGGCTAGTTTTAACCCCAGTATACAACCTTCGTACGCAGCCGTGTTGTTGGTGTTGCCAAATTAAAGTTTGGCAGCCACAGGATATTGATCACCTGTACCAGAGATAAGGACTACCCCAGCTCCGGAACCTTCCATGTTTACCACTTCGTCGAAAGACATTTTCCATAGTTGGACTGTATTCTCTGACTGGAGTTGTTGAATTGTCATGATCCCATCATCTGGAAAATATGTCTCCAGGGGCTCAAACCCTCCTGAAGGTGCTTCTGCTAATTGATCGGCAATGCCTTGGCCTTTGATAGACTTCTGAGTCACATAGATAATGTCGAACTGCTGTAGAATCAATTGATATTTGGACAGTCGGCAATTTAACATTGGTTTATTAAAGACGTATTTGGGTGGATCCATGCAGGATATGAGATACGTCGTATGCCCATGCAAGTAGTGTTGCAACCTCATGGCGGCCCATGCTAATGCGCAGCATATTTTCTCGATCAGGGTGTATTTTTATTTACCGCTGCTAAATCTCTTGCTGATGTAGTAGATAGCTCTTTCTTTGCTACTATCATCCTTCTGTCCCAGCATGCATCCCATGGCATTGGCATTGACGGGCAGGTACATGAATAAGGGGACTCCATCCCTCGGAGGTACTAAAACAGGTGCTTCGATAAGCTACTTTTTAATGGCAAGGAAGGCTTGTTGACAATCCTCATTCCATTTGATGGAGAAATTCTTCCTTAACAGCTTGAATATGGGTTCACAAGTTGCTGTGAGCTGGGAAATGAATCGACTTATGAAGTTGATCCTTCCTAGGAATCCCCGTATCTCTTTCTCTGTACGAGGCACGGGCATTTCAGAAATGGCTTTGATCTTGGCAGGGTCTAACTCAATGCCCCGATTGCTCACCAGGAATCCTAGCAGTTTGCCTGCCTTGACGCCAAAAACACATTTAGCGGGATTTAGCTTGAGGTTGTACTTGCATAACCTGTTGAACAGCTTTTTGAGATGGTCGATGTGATCATCCTCCCATTGGGATTTGATGATGATGTCATCCACGTAGACCTTTATTTGTTTATTCATCATGTTATGGAACAGGGCCATCATGGCTCGCTAATACGTGGCTCCGGCATTGATGAGGCTGAAGAATAGTCGTCGGTAGCAAAAAGTTCCCCAAGAAGTGATAAAAGTTGTTTTCTCCCGGTCTTCTTCAGCAACCACAATTTGATGGTAACCAGCAAAGCAATCCACGAAGGAATACATTCCAAAATGCGCAGTATTGTCGATCAGGATGTGGATGAAAAGCACCAGGAAGTTGTCCTTGAGACAGGCTTTGTTTAGATCCCGGTAATCCGCAGAGACTCGTACCTCACCTCCTGGTTTAGGCACAGGGATGATGTTTGATAGCCATTCAGGGTATGTTGATACCATGATAATTCCGGCTGTGAATTGTTTAACAACTTCTTCTTTAACTTTGAGACTCCACTCAGGTTTCAATCATCTGAGCTTTTGTTTGACTGGTTTGAACCCTTCTTTGATGGGCATTCGGTGGATGACAATGCCTATGGATAGACCAATCATGTCTTCATGTGACCATGCAAACACATCCTAGTACTTTGTCAGGAGCTTAATCAGGTCGGCTTTTTGATCTGATGCGAGGTCTGAGCCTATTTGGATTTCTTTGATAGTCTCGGAGGTTCCTATGTTGATGGTGCTGGTTTGGTCGAGGTTTGGTTTGGGTTTATCTTCGACCCATTCCTTGATCTCCTCGGGCACCTCATAGTCATCTTCCTCCTCTTGATCAAGATCCATCAAGTCGAAGCTCAATTCTGCATCATAGAGTTATGTTGATAGGTTGCATCTCATCAGCAGAGACACACACATCCAATGCTTGGGTCCTAAAAACAAAAATGCTTTCATTAATATATGCAACTGCTTAAACATACATAGCATTTGCCATGACAGAAACTACTGCCATAGCTGTGTAATCAAAAGTAAGCAGTAAATGAAAGCATAATTAATGGCAGATTGAATGTCTGCCCCTTTACCATTTTTAGCTAAGGCAAGAGACACTGCTCCAGTTGTCCAATGTTAGATCCTCATGGATAGGGAGGCTACTGGAAGTGTGCTCATCTATCTCGTCTTGGATGATAACTGAGACATCCTTCAAAATAGGACCGAGGCTTTTGCGTGGATTGTTCCTCTTCTTGACGTGAGGAGTTCGAACATGATCTTCATCGTCACTATCTGGGAGTTCATCATTCATCCCCTCGTAGTTGATAATGACTCATATGTTAGCGAATGGGTTTCATCCTTCGTACAGGATCTTTTCTTTTCCCTTTTGGCTATCTGCCTCAGGCTTGAGGGCTTTCCTTTCATGGACAGGTATGATTGGAGGAAACAGCATGGCTAATACTGTAGTTGGGATCTTCCTCACAGGCTTCACCCATCCGACCGTTGTCAGGTTTGGGAGCAGAATTGTGGAGGCATGAGCCTTGGGATGTTTGTGCTGGTTCCGGTGATTGGACCCGGATGAGTATCCCAATCCTGCTCTTCCCATTTGACTTGGCATTTGGATTGGCATTTTAATTCCGTGCTTATTCTTTCCCAACCCTTCTCCAGGCTGGAAACCCGCAGCTACCATTTCTTGGCCCACTGTCATTACTTCAGTGGAGATTTTAGGCTTTAGGGCTGGTGCCCCTATTGGCAGATACTGTGTATCGCTTACTTCCAGAGCTTGAAAGCTTGCAGGTTCAATCCCTGCATCCAGGCTGATTACCCGCATGTCCCCATGTATGTGGGTAGGGTATTCTAGCTCGATATTGACCGTGATGATGCAGTCATTGATAATGTATTTGAGTTGCTGATGGAGGGTGGATGGCACAGCTCCGGCCATATGGATCCAAGGCTTGCCCAATAATAAATTGTATCTGGTAGCTATGTTGAGCACCTGAAAAGATACGTAGAAGGTGTGTGGACCGATTTCTAGAGGAAGCTCGATTTCCCCCATGGCCTGGCGGCGAGATATATCGAAGGCCCGGATGACCACATGACTGGCTTTGATCCGATTTGGATTGATCTTCATTCTTTCCAAAGTATCATAGGGACAAATGTTGAGGGAAGATCCTCCGTCGATGAGCACGACTCCAATAACTTATCAAGAGGACATTACGGCTATGTGCAGGGACTTCTGATGGCCAGTTCCCTCTGCCGGGATATCATCGTCAGTGAAGGATATCACATTATTGTTGAAGATGTGTTCGATCACATGACGAACTTTCTCTGTGTCTATCGTGTGTGGCAGATAGGCTTCTTCTAGCACTTTCACTAGGATATTGCGGTGATCCTCTGAGCATAGGACCAAGTCGAGGATGGATACTTACTTGGGTGCGTCCTTCAAGCCTTGCACTATCTTGATTTTATTGTGTCCCATCTTTTTGAGTAACTCTTTTATTTTCTCTTTAGCCACCTTTTCTTTGGCTTTGATTACTGGTTTGATTACCCATGGAGGCAGGTGCAATGGATTATTCTTTGACAGGATGGTAATGTTGTTTGAAGTCGAGCTTTCCATGTTCCCGTAATTCCATGGGACCTTCTTTAGACTGGTAATCGGATACTGCAGTCTGAAGGGAAAAATTAGAGGTTGAGGCGCAGCCACCTCCATAGGATTTTGTTTGTCTTGAACCCCTTTCCCTGTCAGTACCAGGGGTGTGAGGATTGATTCCTTGTCGCAGGATATAACAGCCACTGTGTCCTAGTACCATGCATTGGGTATCCAGAGGCTATTTTTATCTGAAAGGTCGAGGATTTGATTTCCCCTGATCAGGTCACTTCTTTCAATAAGGTCTTGAATCAGGTTCCGAAGAGCCCAGCAGTCTTCTGTATCGTGGCCAGGTGAATTGGAGTGATACTAACATATTTGATCAGGTTTGAATTTCCTGGCCTGAGGGTTCAATGGAGGCAACAAGTCTTCAACCATTCCCTCGTTGATCAGCATTTGAAGGATTTCTTCCATTGACTGGTTCAGATTGGTGAAATTTCTTTAAAATAGGAATTTCTTACCACTTCGAACACTTGCTTCTTCGACCCCCTTGTCAGTCCAGGGTGTATGCTCATGAGTCCGTTTATGATCTTGATTGGAATTGACTTCCGCTGTAGGAGAGCGACTGCCAATAGATTGATGGATTTGCTTCAACATCTTTTTGGTGAGTTGATGTTGGTAGACGACCAGTTCAGCCAACTATTCAATTTGTTCCTTGATAGACTTGATTTCTTGCTCTATCGGGAATTGTTTTTCAAAAGCTTCCCAGCTCATTGGGTTAATGTTGTTGGATTGAGTTGATTCTTCATCATAGCGGAGGTATTTGGATCCTTCTCCACTCAAAGTGTTTATCATGTTGACATTCTCCTCTTTGTGCTGTGGGAGAGGGTTATCTTGGACATGCGGTTGTTCAGGCTTTGTCACCACGATCTCTCTGTTGTCAATTAAATCTTTAATTTTATGCTTAAGGGACCAACAATCATGTGTGTCATGGCCCGGTGATCCAGAATGGTAAGCACATGTCTTGCTAGGGTTGAAGTTCCTTGCATTAGTGTTGGTTAGCGGAAGGAGTTGGACAATCTTCGCCTCAGCTGTTAGAAGTTTGAAGACATTCTCTAGTGAGTCCCCTAGTGGGGTGAAAGTCCTTCTGCGTCTGACCTCCATGTTTTTCTAGAATGAAGGATTCGAAGGTTTTGTTGCAGCTTGGAAAGGGGTATAGTTCCGCCTTTGAATGGGCATATTATTTGAATTGCTGCTAGAAGTCTGTCCTTGTAACACTAAGGAAACTTCTTCATCTTTTTCTTTTTGTGGACCCTCCGGGGATTACTCCCATAATTTTCGGATTGGATATGCTCAGCAACAGCTTCAAGGGCTATTAGGCCTTTTATTTTTTCGGACTTGAGTCCCATTTCGTCCATTTTGCCGTGTTTGATCATTTCAGAGAAAGGTTTTCCTATGCCTGCTAGGACCCTTTCATAATAAGGAGCTTCTTAAATGTCGATGAAGGTCATGACTATTTCAGATTCAGTCATGGCTAGAGTGACTTGTGCTACGACCCGTCTCCATCGTTGGGCATATTCTCTGAATGATTCAGTGTTCATCTTTTTGATTTTGGTAATTTGATACCGATCTGGAGCCAACTGAGATTGGAAACTGTATTGGCTGAGGAAGGCATGGGCCAATTCTTTTCAACTGTGGATTTTGGAGTTGTCCAGACGGGCATAACAGGCTCTAGCTTCTCTAGTTAAACTTTTCTGAAATAGCTGCATTCGAAGTTTCTCGTCCTCAGCATAGGATCCGAGCTCTCCAATGAAAACTTTTAGGTGTGTATAAGGATCCCCTAATCCATCATATTTCTCAAAATCAGGGACTTGGAATTTTTCGAGATACCGAGCCCCGAGAAATATGAATAGATCTAAGTAGTTGACACTACCAAATGCCCCAGTCCCATTGATTGACCAGAGGGTGTCTTCCATTTGTTGGATTTTCTTGAAAATGTCACCAGCTTCCTGTTCTTTGCTTAGGATAGTGATTTTCGGAGTTTTATTGGTTGTATCCTGGTTCTGTGGTCCAAGAATCTAAGTTTCAGTCTTTTCTGTATCTTGACCGCTAGCACCACTACCAGATGGTCCTGTTTCTGAATGAGTTTGAGATTGTTTCTCTTTGAAGGCCTTGCTTTGCTCTCGAAGGAAACCGACTAGCTCGGCTATCTGATTTTTCAGTCCTTCGAATTCTTCCTTAGATACAGGGGTGGATTCTGATGGAGCACTTAAAGACATGTCCGTAGATGGACTGGGTGCTTTTCTGGCCTTCGATCTAGTGATAGGCCCAATTTTTCCCTACACCTACACCAAAACGTAGGCATGTCAGTATCATGTGGTAGGTAATAATTGGATGCATTTATGATGTGCATTTTTTAAGTTTATCCTGCAAAATCGAGGTTAGTTATTTTGATGGTAGGATGACAGGATATCTGACAGGAAAGTAAATCTTTCATTATTGTTATTTACATTGTGCTCCTCAGTAATTGGAGACTTGACAGGGAATTGAAAGAGTAAGGCATGAAGGAGCCTACCATCGATGGGTTGATCAGAGGCTGACCTATCCTAGGCTTACTCTCGCGGGCTTAGTTTCGGCATGAAGGTTCCCAGATCATCGCAATACTAGAAGGGAAGTTAATCCAATCATTCAACTGGAGCGAATCTGGGTGGTGCATTTTCAGGAGGCAGCCCCGGAGACTTAGTCGTCCCCAGAGTCCTTACTTATCACCCACCGAGTTAGCCTCTTCGTGGAGGGATACACAACATATATTCACATACATCGGGCCTCACCGCTTATGCATGCAATGACAGTTCGTGCGAAGCACTAATAGGGGTGCGAAGCACTAAAGCATTCATTCTCATTCATTCAATGTAAAGGCATAACATTAATACATTCAATAAAAGACACATCATTCACTCATCTATTGACTGTGGAGACGCAGGATTTCACGCATTCAATAGTTTTGAAAGGGAAATGTTTGAAAAGATTAAAATCGGCCTAAGCCCTCTACTGTCCCCAGTTGAGTCGCCACTTGTCGACGTTGGAAAATTTAAGAAATCCCGCAAGTCGGTTGTAACCCAATTTTCCTCAAATCGATCTTCCTAAGTTATCTCTACCCTTATTCTTTTTATTGCGAAAAAGGTTTTGAAGGGTTTTTTTAGGAAAGAGGCCAACATGTGTATATGTCGACGATTTGATTTGATTAACAGAGTCGCCAATTGGTAGTTTTGGAAATGGTTGTATCAACTCAACCGAATATGATTTGAAAGAGGCCCAATTGCTGGACACTGTCGAAACTTGATCTTTGAAATCGGAGTTTTGAGTTCGGGGGCTTAGTTAAGTGTGGGGAAGGTGTTAGGCACCCCACAACTCCCGTGTAAAACACGGTACCGCAATCTTTTCAATATTTCCCTTAAAACTGAAATGCGTGAGTGAATGTTTTATGAAAATTGGGCCTGTTTGATTTGATTGATTGAAAGTAGTACTTTGCTTCGTTGAGCCTATATACGAAGGGTTAGATTTGATTTTCAAAAATTAGTTTTTAGCTTGATTTTCAAAAAGCATTTTTTTGATTAGATTTGCAAAAGCTTTGAAATTGAATTTGATAGTGATGTTTTGAAAGCTGTTTATCAAACCCCTACTGCTGACATAGGAATTGAAGCCTTTTGATACTTCCAAATTTTATCTTTATAGCCTTAAGGCTGCATGTGAGGTGTGTTAGGACATGATCAATCACAAAAAAATGAGAGTGTCGGTCTCCTCATGGGTATGAAAACCATCGGAGGGACGCTGACACGACAATCTATATTTTCACTATGTTGAGACCTTAAATCCGAATAACCGTTTTAAGGTCTGATATGTATATTTTACAGAAAAACTGGTAGGGTACATCTGTAAATCGGAGTTTGTCCATCGTGGAAATTAGATTCTGATCGTTTTGATCACGAATCCCACGATTCCTAGGCTCACATGTGAGTGGCCAATAAACCTGCACAGCTCAAATTTGTACAGAAATAAATGTATATCTTCATCACAACGCAATGGCACCAAGGATTCATCAGTAAATCCTGGCTGCGTGTGGCCAAAGCATTTTGTTCCCACTAGATAGCGATCTAAGGAACGTGAGTTTGCTATCAATGCTGAAACTAGAAATAAAAGCTAGATTTAAGGAAATTGCAGTCGTTCTAGCTTCCCAGTTCAGCCTGGATGTTCTGAACCGTTTAAAAACTAGAAGTGGCGAGATTTAAATAAATCGCCCGCAGATATGTCAATGCAAATTCATATACAAATGAATGTCAAATGCAACCGTTGAATGGAATTGAACAAGCAATATATATATGTATATATATATATATATATAATCTGTAAAGGGCGATGGGTTTTCACTCCTAGGCCTAGACAAAAATTGAAATATATATATATATAAACTGTAAATAGCCCTGAAATAATCCAGGCTGTGATAGAAATGAAATATATATATATATATATATATATATGTATATAAAAGCAGGAAAAAGGCAAAGGGTTTGCACGCCAATGCCCGTACTAGAATTGAAAATGACAGAAAAGTAGTCACCCAGTGACTCGGGATAGCACCCAGTATGGGAAAGTGTGCAAAAGCAGTAAAATGGTCACGAAATAATCCTGGCCAACTGAATATATATATATATATATATATATATATATTGACAGAAATATAGTCAACCAGGACTGATTTGAGTACCATTGATGGTGAAAGTCGCTTATATATGCGTAAGTATATATAAAAGCGGTAAACTACCACGGATTTGAAATCCGGGGTTGACAGAATTGAAATGTTAGTATATTTGTAGTTAAATATATACAGAAAAAGGCCAAACCCAGACTGGGAAGATAACCCAGTCCGGCGAAGTTGCCAAAGTTGTGTGTGCTAGTGCATTGAAGTTGCTGGAGCTAACGGATCGTCAATCCGAGTTGTAGAAATGTTAAAAACGAAGTTTATGTACAAAAATGTATCAGTTTTTGACGAAAACGGCCACGAAACTAAGTTTCGGGCTTATTTTGAAAGTGAAACTTGGTGTGCAAGTGTAAAACAGCGCAAAGTAGTAGAATTGACTTGCAGATTGTAAAAATACTTACAATGGGCTACACTACGGGGTTTTTGCCACTTAGTGGGCTTGAAACGTCCAAATCTATCGGTGGCTTTTTGATATGTGGTAGTATATGGCTATATCTACGTGTTGGAGTAAAAATATTTGGGATTGGAAGAGGTGCAAAAGTCGAAAAATTAGTCGGGTAGGGCTTCGCTGCGCTTCTTGCTTATGAAAATGAGAGGGGGCTACCCCTCTATTTATAGAGGGTGGAGCCGTACCTCTACAAGAGGCTTCCGCAGGTAGAGGAGCGGCCACTCAAGGTGGGCCCCGCATGTCTAGCTTGGTCGTCTTGAAGTACGTGCACTTTGAGCAACGCGATGTCCGGTCTAAAACTTTCTAACTTTTGATCGGAGCGTCCGTTTGCGGTGTGCTTGTGACACCCCCAAATACGGGTTCTTCGTTTCCACATGATTTGGTGTTCACTTTCTAAATATAACATACATCTACCCAAAATAATTTCAAAATAAATTACAACCTTGATTTAAATAATAAAATCTCCCTTAAACAAGGGTTACAACTTTCTTCAAAATAATCCCCGGGTTCATCTAACCTTGACATAAACATAAAGTGTGGAAATAAAACATAATATAAAAGTCTTATTACAATTATTTCAAAATAATTAAACAAGTCTTCACTTGTTTAGCTTCCCCTTGCCTTTACTCGTTGACGGGGCATCAACATTTTCAACCTTAGCTGTAATGATTATTTAATATGCAAGAGTGAGCAACAACAGCTCACTGAAATTTAAAAATAATAAAGACATGAAAGAATATCTCCCAAAAAATTTGAAAAAACTTTGCTTACTTCAAAAATAAAGAATTGAATAATAATTATTTCATCACAATTATAATTCGAATATAGAATTCATCTGAGGGTCATAAGACCTTGAACTTTTGTCATAGGTTATAAACATTTCTATTTAAAGCCTGTAACAGTCACTAAGACTATGGACCTTAGCTCGTACTTAGGGGGATCAGCCCTTCGTACCATGTATTGTGCACAAACATCTTAACGCTTCCGCGTAGTAACCTCCCCTAATAAATAGGGTTGTTCAACTAATTATTTGAATACAAGTCTGCACTAAAGGAAGTTTGGTTTGGATAAGCTTACAAGAATAATTTAGAATTCAAGTTCATCAACTAAGAATAAGTTGAATCGACTTCCAATAGTTCATAAATAAAAGAATTATGAACTAATATATGCCTTAGAATTAAACTTAAAGCATTTAAAAGATAAGTTGGATCTTACTTGAACAATAAGTCAAGACCACGTCAATTAAATAAACATTTGTCCAATGCAGAAATAAAAAAAAAGGACATTCTCAATATATTCCATAAAGAACTTGCATAGAATTAATGAGTTTAGGGTCTAGAAGACTTGCCTCAAGCGCAAGCTACTAACACAATTCACGTTCTAACACTTCCTACATACATATACATTTAATCACAATAATCTAAATTAGTTAACACATAACTAATTCACATAATTGGTTAACCCTTATGATTAACTCATTTTAATTAAATAAATAATAATCAACCATCACATATTTACTTACATCACATAGACAAGCTCACATAATTAAATTAATTATGTATTTAACTAAATTATAATTAAACAATTATAATTTAAACACTTAATCTAATTATAATTACTTAAATTATAATTACCTCTTATTTTAATTAAATTATAAATAAATTATAATTTATAATCAATTAAACTACATCATGCATTATAATTAAACAAATTAATCATGCAATTATCAATTTATAATCCATAATTAAACATGCATTTATTAAATTACAATTACCTAAATTATAATTTAAATTAACATCTAATTGATTAAAAGAAATCAACTACTATTCATCATAATTTAAGAGAATTATAATTTAAATTAAACATTTACTCTTAATTATAATTACTCAAATTATAATCAAGTAGTTCATATTACAATTAAACAATTATAACTTATAATTTAAATATTACATTAAGATTTTCAAAACTATTTTTTCTCAAATTATGAAATTGTCCAACTCATATTAACAACATATTATAGCCACTGAGTTCATGCTCATCATCATAACCAATTTAACTCAGGCTATCAAATAAGACTGCACAATTAAACCAAACTTACTGTCTCTGATCAGGCAACGGCGCAGCTGCGCAGCCACAAGCCTTGGCACCGGCGCAGCTGCGCAGGTGACCATCCTGAGAAAATCTAGTGGCGCAGCTGCGCCACTTCTGCCTTTGTTGCCGGCGCAGCTACGCCGGAACGCGGACAGAAGCAGGCAGCAACGGCACTCTACTTCACCGATTATCCCACACATGCCAACAAACGGCAATTACAACAACACAGACATTGTAAATCATACATATGCAATAATACTCATGGTATATATGCTACTAATCAAAGAATTTGTCCAAGCAATGAGAATCAAAAGTTTTAGAAAATCAAATTTGATATTTTCATAAAACTCATATATTTTATAAAATCATTCACTGTAACTCAATTTCTTAAGAATTTAACTTATAATACATGCGTTATTCTCATGATTCAAGATAGCATCATAAACAATTCTAAACAGGCATATTAATACATACAAATTTCATCAATTTACTCTAAAATTTGTCAAAACCATAAAAACTCAAAAGAACACAAGTTTTCCATTAAACATATTTTATCAACAATTTGATTTCCGAAATCCTTTCATACAATTACTAACAATAACACATGAACTTAATACATATATAAAATTCATGATTACCACTTTCATGAAAACTCAACTTTGATAGAGAATAAAACATGAAGAATATAGAATTCTAACCTTTTAGCTATGAGTGTAAAGAAAAGATGATGATAAGCTCGTGTTCTAGCAATTATCCTTCTTCCTTTCTTCTCTGAAATTCTTTTCTCTTTTCTCTGCTCTTTGTTTTAGACTTAGAACTAACGTAATGGCTATATTATAACTGATATAATATAATATACGTATACTTATAATATATATGTAACTGTTAATCAATTAAGATATACAATAGTACATATTATTATATAGGTTACAATTATTTGAATTTAAAAAGTCTTAAGGCTTGTTTGGCAACTAGTTTATAAAAACAGATTTTTATTACTAAGGCCATGTTTGGTAAAATGAGTTTAAAATCCTTTTCTTTATTTTAATAAATCCTTTTAACACATACTTTAAATGTTACACTTTAATTAATTAAATCTTACTCATCTAATTTAATCAATTAAAATCCAACATCAATTAATCACATAAAAACTTGCCACATAATTATAATTACTCGCTAATTATAATTCATGTAACACTTCATCACACAATTCATCTAATTTAATTATCTCAATTAAATTAGAACTATACTATAAATTAATATACATCAATTAAATAAATTATTAAGTATTCATTTAATTAATATATAACACTTAATTAAATCACTCCACAAAATCACATAATTTATTTATTCCACTCAATAAATAATTCACATAAAATATTTATTTAACTCAATAAATATTTAAAATTATTATATAAAATCTCAATCGTTTTAATCTTCCCTCCTTAAAAGGATTCTGTCCCCAGAATCACACAGAAAAAAAAATTCTCGTCTATTACATTCTTCCCCCTTTCAAAGGATTCTGTCCCCAGAATCAGTACATAAGGGTTACACAAAACTAAGCAAATAATTACAGATAAGATTTCATCATAACATCTTCGAGTTCCCACGTGGCTTCTTCAGCACTGTGGTTCCTCCAGATTACCTTAACAGAAGGTATCACTTTATTCCGAAGTACTTGTTCCTTTCTATCAACTATTTAAACAGGCACTTCTGCATATGTTAAGTCTTTATCAAACTGTAAAGGTTCATATTCTATTATATGTTTATAATCGTGCTTGTAAGGTCTTAACACAGCAATATGAAAGACATTATGTATATTCTCGAGCTTTGGAGGTAATGCAATCTCATAAGCAACCTTGCCCACCTTTTGTAGTACCTCGAATGGTCCAATAAATCGGGGACTCAGCTTTCCCTTCTTACCAAATTGAATCTTTCCTTTCCAGGGAGATACCTTCAGGAAACGAAACTCCCTGGTAAGAATTCTCGGTTCTGACGATGTAGATCGGCATATTTCTTCTGTCTGTCTTGAGCAGCAACTAATCTTGTTCTGATTAGTTTCACAATTTTAGCAGTTTGTTGTACCAGTTCTGGTCCCAACAGTTGATGTTCACCGACTTCATCCCAGCACAAGGGAGTTCTGCATTTTCTACCGTATAACGCTTCATAAGACGGCATGCCGATACTCTCGTGATAACTATTGTTGTAGGTAAACTCCACCAACGGTAGATGATCCTCCCATCTTTCCTTGAAGTCCATTACGCAAGCTCTCAGTATATCCTCCAGCGTCTGAATCGTTCTTTCGCTCTAGCCATCAGTTTGAGTATGGTATGTTGTACTTATTCGCAATTGCATTCCCAGACACTCTTGCAAATGTTTCCAAAAATTCAACGAAAAATGTGGATCTCTGTCAGACACAATTCACACTAGAACACCGTGTCGAGAAATGATTTCCTTCACATATAGCTTCGCCAACTGGTCCAAGTTATATTTTATCCTGATTGGTAAAAAGTGGGCTGACTTCGTCAGTAGATCCACTATAACCCATATCGCATCAAATCCCTTCTGAGTCGCTGGAAGACCCACCACGAAATCCATCGCAATGTGCTCCCACTTCTACTCTGGAATTTCTAATGGTTGAACCAGACCACTAGGTCTCTGGTGTTCTGCCTTAACTTTCTGGCACGTTAGGCACTTCGCAACGC
The DNA here is from genome assembly GCA_020205555.1 of Panax stipuleanatus. Taxonomy (NCBI): domain Eukaryota; kingdom Viridiplantae; phylum Streptophyta; class Magnoliopsida; order Apiales; family Araliaceae; genus Panax; species Panax stipuleanatus. The sequence continues at coordinate 68,490,390 of CM035123.1, read as the reverse complement.
ATTCAGCAATGTTCCTGTTCATATTCAGCCACCAGAAATGCTGCCTGAGATCCTAGTACATCTTCGTACTCCCAAGGTGAATAGAATATCTAGAACTGTGGGATTCACTCAAAATCTCTTCTTTGACCTCTGGTACTACAGTTCCCAGATTCTACCTTCAAACCGTAGCAGACCTTCATTATCGATCTTAAACTTGAACTCTTCGCCATTTGGTATTCTCTTCCGAATTTTCTCGCATTCTTCATCATGAAGTTGTGCTTCTTTCACTTTGTCTACCAGAGTAGAGCCAGTAGTTACTTGAAACAACATCTCATCTGATTCCTTCGGACACTTCATTTCTAGTTCCAATCTAGTCATCTGTTCTATCAACTGATCCTGATCAGTTATCATGTTCAGTTTCTCCCGACCTTTTCTGCTCAAAGCGTCGGCGACGACGTTAGCTTTACCCGGATGGTAAAGTATCTCGCAATTGTAGTCTTTGATCAGTTCCAACCATCTTCTTTGGCGCATGTTCAAGTCCTTATGGGTAAAGATATACTTCAGACTCTTGTGATCTGTGTATATCTCACACTTCTTTTCATACAAGTAGTGTCTCTAAATCTTCAAAGTAAACACTACTGCCGCCAATTCTAAGTCATGAGTTGGATACCCTTTCTCGTACTCCTTCAGCTGACGTGACGCATAAGCAATGACTTTGCTGCCCTGCATCAACACACAACCTAATCCTTTATGTGAGGCATCGATATATACTATGAAATTCCCCGTACTATCCGGTAAAGACAATATAGGCGCAGTACTCAACCTTTACTTCAGCTCCTGAAAACTTTCCTCACACTTTTCTGTCCAAACAAATTTAATTGTTTTACTAGTCAAATTTGTCAACGGAGTGGCGATCATGGAAAAATCTTGGATAAATCTTCGATAATAACCTGCCAATCCCAAGAAACTCCTCACTTCAGACGGCATTTTTGGCTGATCCCAATTCATTACAGCTTCAACCTTCGACGGATCTACCAAAATACCATCCTTGTCGATCACGTGGCCAAGGAATTGCACACGTTCCAACAAGAATTCGCATTTTGAGAATTTAGCATAAAGCTTCTCTCGTCTCAATGATTCCAAGGTTAGCCTTAAGTGTTCAGTGTGTTCCTCCTCGGTCTTGGAATAAACCAGGATGTCATCTATGAACACCACTACAAACTTATCCAGGAATGGTTTAAACACTGGATTCATTATGTCCATAAATGCAGCTGGGGCATTTGTGAGACCAAATGACATCACCAAGAACTCGTAATGTCCATATCGAGTCCTAAAAGTTATTTTCGGTATATCTTCCCTTCTCACCTTCAACTGATGATATCCGTTTCTCAAGTCAATTTTCGAGAAATACTTCGCCTTTCAGTTGATCAAACACGTCATTGATCCTAGGTAAAGGATACCTATTCTTGATCGTAACTTTGTTCAATTCCCTATAATCAATGCAAAGACGTATCGATCCATCCTTCTTCTTCACGAATAACACAGGCGCTCCCCATGGCGAAACGCTCGGTTGAATATACTTCTTGTCCAACAATTCTTGTAGTTGAACCATTAGTTCCTTTATCTCAACTGGAGCCATTCGGTACGGAGCCTTCGAGATTGGAGCATTTCCCGGCGCTAAATCAATCACGAACTCTGTCTCCCTATCTGGCGGAAGTCCTAGAAAATTGCTCGGAAAAACATCCACAAACTCCTTAACCACCGATATCTCCTCCACCTTCGGGCTTTCCTTACGCGTATCTACTATGTAGGCTAGATATCCTACACAGCCTTACGTTAGAAGTTTCTTGGCTTGCATAACTGTAAGACCCCAACTTTTATGAATAAAGATTTAATTTTTTTTATATTATTTCAAAATAGTAAGGTGTTGATTTGATAAATGTGAAAAGTTATGGGTGAAATGTGCAAATATTTTAAATGAGCAAGTGGTTATAAAATATTCTTGTTGTCGGGGAATATTCGTTTGGTCGTGGAATATTCTTGTTGTCGGAGAATATTCGTACGACGGCGCAGCTATTTGTGGGCCCCACAACGGAATAATTGTTGGATATAGAAAGCTACAGAAATAACCTATTTATAAAATAACGGCGTAGTTGTTATCGTTAGTACTGTTGAAATACCCGATGGTTAAAATACAGTAATACGCGGTGTTGCACAGTAGCACACGGTATTGCACAGTATTTTGAATTATTGATTCTTACGTAAGAAGTCACTACTCAATTATTGTTACAGTAATTACTGTTCAATATTTTATATTATTGATTCAATAATTGCATGATATTTTATTGATTCAATAATTGCTACGTTGATATTTTATATCAATAATTGCTACGTTGCTATTTTATATGATTGATTCAATAATTGCTACCGTTGATATTTTGTATTATTGATTCAATAATTGTCACTGCACAGTATTTCACATTATCAACTCAATAATTCATATTATTATTAGATAGCATTATTGACAATGTCTAAGGAAGTTCTGTCTAGGAGGGGTTATTTAATTGCGCGCCAGTAAGAAGAAGTCCTTATCGAAAGGCCCCCTCTTTCCTGGGAACGACCTGGTTGTCAATATTGTAGTTCTGTAATATTATTTGTGAATAATTAATTATTGATTTATATGATAAGGAAATATTTATTTTATGGATATAAAAGAAGGAATTAGTGCTGATGTGATTTTATCAGTATTTTGGTGTGGAAAATCATCCGTTTATGGATTTCGGATAAATTATGTTTGGAATTTGGAAAAACTTCCTTCTACAAAGCTGTAGAGAATTAAATTTCCTATAGAAAAATATAGAATTTGTATTTTTCTGATAAAAGGGCTATTTATTATGAATTATTAAAGTTTTGGAAAATAAATGTTTTTTTATAAAATGGTGGGCCCCACTTTTGGTTGGTGTGGAAAATGCTGATGGCTTTCACGAGGCGGCTGGAATTTTTTTTTTTAAAAATATTATTTTATTAAAAAAGTCTACTTTGGCATCCTAAGCTTTTCCTATAAATAGGGTGCTTAGGTTAGAATTAAAAATCACGCCAGAATCAGAAGTTTTCTCTCTCTATAATATCGAGCGTATTTTTGTGAGTATTTAGATACTTTGAGTGTTACTATTTAGTGCAAGTTTCCTTCGGTGTTATATCCAATATTCCAGTCAGAAGTACTATTTTTTTTAGGTAAGGGATGTTATTTTCTTTCATAAATGATGTTATTCTTTTCAATATCATTATACCAAAATATTATCATGGATTTTATTATGAAATTCTTACTTTTTCCGTCGGGGTTACTATTCACGTATACGGCACTATTCACAGAAAAATTAAATTTTCTTCTATATGTCCAAGTTGCTTGTTAAAGTTTTTATCTTTGATTGGATCTAAGTTTTGAGCTTTATTCTTGAATTTTGCTCCACAAAGTATTATTATGGAGTATTCTTGAACTTGGATAAATTAGATTACAAATCCTTAGTCTTTGTCTTTTATCTCACTGGATTCGTTCTTCAAAATATTTTTCATCATCCTCAGTCCTAAAAGGTGATAGAACTTAATATCTTTGGCCTGTAGAGCAAAGATGAATGATTACCTGAAGAATATTTTTGGTCGTAGTGCAAAGATGAACAGGTGTTGAGATGAACATGACCACTGGTGATACAAATGAATATCTTTGGCCTGTAGTGCAAAGATGAATATTTGATTCGAGATGTATATTGATTGATGTTACAGGGATAAAATATTGATGATGGACTTTTAAATAATAGAAGATAGTAGACTTCATTCTCTACTTAACTCTTCTAATGAATGGTTATTTCCGCTGCGAATATTGATCTAAAACTTGTTGTCAATAATATTTTATCTGAATTGTTGAAGACTAACGATAATTTATTTTTCATTATCTTAGTCATAATATTCTTTACTGGGCTAGTTGATCTCACCCTTTTCATCTATTGTCCTCTTCAGGGAATGAGAATGTCGCAGAACTAGTCGGGGGACAGAGTGATGGTCCGAGTTAGAGCAGTAGTAGTCCTCACTATTTCTAATAAATAGTGTGAGAATAATTGTAATGAGGACTTAGTTTGAATGTTAATATTTTGTACATATTTGTATTGACACTCACAGTTGTGTGGTCGTATTTTGCACGACCATGTGATATAAAGTTTGTATTTGAATTCTGTACCATATATTTGGCAACTCAGAATGGGTTGGGTTGACTGGACCTATTATAGGGGGCGTCACAATAACCGTCAGACAACTCGCTTGTCTAGGCAATTTGCTACCATAGAATACTAACTTCAACGGAGTCGTAAGGTTTACCGACTTCTTCTGACAGTCGATTATCGCCCCATGGTTGAACAACTAATCCATACCCAGTATGACATCGAATTCCCTAAGTTTAATCGGAATCAAATCTACTCTCAACTCCTGACCCTTAATGTCTAATCTACAATTCTAACCTTATAAACCTAACAGGAATAACCTCCCTATTCGCAATCTCTATGTTCAAGGGGTAAACTAACTCTTCTACAGGTAAGTCTAGGGTTTTAGCAAAATCATCAGATATGAATGAACAAGTAGCACCCGAATCAAATAATACATATGCATTTATACTATTGACCAGAATAATACCTGACACCACGTCTTTTGATTGCACAGCATCCTAAACCCTCATATTGAATGTCTGGGCAGTGGGTCGAACAGCCTGCAATGGTGCAGCGATAGTCACGATATTACCGCTTCCATTCCCTCCGTGTTGACCCCGCCGTCAGCTTCTTCGGGAAACTACGAGCTATGTGATCCTTGGATCCACATGTGTAGCAAGCTCCCTTCTTCGGGTTTGGGCAATTAGGCTCAATGTGGCCTTCCTGACCACAGTTGAAACACACCCGCTTCCCCTTCATGCACACTCCAGTGTGATTCTTACCGCATGTAGCACATGCTTCGAACTTCCTCTTCTGCTGGCTTCCTTGCTGACTCCCAGCAGAAGTGTTGTCGTTCCATTTTCCCTTCTGGTTAATAGCGCTGCTACCACCAGCCTTGGTTACCACCTCATTCTTCTTCTTCTTGTCCTGGTTAACCTTCGTCACCGCATTGCTTCCTCCCTCGACGAGTATAGCCTTTTCCAGCATAGCTGCAAACGTGTTCAGCTGGAACATGGAGACCTTACTGTAGAGCCATGGTTTCAATCCTTGCTCAAACCTCCTCGCCTTCCTAGCGTTAGTGCTGACTTGGTACGTAGCGAATCTGGCCTAGTTCATTGAATTTTGCGGCATACTCAGACACCGTCATCCCACCCTTCTTAAGCTCTAGGAACTGGACCTCCATCTGATCCTGCGAACTCACTGGGAAGTACATTTCGTAGAACATTTCCTTGAAACGTTCCCACGTGATGACTGCCTTTTCCTCTCGGGTCTTATTAGCCTGCCACCAAATGCTAGCATCTGACTTCAACATGAAAGCCGCGAACGCTGTCTTCTGGTCTTCCCCTATTCTGGCTACGTCGAAGACCTTCTCCATTTCAATCACCCACGTCTGAGCCTCAATAGGTTTTGTCGATCCCTTGAATTCAGGCGGTCCTACTGCCTTAAATTCCTTAAAAGTAGTACCCTACACTTGCGGCTGATTCGCAAGCACTCCTGTCAGTAGGTTCACCAACTGCTGAACCGAGTTGGGATTCTTCCCGTCGTTATTGTTGTTGTTGTTCGTCGAACCCTCGGGGTTTTGACGTGTTGGTCTTCTTCTAGGAGGCATTTTCTGTTAAAAAAATATTATTATTAGATCCTTTATTCAATTTTTAAATATTCAAGTTCATGCTTAAAGGTTTAAATAACTCAGTTCACGTAGAACACATAGCATGTCAATAAACTTTTTTTATTCATTACTCGTAGTTTAAAAATATCAATTAAATAGCATTTCTGCTATTTACATCATCCTTCCTGAACTGGAAAAGTTACAGGATTACATTATTAACTCATCCCACTCTTATCTCAAATTATGGGATTTATATTAATTAAGATAAAAAGCAACACATAAATAAAAGCTCTACTGCCTAGGCATATTAATACGTCGCACAGCCTTTCTGCGCTCCTCTTCCATCACCTGAAATGCCGTTCTTCGATCCACCACGTACCATGGTAAACCTTGGAACTGAGCTGGGTAATAGAAAACACGATCCTGGGCTCTTTCTATAGCCGTATGGAAAGCATACTCTGTCTCCCTCAGCTTGGTCCTCTTGGCTTCGTTGAGTAGCCCTCAAGCTTATCTCCTCAGTTCGGGCACGCTTCATCGACTCCTCTTAGATGTCTTGCTTCAGCTTTAATATCTCGGCTCGAGCCGCGTCTCTATTATTCTCCACGTGTATTAGGTTCCACTGTGCTTCTCCTAGGTCACTAGCCATATCCTCAATAGTCTCGTCTCGCTGCTGGATGGTTTCCTCGAGCTCTCTAACTCGACCATAAAGCTCCACGTTACTGTCGTAGACTGCCTCGTACATCTCAGCACTAGTAGAGTGAGGTGGGAATTCCTCTTCGGGATCCTCTTCCTCCTCTTCCTCCTCCTCCTCTTCAGACTCATCCTCGTCCTCTTCCACTGGAATAGGTGTCAGCTCACGCTCCTGACCAGCTACGGTGATCACTGGAGATGACTCTCTCCTAACCAGCTGCTCCCAGACAACATGGATGTCTCAAGGCTCCTCCTCTGTAGGCAGCTGAGGTATATCCTTATTGGCCGATTTATCGGTCAATAGATTCGCGCAAGTATACGCGGCCAACTGAGTAATAAAGTGAAAGTAAGATATCGTTCCCACGAGGAATTAACAGATAAACAATCGCCAAGCACTAGTCCTGTAATCATCTCGGTCTTATTTAAACGGATGGAAGAGAGAAGGAATTAAAACTACATTAATTAGGCAAGAATTAAAACATACAATAACTAATCCTAGGGTAAATTCAGATAATGAAGACATGAGATTACAATTTCCCCCAACATTTCATTTGAATCTTTTAACTCTCTCATTTGAAACAATTAACACATAGAATTGACAACCGAGAAATCATGATTACATATAGCCTCTTTTGATGGACAACTATGAATCTTCCTAATGCGGCATATAGGTATATGTCTATCCTACACACTATCAAGCAACCAATATCAAGAACAATTAACAAGACACATGTCACGGGAAAATCTCGTTAACTACTCTTTTAATTACCAACTTTCACATAGGAAGTCATTAAGATTAGATTCTCAGTTTGGTTGCATACGGCAGTTAGGTATATTTCTATCATAAACACTAACAAATTATCAACTCTTTAGGACAATGAATGAGACACACGTCACATAATCTCATAGATTACCCGCAAGAATCTCTAACTTTCGCATGATATCATAACTAGGTCTAAACCTATAATCCATTTGTCAAGTTCATACAGGTTCACAAGAAATCAATCTAAAAGCACAAGTTATGATAGCCAATTCATAATAATAGCAAAGAGAGAGCAATCAATACAAACTATGTGTTGGGTTCCATTGAAACCCCAAAATATAAACTAAGTCATAAATAACTTGAATATATTATCCACAAGTTAGATAAACATCATCCGAATAAAATTTAATACAAGGAGAGTAAGAGATAGAGAAATGCAAATCTTGTGTCTTCTCCAAGCTTAGATCTTTATTCTATTACTTGCTTCAATCTTCACACACTAACAAAACCCTAGAATCTAACTAACTAACACTAAATTAGCACTAATCTACTCTCTAATCTACTCCTAATCTAGACTAAATAAGATGTAAAGGAAGAAAAAATAGGACTAGGGCTTAGGGCCAATATATGATGCTGTTTCTTGCCCAAAATGAGCCCCCTTATATCCCAATCTCTAGCCAAGCCCGTTCAATTGAAAAGTCAAAGTTTTGTCTGCTGGGGACTGGTGCGGCCGCGCCCAAAATGCACTAGAAATCCGCGACTGCGCCAAGGATTTTCTGCTGCAGTGCCCTTTGGTAAAATGGCCATAACTTTTGATCCGGAAGGAGTTACGAGGCCTGCCACCTGTCAGATAGAAGCTATCGAAGAGTTCTACAACTTTAATTCTTTGAGCATTGAGAAATAATGGATTGATGAAGGCTGAAATTGAGCTACAAGTGACAGCTGTGCATGAAAACTCAAAACCGTGAAGTTTAAAGTCCGTTGGTATACGGGGCATAACTCTCGCCTCCGAACTCCGATTGGGATGATTCAAGATGTTCCGGAAAGCTTATAAGATGCTCTACAATATGACCCAAGTTCCAATCCAAGAAAATGAAATGAACATTAACCCCTCAAACGATGTCCGGATTGCATTTCCTTCCCATTTTTGCTTCAAATGCTATTCTTGCTCCTTTTTGCCTCTAGACCCGTGGCATCACCTTCATTACTTCCTCACCCATGCTATCTTCATTCTTTAAGCCCATTTCAGTGCTTTGCCTTATTTAAGCATTCTTTTGCCCTTTTAAGCTCAATTTGCACCTGGAGAGTTTCTAAACCTGAAAATCACAAAACAAAGCAAAAACACATAAAACGCACAACGATACTTGAGTTTAAGCAAAAGAATGAGTTGGTTACTATCCGAATAAGTGTCCATAAAAGCCACTTATCAAATACCCCCAAACTTAAACGTTGCTTGCCCTCAAGCATCCAAAACAAAACTAAACAAAAGATGCAATGCAATATCTACAATGTATGCAACCTACGCTATCATGAATGCGAAGCCAAGTTCCCAGCCAGTATTGAACTTTCAATGCAATGCCTCAGAAAACCACAAGATAGTCGAACAGATAAGCTACCCAAAACAAGACCATAAGGCATATTCTGCAAATCCAAAACTGTCAGCACTAATGTATTGTGCGTTGTGTTCCTAGCAACCATTAGATATGCATTCAGATAAATAACTCACATACTATGCTTCTTAGGGGAAAAACTAGCTTTAACTTAAGAAAAATAGTAAATCATATAAGTTCTAACTAAGACCATGTATTACTAGAGTTAAGAGTCAACAGGGGGTTTTCATTAAGCTTTTATTACTCACAAGGGCGTATTTGCACTAGTTCTCTTAGGCTTTTTATGATATCCATGTAGCGAGCTTTCGACCAACGACTCCCAGACCAGATGGCCTTAGGGCGCTGGGTGTAGAGACACCCCTAGGGCTTACTTGCTCGAATATCAAAGGCCACAGAACTCGACGTAGCCTAAGTGTTTATTCTATTTTTTTCTTTTTCTTAATCTTTTCTTTTTTTTTTCTTTTTCTTTTTCTGCAAGGGAGTGCGTCTTACGCTCCATCTCCCCGCATAAATCATGCATGTCCCCTGTTTCCCCCAAACTTAAGCTTTTAACAGTCTAGTTATTATTATATGCGAACTGATATTCTTTTATTAAAACATAGTTTTTCCACCAGAAGACAAGTATGTAAACATTTAAACTTAGCATATCATGGTGTTTACTCTATCGTACTTACTGGTTACACAGTATTTGACAGGTAAGGATTTACATATATGACCATGAAATCAGGCTTAAGTCTCAAATCAGTTCAACAATCAAGTGATTTCAGTTTCTTCACAGGCAACATACATAACTAACCAACTAAAAACTGGATTCATGCAGTATGCTCTAACACAAAATGCAAAAACAAAAGAATTTTTTTAAAATTTTCACAAATTTTAACTATTTACAACCTACATGCACTAAATAAACAAACACAATATGCAATATGAATGCAACTACCCTATATGCAAAATAAAGCCAATAACCCCAAACATAAACTATTCAATGTCCTCATTGAAGGTAAAGGTAAAAAGAAACTCCCCTATTTGGCTTCTGATGCTGCATGAAATGAAGTGGCATCCTCTCAGAAGTTTCCCCGTCTCTCTCTGCTCTTGGTAAAATAAACTCTGCTCAACACTATACTCAATGAACCAACCCAACTCCATAGCAATCTTGCTCTGCTAGAGATCCCACACTCAATATCTCAATTGATCAAGTTGAGAGGATGAGGTGGATGAGAATTGGTACTTTGGATTGAGGAGGTAGGAGGTTTTCAAAACTAAGGCTTGTAGTGTAGGGGATTGCATGAGATGGAAGAGATGGGGGATTGCATGAAGGAACTTGAGGGTTTGGGATAAGAGGCTTGTGTGCTGCTGATAATTTACATGAAGCGATGCCCCCCCCCCCAAAATCTGCAAGATTTTCCTTAAGTCAGGCCCTTTTTATGTGTGGCGCGGCCGCGCGTGGTAATGCCTTGGATTGGGCGCGGCCGCGCGGACCATCAGATTTTGTTGCTGTAAATTTTTGGCATGAACCGAGGTTGGCTTTTGCTTTTCATTCATTCCGAGCAGCCTTTGACCTGAAATATGCAGGTAATACTTATTAAGCCCTCCTAGACTAACAAAAGTGTATAAAATCTATTTACATCAAGAGAATGAACATGGAAAGATATATGCATTTATATTCCCAAAAATTCTCTAAAGGCGTATATGCAATGCAAATGCATCAAAAGTATGCTATAAGCTCTGTAATCCCAAAAATATAAGCATTCATGCCTAAGTTCAAAAATATAGGCAATGAACTCCTAATTCCTACAGTATGCAAAAATTTAAACTAAATATTAACTAATAAGAATTAAACGAGGGGGAGGGAAATGTGATAGAAAGCATGTAAATGGAGAATTAAACAAAGAGATAGAGAGAGGGATGATGGAAAGTAGGTAATGGAGAATTAAACAAAGAGAGAGAGAAATGATGGGGTGCCTCCCATCTAGCGCTTGATTTATAGTCCTCTAGCTCGACTGTGTCTGCTCACTGCTACCCAACTCCCCGACGATACTGGAGAACCCCTCCATCCATCAGAATAGTTGTGTGACTTTGGCGGCTTCCCAGTAGAAGCGGATGCATATTTAAACTACCTAGCATTGGATAACTAAAAGAATTCCCCGTCCTGAAGGTTGGGGATCTAGGCAAGGGTTCCGTTGTGTAGGTGAAATGATCAGGGCATGGAGGTATAGACCACACAACGGACTCTTCTTCTATTCTCTTCTCTTTTGACCACCATGGTTTGAAGCTCACAGATTCTCTCATGTCATCGAGATCCGTATGTGTAATGTGGCTTCCAAGGGGGCAAGGGTGTGCAAACTTGACTGGAGTCTCAAACTTCGGCGGAGGAGGCTCTTGGGGTATTATCACTGTTGGTTCATACTGCTCCATATCCCCAATTATCTCCTCTATTTCTATTGCCTTCGGCTCGTCCAGTTGCAATTGCACTTCGGATTCTCTATCAGTATCTACATCCATCTCATAGCACCAATCTTTTTGAGGGTCATAACTCACGGCTTCAGTCATTGGAGGCACAAAATCTTGCACTGTTGTCTCTTGTTCACATACCTCCTCTTTCCTTAATGCCATGCTAATCTGCTCCACCCAAATCTGAAGATCCTCAATCGATTGCTCTCACTCAATCAAGGTCGCCTCTGTCGATGCTATGGAATTCCCCCACATAATTTTCAATCCTTCCTTTTCTGTTTCAGCTTCGGGCTCTATGTACTGATGCTCATTGGTAGGAGTGTTGTAGATTAGGGCCATCTGATTCTGGAAACGTTGGTTTGATGGTTCATGGCTCTCAAACAACTCCACTTGGTTTTTTGAGCTTGCATACATGAATTCCATTGAAGACTGTTCTCCTTGTAAACACGGGGGTTGGTATGCGGGATCGGGTGCAAAATTTGGACTTGGCTCTCATTGTTCTTTATAGCTCACAGTATGGGTCTGCCCTTGCTCATCCTCTATCATCAAGGCCCTACTAATTTGCTCTGCCCAGTTCTGGATATTTTTGACTGACTTATGTTGCTCAATCAAGATGTCCTTCAGTGATATGACACCTCCTTCCCCCAAGCTTGCATTTTCTGTGTCACCCTCAAAATTGTGTTGAGGCTCATAAACTGGAGTCTGGAATGTGCATTCTGGGGCGTAAACGGGATTTGGATCCCAATATTGGTCTTGATAATAGTCTGATGAAGGCTCTGGATGATACCCCCAATCTTGCTGATAATTGGGTTAAGGCTCATTGTTGGAGTACTCACCCCCATACTGCTCTTGCCCATAACTTATAGGCTCCTGATGGCTCGCGTAGCTCCCAGCACCGTAGTCATAGGTCACTACCATCTCTCGATTCTGCTGAGCTGAGACATTATCCAGCTTCCTCGAGAGAACCTCTAGCTGTGCTGAAAGGGTTGCAATTGGGTTGACGCCATCAGTGTATGCTTCCCTTGGTTGCTCTTGCCTTGTACCATTCCATGGATTGAAATTTGAGTCCATTGTACTTGAAAAGAGAATATCTGAAGAGAATTAAGCAAAATAAAAAAAAATGTTTAAAGTAAGACTAATTTGATTTAAACTAATGTTGGCAAACAGTTATCCAATTAATTCCCCAGCAACGGCGCCAAAAACTTGTTGGCCGATTTATCGGTCAGTATATTCGCACAAGTATACGCGGCCAACGAGTAATAAAGTGAAGGTAAGATATTGTATGTTTTAATTCTTTCCTAGTTAATGTAGTTTTAATTCCTTCTCTCTACCATCCGTTTAAATAAGACCTTGAACTTTTGTCCTAGGTTATAAATATTTCTATTTAAAACCTTTAGCAGTCACTAAGACTATGGACCTTAGCTCGTACTTAGGGGGATCAGCCCTTCATACCATGTATTGTGCACAAACATCTTAACGCTTCCGCGTAGTAACCTCCCCTAATAAATAGGGTTGTTCAACTAATTATTTGAATACAAGTCTGCACTAAAGGAAGTTTGGTTTGGATAAGCTTACAAGAATAATTTAGAATTCAAGTTCATCAACTAAGAATAAGTTGAATCGACTTCCAATAGTTCATAAATAAAAGAATTATGAACTAATATATGCCTTAGAATTAAACTTAAAGCATTTAAAAGATAAGTTGGATCTTACTTAAACAATAAGTCAAGACCACGTCAATTAAATAAACACTTGTCCAATGCAGAAATAAAAAAAAGACATTCTCAATATATTCCATAAAGAACTTGCATAGAATTAATGAGTTTAGGGTTTAGAAGACTTGCCTCAAGCGCAAGCTACTAACACAATTCACGTTCTAACACTTCCTCCATATATATACATTTAATCACAATAATCTAAATTAGTTAACACATAACTAATTCACATAATTGGTTAACCCTTATGATTAACTCATTCTAATTAAATAAATAATAATCAACCATCACATATTTACTTACATCACATAGACAAGCTCACATAATTAAATTAATTATGTATTTAACTAAATTATAATTAAACAATTATAATTTAAACACTTAATCTAATTATAATTACTTAAATTATAATTACCTCTTATTTTAATTAAATTATAAATAAATTATAATTTATAATCAATTAAACTACATCATACATTATAATTAAACAAATTAATCATGCAATTATCAATTTATAATCCATAATTAAACATGCATTTATTAAATTACAATTACCTAAATTATAATTTAAATTAACATCTAATTGATTAAAAGAAATCAACTACTATTCATCATAATTTAAGAGAATTATAATTTAAATTAAACATTTACTCTTAATTATAATTACTCAAATTATAATCAAGTAGTTCATATTACAATTAAACAATTATAACTTATAATTTAAATATTACATTAAGATTTTCAAAACTACTTTTTCTCAAATTATGAAATTGTCCAACTCATATAAACAACATATTATAGCCACTGAGTTCATGCTCATCATCATAACCAATTTAACTCAGGCTATCAAATAAGACTGCATAATTAAACCAAACTTACTGTCTCTGATCAGGCAACGGCGCAGCTGCGCAGCCACAAGCCTTGGCACCGGCGCAGCTGCGCAGGTGACCATCCTGAGAAAATCCAGTGGCGCAGCTGCGCCACTTTTGCCTTTGTTGCCGACGCAGCTACGCCGGAACGCGGACAGAAGCAGGCAGCAACGGCACTCTACTTCACCGATTATCCCACACATGCCAACAAACGGCAATTACAACAACACAGACATTGTAAATCATACATATGCAATAATACTCATGGTATATATGCTACTAATCAAACAATTTGTCCAAGCAATAAGAATCAAAAGTTTTAGAAAATCAAATTTGATATTTTCATAAAACTCATATATTTTATAAAATCATTCACTGTAAACTCAATTTCTTAAGAATTCAACTTATAATACATGCGTTATTCTCATGATTCAAGATAGCATCATAAACAATTCTAAACAGGCATATTAATACATACAAATTTCATCAATTTACTCTAAAATTTGTCAAAACCATATAAACTCAAAAGAACACAAGTTTTCCATTAAACATATTTTATCAACAATTTGATTTCCGAAATCCTTTCATACAATTACTAACAATAACACATGAACTTAATACATATATAAAATTCATGATTACCACTTTCATGAAAACTCAACTTTGATAGAGAATAAAACATGAAGAATATAGAATTCTAACCTTTTAGCTATGAGTGTAAAGAAAAGATGATGATAAGCTCGTGTTCTAGCAATTATCCTTCTTCCTTTCTTCTCTGAAATTCTTTTCTCTCTTCTCTGCTCTTTGTTTTAGACTTAGAACTAACGTAATGTCTATATTATAACTGATATAATATAATATACGTATACTTATAATACATATGCAACTGTTAATCAATTAAGATATACAATAAGTACATATTATTATATAGGTTATAATTATTTGAATTTGAAAAGCCTTAAGGCTTGTTTGGCAACTAGTTTATAAAAACAGATTTTTATTACTAAGGTTATGTTTGGTAAAATGAGTTTAAAATCTTTTTCTTTATCAACCAGGTCGTCCTCCATCGGCTCCTCCTCTGGATCGGACTCTATCTCAATTCTCAATCTCATCCTCATCATCTGACTCGGATGGTGCCACAGCCTGTACTGGCACAGCCTCTAAGGGTGCCTCGTACACTACATGAATATCCCTGGGCTCATCCTCAGCCACTCTAGCGAGTACTCCCATATCTGCCATCTACAATCACAAACACAGACAAGAAACAGCAACTCCATTAGAATGTTAAATTAAACATAAGTTCATTGTATAAAATGAAGTTACATTTCATAACAAACTAAGTCTCTCAAGGAAAACTCTACATGAGTTTTATCTCCTTTCTAACTTCTAAGTTCTCCTAAGTTATAGTCTAAGGACACTCGTTCCTAAGGTTTATAACTACAGCTTTGATACCAATCTGTGACGCCCCCAAATTCGGGACCGCCACTTGGTCACTCAAATTCGGTTCGTCACGTGCTCATGGTAATACAATAATAACTAAAATCAAACATTCACAGCGAAAGATCTAATTTAGAATAATATACAATGATTTATTATAATTATTCTCCCAAGTCTCTCAACCTACAGTACTTAATAGATTACATAATGATATCGAATAAAGACTTATTACATAATCCTACTTAAGCTTAAACATAGTCTGAAGACAGTCTTAATACAATATAACAATTTTAAACATAAAGGAGCAAGCTAGTCGGTAGCCTTGCCCTTGCCCTTGTCTTTCCCAGAGACACTTCCCTGTTCCGCCTTAACTGAAAGGTTTTAAAATAAGCAAGAATGAGCACAAATTGCCCAGCAAGTAGTAAACAACAAGGGTGATGAGTATTATATCACGAGTTTGAAATATCAAAGTATAATCTCTAAGATAGTTCAAAGTTTCAGAATAATATCAGGAACAACAAATATCAACAATTCTCGAATCACATATTTGGAATATGAAATGATAATTCAATATAAATCAACAGATATATATGAATTCAAAGGCTATCAACGTATCTAACTGGATAAAATAATTTATACTGAGCAGTCACTAAGGACTATTGAACATCTACTAGATTTACCAATATTAAACTGATAACCCAAAAGAAACAAGTATAATAGATGATCAGTCTATAATACTCTATGTTATGCATAACCACAGTAATATTCGCGCGTATGTTGGGGCTTCCAACAATAAACACTCCCCTTACCATAAGGGTTGTTCAACTCAGTTTTCAAGATTTTCGCACCGATAAAAAGGTTTGGACAGTTTTATAAACATGCATATAGTCTAGCCGAATCAAGTGGCATAGACACTTTCACAATATTCAAGAACAATACCAAGTTCAACATGAATAATAGCTTTCACAAGAGTTTAAACATACTAGCTCAAATGAACGAGTATGACAACTTGCATTCAAAGAGATAAAGTTTAGATTCTCGCTTACAATATTCGTTGAATAAAGTAATACAAGGGTTAGGATACTTGAACTATAAATGAGTGTAAGTCAGGAAACTTGCACAATAAAAGTAGGGTTCAGATAATTGCACTATAAATGAGAGTGTAAGTCAGGAAACTTGCACAATCATAGATTTTCTTGCATAAAGTAAATGCATCGGTTAGGATACTTGCACTATAAATGAGTGTAAGTCAAGAAACTTGCACAATAAAAGTAGGGTTCAGATACTTGCACTATAAATGAGTGTAAGTCAGGAAACTTGCACAATCATAGATTTTCTTGCATAAAGTAAATGCGTCGGTTAGGATACTTGCCTTAAGCGTAGTTTATCCACGTAAAGCCTAATATTGCTTCAAAGAATTATGTTATCCTATTAACGTATATATATATATATATATATATATATATATATATATATATATATATATATATATACACACACATTAGTTATACACATCGGATTCACATACTTGACATGTAAATTGAGCACATACATCAAGTTCTATCTTAGCTACACAATCAAATCGTATAACTATATATTAACAAACCACATAGTTTAATAATCAACTATAGTCCTTACTTCTAATTGTCTTAGAAAATCACACTTGAATAGTTTACGTCGTGTCCAACTATGTGAGTGTTCATATAGATCATGCGTAGCGACATAAAGAATACTAGCATGCAACCCTATAAGTTCAGAATACAACCATGCAACGTGTATGAAACTTAGTTTGCAAACATATCCGAGTTAGTCTTTAACAGTCATTTTAAACCAAGCCAAAGCAATCTAGTTCATATAGGCAATTTCAAATCATATCTCACACCTAGTTAAGTTACGAGCATATGCTAGCAAGTTCGAACTTAAATAACACATGCTTCATCAAGGGTTGTTTTCAAAATCATGAGTTCTCTTTTTATGTTAAGTAAACTATGGAAACATGTATTGCACAAGAGGGACTCCATAAATCATGTTACATTTACTTAGTATGAATTATAATTTCACTGCTCTCGAACTGGACAAACAGATAGTCATTTTTGGGCTTGTCTGCACAGCGGCGCTGCGGCGCTGGAGGCGCTGCCGCGCTGGAGGCGCTGCGGCGCAGACACAATACCTGGATTTGGCGCTGCGGCGTGGGGACGCTGGGACTGAGGTATTGTGGCGCTATAGTGCGCAGATAACGCTGCGCATCGGCGCTGCGGCGCCGCGATGCTGACTCAGTTCCTGCAATTCAAGCTGCAGCCAAAACCGACCCAAAACTTCCATTTCATCGATTTTAACATACCCATATGCTATTAGACTAACCTCTTTAACTTACTAACACATATATATATGCTTATATAACAGTCAATCGTCATTTATCAATTCCCAAATTCATGAACTCTAGCTAAATTCAAGAATTTGATGTTTTTACAGAAATTATAGAGGAAAATGGAAATGAAAGACAAGAAAGCTATATAGTGGTTCCATCATGTATGTATGTTCATATAACAACAATATAAGGGTTCTACAACCCAAACACAATCTAGATTGGTATAATCAAAAAATAAGGTTTTTACAGAAAATGAAAATAAAGAACAAGAAGAGGGATTATACCTCTGTAATACGAATTAAGAACTTGTTGCTAAGGAATTCTCTACTCTTCAGACTACTAACACTGATATATAAATGCTCTCAATTTATCTTAATCAAAATCTCAGCAAGTGAGTTTGTGAGGGAGAGATTTCAATTTATAGAGGAATTCATACCCAGACAATACAATTGTCCATCAAATTAAACCAACGGGATTTGTGAATTGCATGGGGGTTAAGGAGGAGTAGGTAGATTAGTTGGTGAAATAGTGAAGTTGTAGCAATCAGCCATTCTCCTTTATGATGATAGCTAGCAAGCTGAGTTTGTGAGTTTGAGGAAATAGGCTTTAGCTTCATGATGCTATACACGTGAAAAGGGAAATGACACTAATAATAAGGGACAACCAAAAATAAACTCAGCATTCATGCATATATACAATACTAAGGCTCAACATGTATATATCCACTTAGGTTGTATAATGTATGGTTAGGCTATAATGAAATGCCACAATGTATTCCCAATGAATAAGTAATATGTTAATAGAGTAAGGGAAAATTGTACACATATAACCCATGTACATTATTTTAATGTATATTCATATACACATTATCACATAAGCATTTCATGATGCATTCATATGGCTTCAATAAATATGAATCTTATTATATGGTTTCTATATATAATATAGTCACATAAATGTTGTATTACACTATATAATATAGTTGGCTATTATACGTTACACTTTTAATATTGCATGCTTGCACATATGAATTAATAAATTCATTATCTTATTAATTAACAATAATATTACTTAATCCCTTCCTCGTAATTATTAATAGCACTTAATTAATAATCATAAGATTAATTATCACATAAATATAGATCTTATTATATTTATGAACACGTTGCTTATTATTATTATATTATTTGCAATAATAATCATCCCCACATCATCAATTAATTATCATTAATATTCTATAACAATTAATTAATATTCTACGATAACAATTAACAATAATTTGCAATTAATTAATTGTTCACTTAATAAATCCTTCGTCAATTAATATATCTCATCACTATGCCACACAAGGCTTTCAACGAGTTTACCGCAACTCTATATATTCTCAATTATTATAGTCATTCAATTTAATATAATTGAGTTAAGTCACAATTCATTTATATTTAAATAAATATGCATTCCCATTAATATATTCATTTACTAATATTAGAAAAATCTCGGGTATTACAAGTGTCGTGATGGCATCCACATCCAATACCCCGACAACCTTTTGTTGAGGCATTCTAGCTGTCGAATTCTGGAAGTCTTTTACCGCCACGGTCTCAATCAAATTATAAGCTTCCACAAAGCTCTTGCCCATAAAGCACCTCATGTGGCGGTATCAATACACGGTCTCGATTGCCATCCCAACCCATTGTAGAAAGAATTGATCACCATCCAATCTGGCATCCTGTGGTGATGACATTTCCTTAGCATCTCTTTATACCTTTCTCAAGCCTCATACAGTGATTCTCCTTGTTGTTGCTCAAATTAAGATAGAGCACTCCTCATCTTCGCTCTTTTGGCCATAGGAAAGAACTTTACTAAAAATTTCTGAGCTAAATCCTCCTACATACTAATTGATCCTGATGGTTGCGAATGTAGCCAGCTCCTCGCTTTGTCCCTCAAAGTAAATGGGAAGAGTGGAAGCTTCACAGCATCATCCGACACATTTTTTTACTTGAATGTGTTGCAAATTTCAATAAAGCTCAAAAGATGTTCGTTCGGGTCTTCGTTAGCCGAACCCCCAAATTGGAATGTGTTTTGAACCATCTGAATTGTCCCTGGTTTGATTTCAAAGGTTTTCGCTGCTATCGATGGCCGGACAATACTCGACTGTAGCTTATTGATTTTTGGCATAGAGTAGTCTCTCAACGCTCTATGTTCCTCGGCAGCCATTTGTACCGTTGTTTCAGAGTCCTCTTGTGTGTTAGTAGTCTGTGTATTTGCTCTCCAAGCTCTCCTGTTGATGTTATCCTGCCTAGGTACCAACGCAGAATCTGTAGAACGAGTGTGCATATACTAACCACAAGTACCTGAAACACAATTAAAAACAAAATAGAAATGAGATAAGGTGTGAATTGTTCAAGTCAAACAAATTTAACTTAAATGGATGTCAATAGTAATAAAAATAATAACTTATCCCTGGCAACGGCACCAAAAACTTGTTGGCTTGTTTCGGTGTTAACAAAACAAACACAAACACGTGCAAGTATACACGGTCAACAAGTAATATATGATAAGTAAAGATCGTTCCCACGGAGAAACGCAATTATCTCTAATCTATCATGCAATAACTTTGTAGCTATTTCTGGCTGCTTAAACGAGTAAACAAGATATGAATTAATAACTTAAATGATTACCGACTAAAAATAACCAACTAGCAAATGATTGATTCAAATTGGGAAGATATGGGATCCTAATGTCACTTAATGCATCATCCAGACTACACACCTCTTATTAAGCCTAATTAATTACTTCGGATTGCTAGTCGAGAGCACGAAGGTGAGAAATGGCTATCTTTCGATATACCAAGTCCATATCACATAAAATCCACAAAAGAGATAGAATTCATATGAACATCAATATTACCTAAATCACTATATGTCTATGTGACTTACAAGCAATATCGATTTAAGTGCAAGCTCTCAATTGACTACATATGGTAAGCTAGTATATGTCTATCCGAATTACGAATCACAAAATCTATCACATGCAAATTTCATGAACATATGCTAGCATGGCCATATCTGAGTTTATACTTCCTCTTTCAATTCCATACAAACTATTAAGGTAGATGGTGATCAAACATCTAAACAATAAACACAACCATGCTAGGCAATCCATACATACTCAATCACACATAACAAAGAGGCATATAGATCTGAATTAAACAATAAGCTTCATTAGAATTCCATAATGGTGATTAGTTCATCTCTGAACTAATAACCATTATGGGATTTGATCTAAGCATTGAAATCAAATAATGAAAGAAAAGAGAATAGAGAGATAAGGATAGTGCAAATCTGATAATCCTCCTTCCAAAATAAGCCTTCAAGCTAGTTCAGAATCACAATCAAACCAAATTGAAACCCTAACAATTGAAATATACTAAGAACTAAAGAAAGAAGCCAAAATGATAGAGTGTAGCTATGAACTCTCTCTAGCTCTTCAAAAACCCTAAAATAAAAAATAGAACTATAGAATAGAATTTCTTGTAACTTGCAAATACACCCATATAAGGAAAACACGCTACATCAATATTTTTAAGTGAAAGTCAACTCTGGTCGAAAGTTGATTGGCACGACCGCGTGGCCCCATAGTTCATTTAGGGCGCGGGCATGCGATTTTGGAGGCAGGCTGCCTCCTAGCGCGGGCACGCCAATTTTGACCTTCTAGCCGGCGCGGCCGCGCGGCACTGATTTCCTGTATTCTGCTGCATTTCTTCTACTTGTGCTTTGTTGGTTCCCTTCTGATGCTTAATTGCTGATTTCTTCTTTCTTTCTTCTTTCTCTTGTCAATGCTCAGATGCCATTTCCACATGCACATGCTATGCTCCCATCATCATCTCACCACATGGTCACCATCTTGCCAAGTCCATGCTATTTCCATGCCATTCTAGTTTCCCTCATGCAAAATATAAAACAAAGATAAAAATATAAAAAGACGCTAAAATACTTGAGTTTAAGCAATAATACTAGTAAGTTGATAACCAATAAGTAGGTATAAAACCTTCTTATCATTTACAATGCAAGATTTTCTCAAAATAATATCCGGTATACTAGTCAAATCTAGTTTCTACTAAGGTAAATGATATTATTTTTCTCGTAAAGGATGTTATTTTTTTCAATATTCGTAAAGAATATTATTTTCTTTCATATTCCATATTATGAAAGTGATATTATTTCATTTCATATTCTTAAATTTAAACTTACTATGGTAAATATTGCTTCTATAATTCCTGAAACGATTAGAAATTATTTGAGTTTTGCGCTTCATCTAATATCATTTCACCGGAATATTGGTTTGAACTTTTTTTATCAAATTTTAATATTTTCATACGGGGTACTATTCATACAGTACTATTCATATAGTATTATTCACGGGATACTATTTATATAGTACTATTCACGGGGCACTATTCACGATAAAAATTAGTTTCTTCTGTCCAAATTATTTTTGATATATGAATATCATTCTTGAATCTTGCTCCACAATTTATTATTATATTGACAATTTGAGCATTCTTGAACTTAGATAAATTAAATTACAAATCTCTAATATTTATCCTTAATCTCACTTGATTCGATCTTTATATCATTTTTCATCATCCTCAGTCTTAAATTATGGTGAAAGTTATCTTTGTCCCATAGTGAAAAGATGAACTATTGATTGATGAAAATCTTTGGTTCGTAGTGCAAAGATAAACTGTTGATTGATAAATATCTTTGGCCCGTAGTGCAAAGATAGACAAGTGTTTTGCATGATCATAACCACTGGTGATATAAATAAATATCTTTGGCCCGTAATACAAAGATAAATTATTGATGTGAAATATTTATTGATTGATGTTATAGAAATAAGATATTGATGATGGACTTTTAAATCATAGAAGATAGTAGACATCATACTCTACTTAACTCTTCTAATTGATTGTTATTTCCACTGCAGTTGTTGATCTAAAACTTGTTGTCCATAATATTTTATCTGATTTATTGAAGGCTAACGATAATTTATTCTTCATTATCTTAGTCATAATATTCTTTACTGGGCTAGTTGAGCTCACCATTTTCTTTCATTGTTCTCTTCAGGAAATGAGAATATAGCTGAGACTAGTCGGGGAATGGAGTGATGGTCCGAGATAGTGCTATAGTAGTCCTCACTATTTTGTAAAATAGTGTGTTAATAATTATAATGAGGACTTAATTTGAGCGTTTATATTTTCTACATAATATCTGTATTGAAGCTCATAGTTTGTGTGGTTGTATTTTGTGCAACAGTTTAATATAATAAGTTTTGTATTTGGATTCTGTACCATGTATTTAGAGACTCAGAATGGATTGTGTGGACCTATTTTATGGGCGTCTTAGAAGTTCTCAACCTCTTCTTCAATTCTTAAAAACTTTCCTCACACTTTTCCATCTAAACGAACTTCACCGTTTTCCTAGTCAAATTCATCAACGGAGTCACGATTTTGGAAAAATCTTTAATGAATCTCCTGTAATAACCTGCCAAACCCAAGAAACTCCTAACTTCGGACGGTGTCTTCGGCTCATCCCAATTTATTACAGCTTCAACCTTCGACGGATCTACTGAAATCCCCTCTTTGTCAATCACTTGGATGAGAAATTGTACACGCACTAACCAGAATTCGCATTTCAAAAATTTTGCATATAACTTCTCCCGTCTTAGCGATTCCAATGTCAGCCTCAAATGTTCATCGTGTTCCTCCTTAGTTTTGGAATACACCAAAATGTCATCAATGAACACCACGAAAAACTTGTCTAGAAATGGCTTAAACACCCTATTAATTAGGTCCATAAATGCCGCATGTGCATTCATTAAACCAAATGACATCACCAAGAACTCGTAATGCCCATACCGAGTTCTAAATGTCATCTTCGGTGCATCTTCTTTCCTTACCTTCAGTTGATGATATCCGCTTCTCAAATCTATTTTCGAGAAGTACCTAGCTCCCTTCAGCTGATCGAACAAATCATCGATCCTTGGCAAAGGATATTTATTTTTAATCGTGACTTTGTTCAACTCCCTATAATCAATACAAAGCCGCATTGATCTATTCTTCTTCTTGATAAACCACACCAGCGCTCCCCACGACGATACGCTAGACTGAATATACTTCTTGTCAAATAATTCTTACATTTGAACCATCAACTCCTTCATCTCTACCGAGCCATTCTATACGGGGCCTTTGATATCAAAGCAGTCCCCGATGCTAAGTCAATCACGAACTCTATTTCTCTATCCGGTGGAAATCCTAGTAAATCGCTCAGAAACACATCAACAAATTCCTTAACAACTAATATTTCTTCAAACTTCAGACTCTCCTTCCGAGTATCCACTATGTAGGCTAAGTACCCTATACAACCTTGTTTCAATAACCTCTTGGCTTGCATAATCGTCAAACCACTCGCTTGTCTATGCTGCTTGCTGCCATAAAACACTACCTTCGACGGAGTCGTAAGGTTTACAGATTTCCTCTGGAAATCAATTACCGCCCCATGGTTGAACAACCAATCCATACCCAGTATCACATCGAATTCCCCAAGTTTTATCAGAATTAAATCTACCATCAACTCGCGACCCTTAATAACCAACATCCAGTTCTTGTGTATAAACCAAAAAGGAATTACCTCTCTATTCACAATCACTATGTTCAAAGGGTAAATTAATTCCTCCTTAGGCAAGTTTAAATTCTTAGCAAAGTCATCGAATATAAATGAACAAGTAGCACTCGAATCAAATAATATATAAGCATTAATACTATTGGCCGGGGATATGATAGTAGCTCAGTACGCGGCTAAGTTCAACGAGCTCGCACGATTTGCAATGCACCAAGTAGATATGCAAGAGAGGAAGGCTCGACGCTTCAAACTAGGACTGAAACCTTAGTTGTTCAATAAGGTGTCAGTTGTCTAAATCGACTCATTCGCCACACTGTTGGAGAAGGCCATCATTGCGGAAGGAGGTAGCGAGGCTTTGAGCTAGTATAACAAGGAGGAGAAGAAGAAGAACAATGGAGGAGAGAGACATGGAGGAAGCAATAGCAGAGGAAATAACTTAGGAACGAGGAAGTAGGATAACAACAATAACAACAAAAATAACCATGAAGCGGGAATTCATCATGGAGGATTTAAGAAGAGAGCTGAGGTATGCCCGAAGTATAGGAAGAAAAGGGGAGTGCTAGAAGGGACGCAGTGTCTGTTACAATTGAGGCCAAGAGGGGCACATTTCACTAAACTGCATAAAGCCAAATAAGGTTAGAGGAGGCTTTATTCGCGGATCGACAGAGCATCAAATTAAAGACTGCCCAAAGAAAGGAAGCGGCGGAGGAAGCAACAATCAGGGAGGAGGCAGCAAGCTGATGATTGGTAGACCTACACAATCTAACCGACCAACTACTAGAACTTTTAAAATGACTATCCAGGACGCAGTAGCTGTGAAGGACGTGGTGTTAGGTATTATCCCAATCAATAATATAAATGCCTATGTATTATTTGATTCGGGTGCTACTTGCTCCTTCGTGTCTAAAGATTTTGCTAGTCAATTAAATTTACCCCAAGAAGGATTAGGAAATCCTTTGAACATAGAAGTTACGAATAAGGAAGTAATTCCCATTGAGTTCGTATACCAAAACTGTTACGTAGAGATTAGAGGACATAAACTAAGCGTAGACTTGATTCCAATAAGACTGGGGGAATTTGATGTAATACTAGGAATGGACTGGTTATATAACCATTCGGTAATAATTAACTATCAAAAGAAAAGCGTAAACCTTCAGACTCCAAACCGGTTAAAGGTAGTGTTTTATTGTAGCTCATCGCCTAGGCAATTATGTTACCTTAAGATGTGCAGGCCAAGAAATTGTTGAGGAAAGGATGTGTAAGTTATTTAGCCTATATTATAGATACTCAGATAAAATGAGTAGAAATGCAAGATATATCGGTAGTGATAGAATTCCAAGACGTATTTCCTGACGATCTTCCTGGTCTTCCGCTAGACAAAGAAATCAAATTCGTAATAGACATAGCACCAGGAACTGCACCAATTTTAAATGCTCCATATCATATGGCACAGGTTAAAAATGAAGGAATTGATGATACATCTGCAAGAATTGCTAGATAAGGGTTATATTCAGCCAAGTGTATCTCCATGGGGAACACCAGTGTTGTTTGTTAAAAAGAAGGATGGATCGACGAGGCTCTGTATCGACTACTGAGAGTTGAACAGAGTGACGATTAAGAATAGATATCCGTTACCAAGGATATACGACCTTTTTGATCAATAGAAGGGAGCCAAGTCTTTTTCGAAGATAGATCTGCGAACGGGATATCATCAGTTGAAGGTACAAAAAGAAGAAATACCAAAGACAACATTCCGAACTCGATACGGTCATTATAAAATTTTGGTGATGTCATTTAGTTTGACTAACTCCTCGACAGCATTCATGGGCTTGATGAACTGAGTTTTCAAGCCATACTTGGATAAGTTCGTGGTAGTTTTCATTGATGACATCTTGATTTACTTGAAGACAAAGGAAGAATATGCCGAACATCTGCAGATAGTATTAGAAGCGCTAAGAAGGGAGAAGATGTATGCAAAATTTTTGAAGTGTGAATTTTGGATGGAGAAGGTCCAATTTCTAGGACACGTGATAGACAAGAAATAAATTTTAGTAGACCCTGTGAAGGTGGAGGCCGTGAGTAATTGGGAACAGCTGAAGACACCAACCCCATTGACCAATCTAACGAGGAACAGTGAAGTTTGTTTGGACAGAAAAATACGAAGAAAGTTTTAAAGACTTGAAAAAGAGGTTGAGGGAGGCACCTATATTGTCATTGCCAAATGATGCGAGTGGCTTCGTGGTGTATAGTGATGCGTCGCACAAGGGACTTGGTTGTGCGCTAATGCAACATGGCAAGGTCATTGCGTATGTGTCGCGACAGTTAAATGATTATAAAAAATGATACTCTACTCATGACTTGGAGTTAGCGGCAATAGTTTTTGCATTGAAGATTTGGAGAAACTATTTGTACGAAGAAAAATGTGAGATATATACAGACCACAAGAGTCTGAAATATATCTTCACACAAAAAGAGTTAAACATGCGACAAAGGAGGTGGTTGGAATTAATCAAGGATTATGACTGCGAAATTCTTTATCACCCAGGAAAGGCAAACGTAGTAGTCGATGCGTTGAGTAGAAAAAGAAGGGAGAAGTTGTCTGTGCTAACATCTCAAGAGGAGCTAGTGAAGGAAATGGAAAGACTGGAAATAGAAGTGAAGGGACCCCGAGAGTCTGAAGAGAAGTTGTTCGTAATAGGAGCTCATCTGACGTTGTTGGATAGAGTAAAGAAATCTCAGGAGAAGGATGAAGAGTGCGAGAATGTAAAGAAAAAGATAGCAGAAAATGAGGAACAAAAGTTCAAAATGGATAGAGACGGTATATTAAGATTTGAAGGTCGAGTATGGGTGCCAGCCGTAATGAAACTAAGAGAAGAGATCTTACACGAAGCGCACAATACGATATATTATGTTCATCCAGGAGGCACAAAAATGTATCAAGATCTTTGACAGCACTTTTGGTAGCCTAATCTGAAACGGGAAGTTGCAGAGTGCATCAGTAGGTGTCTTACTTGTCAACGAGTCAAAGAAGAGCACCAGAGGCTGAGTGGTCTACTTCAATCATTGGAAATACTAGAGTGGAAATGGGAGCACATTACGATGGACTTCATGGTGGGACTTCCAGTCACACAGAAAGGTTATGAGTTATTTGGGTTATCATGGATCGACTAACGAAGACAGCTCATTTTGTACTAATCAAGATCTGATTCAATCTAAATCAGTTACCAAATTTGTATGTAAAGGAAATCGTTTCACGATATGGAATGCCGGTGTCAATTGTCTCCGATCGAGATCCGCGCTTCACGTTAAATTTTTTGGAAGAGCTTTCAAGAGAGGATGGGAACACAGTTAAGGTTGAGTATCTCTTATCATCCTCAAACCAATGGGCAGAGTGAGCGAACCATACAAATGCTAGAGGACATGCTTAGAGATTGCGTGATTGACTTCAAAGGTAATTGGGATGATCATCTACCCTTAGTAGAATTTACTTACAACAATAGTTATCATGCTGAGTATCGGTATGCCACCGTACAAAGCCCTCTTCGAAAGAAAGTGTAGAACATCGTTGTGTTGGGGCGAAGTCAAAGAACGATAAATTTTGGGACCGAAATTGGTTCAACAAAACAGTTGATGTAGTGACAACAATAAGAGCCAGATTGGTAGCAGCTTAAGATCGCCAGAAGAAATACGCAGATTTACATCTTCAGGACCGATACTTTGAAGTCGGCAGTTTCATATTTTTTAAAGTGTCTCCCTGGAGAGGGAAGATACGATTCGACAAGAAAGGGAAATTAAATCCGAGGTTCATAGGACCGTTCAAGGTATTGAAGCGAGTAGGCAAAGTGGCGTACATTGTAGCTTTGCCGCCCGAACTGGAACACATCCACAACGTGTTTCATGTTTTCATGTTACGTCCATTCAAGCCCAACTATAAGCACATGATATCTTATGAGTGTAACACCCAAGAAAATCGGATTATTATGTGAATTAATTTTTATTTGATTAAATGAATTAAATGAAACTATTTGTTTATTTAAAGTGAGTAAGCTATTTAAAGGTCGTTCTATGACCTAGAATGTGCGAATGTGGTTAGGATTCTGGCTGTGAGCTAGAATTAAATTATTTGAATTTCCAAGATGAAAATAAAAAATTTTCTAGAAATTTTTGTAAAAATACTATTCATTCGTTTCTGCTCGCGAATTATTTTTGAATTTTCGTGAAACGAGTAATGATAGAATTTGAGACGAGATGGAATATCCAATAATATTTCAGTTATGGCAAATGATTTTTTTGCCTGAGAACTTAAAACCTAAGGGTTAGGGAAAGTGAAATTCTAAGGAAGAAATGATTAAGTGTAATAAGAATTGTTATTATACATGATGAATATGTGTATAATACTAGTTATTATACGAGTATAATACGAAGATTAATATGACGTATAATACGAATATCATACGAAGTATATACGAAGAGAATACGAGAATTATACTATAAGAATATGAATAAGTCTTAATGGACTTTAGCTATTGGACTTAGACAATTGTCAAGCCCAATTAGACCAATAAATGAGGCCAAATGGTGAATTATATCAAGGCCCAATGCTAAGTTAAATCGAGCCCAAAGTTAGGCCCAATATGAATTAATTATAAGCCCGAACCAAGAACCGAACCCGTGGATTGAACCGATAAGTCAACAGGTGGGTAAAGGGGTTGGGGCAACCCATAAGGGCCCCACAACCCCACATGGGCCGACCAAAGGAGGTGGCCTCCTTTAGAAGCTTGGTGATAAAGTATGGAGGTGTGAATAGTAAGGAGGTGGCCTTTTGACTAAAATGCCCTCATCTTGTAATTTCTATAAAAGTTAGCCTAAGTTCATTAGTTTATTTTACAAACTTGAACACTCACATATATTGAGAGAGAAAAGAGCATTAACAAGGAATCAAAGGAAGGAAAAGCTAATTCAGCAAGTCCTAAGTCAAGAACGCGAAGAACGCGAAGGTAAAAATACGTAAACTCGAACTTTAATTTCTTTTCTATTGAATTTTTATAAAGAAGTGAATTTGTGGAGCATGTCTCTTTTGGAGTAATAAGGATAGCTATTAGTGAACAAAAACGTTAATAAGCCATGTCTTAACGAGAATCATAATCGAATAATTAAGCATTAATCGAATAAAACGCATAAAACTTAAAGCTTGTTGTTGATGGACAAAATGAAAACTATCGCGTATAAGTTAGGTGCAAATTGTTGGTTAGGAACTTAGATGATTAACCAATAGATTGATTCCATTTGGTTTGGCATAAAATATTGGGTTTGTACGAAATTGTGGGCAATCAAATTGCAAAATAAGCGAAAGCATGGTATATCAGAGTTTTAAAAAATTCTATAAAACCATTACCCGGATCATCCTTTATGCAAATTATTAATTTAAAACGATAAATAAGAAGTTATGGAATCATACCCTTGTAGAACGAAGCTTCCACAGGTACGAGTTCAACTCCTTGTTCTTCGTGATCTCCTTGAATTTTTGGGTTAGATTCCTTCCTTTGATTAACGTTAGCCACCCAAGTGTTTGGCCTCTAGAGGTGATCCACCAAGGAAAAAGAATTAACAAGAAGGAGGGTGGTTGGCTAAACCCTAGGTTTCTATCCATTGTAAAAAAGGAGTACTCTCCAACAATTAGAATTGCATCAACTAATATCTATTATAAGACTCATCTTATATAGATATTGGTCAACCCTTCTAATCCTATTAGACATGGGGTTTCAGTTAATTAATTATTATTTTTAATTAATTTAGGCTTCCCTTCACATTGGGAATAATTAATTTGCCTCCTAATCTTATTAGGAATAAATGAGAGTACTAATATTAAATTAATTCCTAAACTCCTTTAGAAATTAAAATAATAATAATTGTAATAATATTAATAAGACTACTCTTATTAATTTATATTTTATATTTCCAAAATATTAAATAATAAATATTAAGTTATTTAAAGTATTCTATCACCATAGATTAAATTAATTACATTTAATGTATTATTACGATTATGTCATTACCTTCTTAAATAATTATTCTTTCTTTTATGATGTGACCCTTTAGGTTCTCCATATTAAACCGGTTATGAATAAATCAATTAGAACAATTCTAATCTTATTTAAATAAATAAATTAAACTAATAATCTATTTAAATAAATAATATTTATTCTACAATAGGGATAAGCATCCCTAGCGATCAACGACTTTTTAGATAATATAGATTTTAACATCAATCATAAAAGAACCTGTTAGTAAATAGTTATCGTACAATTCAATCATTCCACCATATAATGTCTCAATTAAATATAAGACATAAAATTACTGTCAAGTTTTATTTTATTTAATTATATGTATTTCGATTATAAAATGCACAACTCCAAATAATGCAAATTAGAAACTCTTTTCTAATTTCATTCTGCCTTGGCCAATGACTACTGGGTTGTCATTTAACGAATCACACAGGATATATCTCTTCTTTTACTAGAAGTGGTAGATTCTTTATTGACCATTCATTATCTCCATATGTAACTTATTATACCCAACCATACCCTTTGATATACCCTAAGGGTCTTAAGAAATAAGTCAAAGTATAATTCATTACATACAAGATACTATGATGATGTCAAGTCTAAGGATCACTTGTACTACTATCACATTAGGAATTCCTATTGACAGACAAGTAAAACTCCATTAGGTATTCTATAGCGAGTCACGTTTGTAACGATTGTGATTTTATATTTAATTTTAAATATTTATTGAATTAAATAAATATTTTATGTGATTTATTTATTGAGTTAAATAAATAAATTATGTGATTTATGGAGTGATTTAATTAAGTGTATATATTAATTAATTGAATGTGTAATGCTTATTGAATTAATGTATATTAATTTTATATTATAATTCTAATTTAATTGAGATAATTAAATTAGATGAATTATGTGATGAAGTGTTACATGAATTATAATTAGCGAGTAATTATAATTATGTGGCAATTTTATGTGATTTATTGATGTTAGATTTTAATTGATTAAATTAGATGATTAATATTTAAGTAATTAAAATGTGACATTAAAGTATGCGTCAAATGATTTATTAAAATAAAAAGAAAAGGATTTTTTTTAAAATAATTTTTACCAAACAAGGCCCTTGCTTTTGTTTTAAAAGACTGTTGCCAAACAGAGCCCTTACACTAGCTAAACCTAAATTACCTAAACCATGTTTGGAGTTAATAAAAACTAGTTTCTAATTTTTCTTGTAGCCAAACAAGCCAAGTTGGCTTTTAAATTTTGTAACTTACATTATAATTAGTAGTTAGTGCATATACTTATTATATGGGAGTTACATATATTATATATTACTTGTGTTATATATTATATGTATATAATATCAGTACGTTAGTTTTTCTAAAAGTTAGTCTAAAGCTAAGAAAAAAGAGCAGAGAAAATAACAGAGAAGAAGATAGAGAGAAGAGGAAGAGGAAGAAAAGGTATAGCTTGAGAAGCTTGAAAGGAATCACTATCATCTTCTTCTTCAATCATCTAAGTAAAAAGGGTATTATTTCAATTTCTTTATATTTATAAGTGTTTTCTTTATAATATTCATGAATATGAGTTCTCTGTGTTTATGATTTAGCATGAAAGTTATACAAATATGATGTACATATATAAATTGTGTTTATAATGGTTATTATATGAATTGTATGTCATGATCAAGGATTTTCAGAAATCAAAATTTTGTCAGAACATGTTTTAATGGAGAAATTGATGTTCTTATGATTTTGCATGTTATTGGCCAATTTTAGAGTAAAAGTTATGATTTGATTGTGTGTTAATATGCCTATTTAGAATTGTTGTGATAATATCTTCAATTTCAAACATAATGCATGTTTTATAAGTGGAATTGGTAAGAAAATTTTATTACAGAGAATTATTTTATGAAAATATGAGTTTTCATAAAAATGGCCAAAATAGATTTTCAAAACTTATGATTATCATTGTTTAAATGATTTTGTATTTTGGAAGCATGCTTTATATATGTGTAATAGCGTATATATGTTTTACAGAGTCTATAGTACTGTATTTTTGGCGTTGTTGGCTTGTATGGATTAATCGGTGAAGCAGAGTAACGTGGCTGTCTGCGTCTGGCCGAGTTGCTGCGCAGCTGCGCCGGCAGTAAGGCCAGGATCAGCGCAGCTACGCCGCTTGTCCTTCCCAGATTCCTTCCCTGCGCAGCTGCGCCGGGCACAGTGCTTGGGCAGTGAGTTTTGCTTGCTTGTACAGTTTATTTTAAAGACCTTAGTTTAATTTTTCATGGATAAAGGGATATATATTTTGAATGATGTAACATGTTGTTATATGATTATGACAATTTCATGTTTGGAAAATAAAAGAAATTTTGAAAACCTAATATGGTATTTAAAACTATAATTGTTTAATAAGTTACTTAATTATAATTTTATTAATTATAATTAAGAGTAAAGGTGTAATTTAAATTATAAATTTTGTGAAATTATAAGGTATAGAAGTTTAATTATTTTAATTTAAATTATAATTTATGTAATTATAATTTAATAAATGCATGTTTAATTATGAATTTTTAATTGATAATTACATAATTAATTATAAATTGTGTAATTATAATGCATGTTATAGTTTAATTAATTATTGATTATAATTGATAAATACATGATTAATTATAAATTGTGTAATTATAAATGCATGAATGTGGTTTAATTGATTTTAAATTATAAATTGTTTATAATTTAAAAGGTAATGATAATTTAAGTCATTATAATTTGATTAAGTGTTTGAATTATAATTGTTTAATTATAATTGAGTTAAATACATAATTAATTTAATTATGTGAATATGTAGGTGATGTAATTAACTATGTGATGGTTGATTATTATTACTATTTAATCAGAATGTGAGTTAACCATGAGGGTTAACCACTTATGTGAATTAGTTACGTGTTAACTAATTTAGGTTATTGTGATTGAATATATATGTGTAGGAAGTATTAAAGTACGTAAATTGTGTTAAGTAGCTTGCGCTTGAGGCAAGTCTTCTAAACCCTAAACTCGTTAATTTACACAAGTTTTCTAAACCCTAATCTTGTATTGATTTTATATGATCTCTTGAATTCATATATTCATTGTTGAGAATGTCCTTTCCATTTCAGTATTGGACAATTGTTTATTTAATTGAAATGGTCTTAACTTATTGTTCAAGAAAGATCCAATTATTATTTTAAATGCTTTAGGTTTAATTATAAAGCATATGTTAATTCATAATTCTTTTATTTTGAATTATTGGAAGTCGATTCAACTAATCCTTAGTTGATGAACGTGAATTCTAAATTACCCTTGTAAGCTTATCCAAATCAAACTTTCTTTGGGGCGGACTTGAATTCAAATTACTGAGTTGAACAACCCTATTTACTAGGGGAGGTTACTACGCATAGCGTTAAGATGGTTGTGCACAATACATGGTACGAAGGGCTGATCCCCCTAAGTACGAGTTAAGGTCCATAGTCTTATTGACTGTTAAAGGTTTAAATAGAAATATTTATAACCTAGGACAAGAGTTCAAAGGTCTTATGACCCTCAGATAAATTCTATATCCAAATTTTAATAGAGAATTATTATTCAATTCTTTATTATTGAAGCAAGCTAAGTTGTCCAGATTTTCTTAAAGATATTCTTTCATGACTTTATTATTGTTAAACCCCAGTGAGCTGTGGTTTGCTCACTCTTGCATTAAATAACAATTTCAGTTAAGGTTGATAACGCTGATGCTCCGTCTACAAGTAAGGGCAAGGGAAAGCAAAGCAAGTGAAGACTTGTTTTTTTTTATTTAATTGAGAATGATTGTAATAATTGAATTTTATGTTTTATTTCCGCACTTTATTATATTCATGTCAAGGTTAGAGTAACCCTGGGATTGATTTTGAGAAGGTTGTAACCCTTGTTTTAAGGGAGATTTAGTTATTTTAATTTAAGTTGTAGTTTATTTTGCATTATTCATTGGGTAGATATATGTTATATTAGAAAGTGAACACCAAATCATGTGGAAACGAAGTACCCGGATTTAGGGGTGTCACAACGTTCAGTAAACTTATTCTCTAATAAGCACCTACATACTTGCTTTACTGTCTCCATACAAATGATCATGAGATCAATTATCCTCATCCAATGAGCAAGCAACATATGTACCAATCTATCCGGATTTACTAATTCCCTTTTTAGTAATCCAACGTTTGAGAACTATTTAACTTTTAAGCTTTCTAAGAATTTAGATCTCATTAGCATGATCAACATTATGATTCTAAAAGCATTGCTTAAAACTATGGGTTATTTACATATTATAAAAATAGCATCATGTAGATAATTAAATGCCTCTAATAAATGAATACTTTTATTAATAAATAAATAAGATTGTCTCCAAAGTATATACTTTATCATCATACATGATTGGCTTGTATGCATACTACTTTCAATCTCCCACTTGCACTAAAGTCAATCGTCATGGTATCTTATACCCATCTTCTCAAAGTGACGATCAAACTGTTGTTGTGTTAAAGCTTTAGTAAATTGATCTGCAATGTTGTCTTGAGAGTCTACACGCTCTGAGGTGACGTCTCTTCTTTCAATAATTTTCTTTAATCAAAGTGCCACAACACATGTTTGGTTCAAGATGAGACTTAGTAACTATACCTAGTTCTGTAATGAACTTTTCATCTGAAACATCAACTTGCAGCTTCACTTACAGTTATATACTTTGTCTTTATCACTAAACCAGCAACCTTTTGCTGTTTGGAATCTTTTCAGGACACTGCACCACCTTTCAAGGTAACGGCTTACCCTAAAATGGTTTTGTTGTCGTCTTGGTCATTCTGAAAACTTGAGTCTGTTTAGTCCTCAAGTTTAATTCAGACCCATCATGTGTCATGATGACATCCTTAGTGTCAGTTAAGTACTTTAAGATGTTTATCACTGTCTTACAGTGATTTCTCCAGTATATGACTGATCAACATAAAGTCTCGTATATTTTATTGCATACATGATAGTAACTCATGCGATCTCTCTTTTATTAAGGACAATTATAGAGAGATACACTCCATGGGTCATCATCATGATACACCTTTTGGAGTTTGTCATGCTAAACGCCTTTAGCATCTAATGAATATACGTTCCTTGGGTTAAGCCGAACATATTTTTAAATCTATCTATACAGATTTATATCCCCAATGTAGGATGTTCTACCCAAATCATTCATAGAGGAATGTTTAGACAACTTTATTTTGATCGCTTGTAGCATAGGAATGTCATTCCCTATCAGTAATATATCATCAACATATAATACAAGGAATGAAACAGTGCTCCCATTAACCTTCTTGTACACACATGGTTCATCCTCGTTTTTGATAATATCAAACACTTTGATTGTTTCAACAAAATGAATGTTCCATCTATGAGAAGCTTTCTTCAATCCATAAAAGGATTGTTGTAGCTCATATACATGAATTGCTTCAACCATTGAAATAAATCCATCTGGCTGTATCATACATACATTCTCCTCTAATAATTTATATTTGAGGAAGGGCGTCTCCACGTCCATTTTTCCAGATAATGTAATAATAAGCTGCAATCGCAAGTAAAATCCAAACGGTCTTGTGCATTATTTCAAAGATCCATTTTAGATTTTATGGTCATCTACCATTTCTCTGAGTCTTAATTACTCTTAGCCTGTTCATAACTCAATGGATCATCATCATTTATGACGTGTACCTCATCGTCATCCTCTTTGACGAATCCATACCTTTCAGGTATCTTCGGTACTCTTCTAGATTTATGAATAGGGTGTTGTACAGAAGGTATCTCTACTTGGACAGGTTCATCCAATTAATCTGTAGTGGTTTGTGGTTCTTGAATTTATTCAAGATCTATTTTCCTCCCACTAGCCCCTTCAAGGGTAAACTCCTTTTCCAAGAAGGCAACGCGTTTCGCAACAAACACCTTTTACTCAGTAGGATTGTAGAAATAGTATCC
This sequence comes from Panax stipuleanatus, assembly GCA_020205555.1. NCBI lineage: Eukaryota > Viridiplantae > Streptophyta > Magnoliopsida > Apiales > Araliaceae > Panax > Panax stipuleanatus. The sequence goes on along the minus strand of CM035123.1, from coordinate 68,453,935 downwards.
CAAACTTTCTTTAGGATATCCCACAAACGTGCACTTATCAGATCTTGTCCCAAGCTTATCATTTTGAAACCTTTTCGCATAAGCTGGACATCCCCAAATCTTAACATGCTTAAGACCAAGTTTCCTCCTGTCCACATCTTATATGGTGTCTTGGGGATGGATTTCGAGGGGACCTTATTTAGTAGATATATTGCTGATTCTAGGGCATAACCCCAAAAAGAAATTGGAAGATCGGTAAAACTCATCATGGAACGAACCATGTCCAATAATGTTTGATTTCTCCTTTCAGATACTCCATTCAACTGTGGTGTACCTGGTGGAGTCCATTGTGAGATTATACCATTATCTTTGAGACAATTGAGAAACTCACCGTTTAAGTATTCTCCACCTTGATCTGATCAAAGAATCTTAATACTCTTGCCCGTTTGTTTCTCTACTTCACTTCTGAACTCTTTGAACTTTTCAAATGATTCAGATTTGTATTTCATTAAATACACATATCCAAATCTTGAGTGATCATCAGTGAAAGTAATAAAATAAGAATACTCTCCCCGTGCATTTGTTGTCATAGGTCCACAAACATCTGTGTGAACCAACGCTAACAAATCTGTAACTCTTTCTCCTTTTTCACTAAAAGGAGATATAGTCATTTTGCCCATGTGACAAGATTCACAAGTTGGATATGATTCATAATCGGATAACTCTAAGAGTCCATCATTATGCAACTTGGATAATCTTGTTTCATTGATATGACCGAGTCTAAAGTGCCACATATAGGTATAATTAACATAATCTCTTTTCCCTTTCTTAGTATGTTCTATTTGAAATATATTTTCATGCAGGTCAAGTATGTAAAGTCCATTTCGCAAATTACTAACACCATATAAAATATTATTTTTATAAATAGAATAACTGTTGTTCTTTATTATAATTTCAAATCCATCCATATCTAATACAGAATTTGAATTAATGTTTCTAATGATATTCGGAACAAAATAAAAATTATTTAAATGTAATAGAATTAGTTAGAATTATCTTGAAGAATTGGAGACCAAGGAGCAAGGAGCGCGTGAAGACCCATTTGTAATGGAGCCCGAGATTTAAATGTAATAGTTATATTTAAATTTAATTTTTGCACTCCTAGATTTGACCTTTTGGTTTTGTTGATGGCTCGAGTGAACGAAAGTAAAATAAAAGTCCATAATCAATCCGGGTAGAATATTGTATTCTATATGCATGCTTATACTATATATATATATATATATAAATATATATATATATATATATATATATATTATTAGTATTATGCAACATGCTTCGCATGTCAATTAAAATGACGCGTATTTTATATATATATGTGTATGCGCGCTAAACAAGATGAGACAATTATAACAAACCCCTCAAAGAAATTATATTAAGTTGTAACGTTCAAAGATATTTGGAATATCGAACGTCGCCTTCTAGCATGATAAAATAATAGAGTATTAAATATTTAATATGAGTTTATTGTATACACACAAGGCGAGTATTAAATATTTAAGATATTGTTTTATTACATTAAATATTTATAAAGGAATTGAACATTACCGCTTGTTGTGCACACCTAAGGGCTATAATTTTCTCTTCACTTATATATATGGAAATGTTGGGTCAGACTTAACTAAGATCGTTTTGGTTCGGATGTGGACACACTTGACCATAATGATCTAAGAGAAAAAATACAAGGAGTTACATGGTGATGTAATTGACAAAAGTTGTCTACCTATTTATTTATATATAATTTGTTGTGCACACACAAGGCTATATATATTTGAAGTATGATCCTTATTCTCACTAGCAAATCTTTAATTAAATTTGTCGAACTATATATGTAACGGGACAAACTTATTGAGTTGTGATTCTAGGGACAGAATCCTTTTAAGGATGGAAGGATGTGACGAACGAGATTTTTGTAATTGATTTTAAATATTTATTGAATTAAATAAATATTTTTGTTGATTTATTTATTGAGTTAAATAAATATTTGATGGAATTGTGGTAGAATAATTTAATTAAATGTGTTACATTAATTAAATTAATATTGGATAATGTTATAGTTCAAAGTGTGAATTTAATTGGGATAATTAAATTAAAAGAGTTATTAAATAATATAATGTTGTTCTAATTAATTTAAAAAATTAATTAGAGATTTAATGATTTGTCATAATTAATAAATGAGAATTTTAATTATGTGATATTTGATATTGCCTTTAATTTAATTGAATTTAAATAATATTATTTGATTAATTAAAGTGTGACAAATAAACTATATAACAAACAAGTTAATTAAAATAAATGGAAATGAGTTATTTTTATGCAAACCAAACATGGCCTTAAGAACATGGAAGCAGTTAAGGCCATGAAGCACTTAACCGCTACTCATGTTCTACCAGTTAGTCTTATACATATTATATTATATCAGACTTATGCTTTTACGTATCATTTCACCTTGCTAAGTTAGAAACTCAGAGAGAAAAGAGAGAAAAACTTGAGAGATTTTGTGATTGAAGAAGAAGTTTGGGGAATTAAAGAAGCTTCATTTCATCTTCTAGCACTCTAAACAAACAATCAAGGGTAATTTCTTAATCCCAAGTTTCAATTTAAGTTTTTAAGTTTTCTACATGAACATATATTTTAAGTTCTCTGTTAATTGAGTTTCATGATTAAATTGTTGAAAAGTTATATGTAATCATTAATACACATGTGTAATCTACTATATGATGTTTATAAACTATTTTAGAGTAATTAATTCATGAAATTATGTTTAAAATAGTGTTTTGAAGTTACAGAGAAATAATATATGAATATGGCTTATATGTACAACAATTTATGCTTAAATTGTATGTTAATTGGTAAATTGATGATTGAGTATGTTTATACATATAAAAATGAAAAGAACGAAGCTTAAACGGACTGATTTGGTGTTATAACGAATCTGCAATATGTGATTTCATGAAATTTGACGAAACTTCGAAAAATAGCAAGAATATAAAAATTATGTGGTCAAATTTAGTTGTTTATGTGATTTCTGTTGTTAGAATCATGCTAGAAAGGTTGGGTAATGATCTTATGTAAATTATTATGTATGGGTATGCTTAATTCGTGATATGAACAAAGAAATTGGAAGTTTATGGCCATGTTCTGTGTTTTTCGCGAACTTGAGAATCTGGTTTTGCGATGCAGCGCTGCAGCGCCCCTTAAAGGGCTTTTCTATGCGCCGCAACACCGGCTGCTAGACTTTGGGGCCGCGCCGCACCGCCGGTATGCATAATTGCCCAGAAAATTCTTTTTAAGTGTTCAAGTCCAGAAAATGTGATTTAAATATAATCTAATGAACATGAAAATATAATGATCATGTAATAAGATGTTAAAACATATTATTAACATGTCAATGATAGTTTTACGTGATTACTTGATGAGTTGTATATGTGTTTAAACTCGTTAATTGTAAATTTTAATAATGTGTTTAAGAACTTATGTTTGTGGTTTGATTAATATAATCAGACTTAGAGTTAAGTTAAGTTAAAAGAGAATTTACTCATGATGCTAGTTATGTTTAATTGGTATTGTGAATATAATGGTATGGAGGATTAATTGAGGAACGTGAATAATAATTGTCAAAACTACGCACGAGGCAAGTTTCCTTACTCTATCTTGATTACAATTACGCAAGTTTCTTAACTCTACTTTTTAATTGAGCAAGTTCATAAATCCTATTTTTATATTGGGCAAAGTTTTACTCTTGTTTATCCAAGTTCATGATTTCAAATGAGATGTTCTAGTTCTTCTAAAGCAGTACTTCGGTTATATAATGTTTATTCAACTATATACCTTTTGAGATTCACTATTTGATTTGAGTATCCATTATATTATTGAACCATTGAATGACCAGCGAACCCTTATTGATTTGACTAGTCCATAGTTGATGAGCGTTCTAAATTCTAGAACTACTATTGAAGCTTATCTCAAGCAAACTTTCTTTGGTGCGGACTCTAATGTCAAACTGAGATGAACAACCCTTTATAGGTGATTATATTACGCGATAGCATTGAGATGTTGTGAACATACATGGTACAAAGGGCTGATCCCCCTAAGTACGGGAAGTAAGGTCCATATAGTCTTACGACTGTTAAAGGTTGAAAGTAGAAATATTTGATAACCTAGGACATAGTTCATGGTTTTGTGACCCTCAGATACACTTTTGATTCTTGTCCCTAATCTTGATTCAAAAGCCGAGCTTTTATTATCCAGTATCCATTGTTCACTCGCATGTTATTATTATTATTATTGTTATACTTGTGGGTAATTATTTCTCACTCTTACATAATAACATTGCAGCTAAGGTTTAAAGAGTTGACGAGCCATCCACTAGTAAAGGAAAGGGCAAAGCAAACAAGTGATGAAGACTTGTTTATTATTATTTGAGAATGTTGATGTTAGGACTTATTATGTTATGTTTAAGACTTATTTGTTTATGTTTTTTCTGCATTAATGTATTAAGGTTAGATAACCTGGGATTCTTTATTGTTTAAGATGTTGTAACCCTTATGGTAGGATTTCTATTTCATTTATTTATGGGTAGTTAGATGTGTTATAATTAGACAGTGAACACCAAATCCTGTAGAATTGAAGTACCCAGATTTGGGGGTGTCACAATATATTGTGAGGGTAATATAGTTTGAAGAAAATAGTGGGAGATACCAATTTAAAATAAGACCTAATTATTTTGGTAATTAATTAAATGAATGTATGCTAAAATGTTACTTTATTTCACATGCAGAATTTGAAAAATGTCACACTCACTATCACTGCGTAGCATACTTGATGCTAACAAGTTGATCGGACCGAATTACACTGGACTGGTTAAGAAATTTAAGAATTGTTCTCACTGCTGAAAAGCTTTCTTATATCCAAGATTCATCTATCACTGCAAAGGTTGCAAAAATAGCCTCTGAGGAAGAGATTGTTACTTTTAGAAAGTGGCAAGATGATGCATCCATTGCACAGTGCATCATGCTCGCATCTATGAGTAACGAGCTACAACGTCAGCACGAGAAAATGGATAACTATTCTATTTTTTTGCACCTAAAAGAATTATATGGTGAGCAAAGCAAGACTGCTAGGTATTTTATATATAGAGAGCTCTTTCGATCTCGCATATCCGAGGGCACTACAGTTGAGACTCATTGTCTAAAGTTGATTAATTTGATTGAACAACTGGAACAATTGGGGTTCACCATAGATGGAAAGTTAAGTTAAGATTTGATCTTGCAGTCACTCTCGGACACCTTCTTATAATTTTTTGTGAATTTCCACATGAATAAGTTGGACGTCAGCTTGCCTGAGTTACTTAACATGTTGAAAACTACTGAAGGTCACTTCCCATCCAAGAGGGACCATGTCTTAATGGTATATGATTCTTCCAAGAAAAGGAAGAGGCCCAAGGTATCTTCTGAAAAGAAGAAAAGCAAGAAGGCTAAGGGCAAGGCGAAGAAAAAAGACAATAAGAAACTTGATCCAGACAGCAAAGGAATATACTTCCATTGCAATAAGCTGGGTCACTGGAAGAGGAACTGTGAAAAGTACCTTACGGAACAAAAGCAGAAGAAGCTTGGAAAAGCTTTAGGTTTGTTCATGATTGAAATTAATTTTTCTGAAAGTCATAATTTTACTTGGGTATTGAATACCGGCTGTGGTTCTCACATATGTAATACTGTGCTGGGACTAGTCAGAAGTAAAAAGCTGAACAAAGATGAGGTCGTCCTACGAGTGGGAAATGGAGCAAAGGTTGTTGCATTAGCTGTAGGAACTTACTGTTTAGCACTGGCCTACGGGCAAGTCCATTACTTTAAATAATTGTTATTTCGTTCCAACTCTTATAAGAAACATTATTTCAATGTCTGTATTGGATATGGATGGGTTTGAACTTATAATAAAGAACAACAGTTGTTTTATTTATAATAAGAATGTTTTATATTGTGTTGGTAAATTGTTGAATGGACTTTATATACTTGACTTGCATGAAAATATACTTCAAATGGAACAAACTAAGAAATGGAAAATAGATGATGTGAATTATACCTATATGTGGCACTGTAGACTCGGTCATATCAATGAAACAAGATTATCCAAGTTGTATAAGGATGGGCTTTTAGAGCTATCTGATTATGAATCATATCCAACTTGTTAATCGTGTCTCATGGTAAAATGACTAAATCTCCCTTTAGTGGAAAAGGAGAAAGAGTTACAGTGTTGTTAGCGTTGGTACACACAAACGTATGTGGACCTATGACAACGAATGCACGAGGAGGGTATTCTTACTTTATTGCTTTCACTGATAATCATTCAAGATTTGGATATATGTATTCAATGAAATACAAATCTGAATCATTTGAAAAGTTCAAAGAATTCAGAAGTGAAGTAGAGAAACAAAATGGCAAGAGTGTTAATCGGATCGAGGAGGAGAATACTTAAGTGGTGAGTTTCTCAATTGTCTCGAAGAAAATGGTATAATCTCACAATGGACTCCACCAGGAACACCACAGTTGAATGGTGTATCTGAAAGGAGAAATCGAACATTGTTGGACATGGTTTGATCCATGATGAGTTCTACCGATCTTCCAGTGTCATTCTGGGGCTATGCTCTAGAAGCGACTACATAACTACTAAATAAGGTCCCCTCAAAATCCGTTCCCAAGACTCTACATGAGATGTGGACAGGGAGGAAACCTAGTTGTAAGCATGTTAAGATTTGGAGATGTCCAACTTATGTGAAAAGGTTTCAAAATGATAAGCTTGGGACAAGATCTGATGAGTGCACATTTGTGGGATATCCTAAAGAAAGTTAAGGATACTATTTCTATAATTCTACTGAGCAAAAGGTGTTTGTTGCAAAACACGCTGCTTTTTTTGGAAAAGGAGTTTATCCTTGAACGGGCTAGTTGGAGGAAAATAGATCTTGAAGAAATTTAAGAACCACATACCACTACATGTCAAGTGGATGAACCTGTCTAAGTAGAAGAACCTACTGTACAACAATTTATTCATAAATTTGGAAGGATACCGAAGATACCTGATAGGTATGGATTCGTTATAGAGGATGACGATGAGGTACGCATTATGAATGATGATGATCCATTGAGTTACGAACAGGCTGTGAGTAGTAAAGACTCAGAGAAATGGCAAGAAGCCATGAAATCTGAGATTGACTCCATTTATGAAAACCAAGTATGGACTTTGGTTTCAGCACTTGAGGGCATTAAGCATATTGGGTGCAAATGGGTCTTTAAAAGAAAGATTGGAGCGAATGACAAGGTAGAGACCTATAAGGTCCCGACTGGTTGAGAAAGGTTTTAAACAAAGATAAGGTGTTGACTATGATGAAACCTTCTCGCAAGTAGCTATGCTCAAATCCATTCGGATTTTGCTTGCAATTGCAACTTCTAAAGACTAGAGATCTGGCAAATGGACGTGAAAATGGCCTTCCTTAATGGGAAACTTGAGGAGGATATGTATATGGCACAGCCAGAGGGTTTTGTTTCAACGGTTGGAACAAATCAAGTCTGTAAGATACAACAATCCATTTATGGATTGAAGCAAGTTTCTCGAAGGTGGAACATCCGTTTTGATGAGACAATCAAAGAGTTTGATTTTATCAAAAATGAGGATGAACCATGTCTGTACAAGAAGGTTAGTGGGAGCGCTATATCATTCCTTGTACTATATGTCGATGATATATTATTGATAGGGAATGATATTCCGATGTTACAGTCGATTAAAATTTTGTTATCTAAACATTTCTCCATGAAGGACTTGGGAGAAACGTCTTACATTTTGGGGATAAAGATCTATAGAGATAGATCTAAAAGGATGATTGGCTTGTCCCAAGGAATGTATATTGACACGATGCTAAAGAGGTTTAGCATGGAAGATTCTAAGAGAGGTCTCATGTCGATGAGCCATGGAATACATCTCTCTAAGAAACAGGCCCCAAAGACACCTAAGGAGAGAGACTGTATGAGTAAGATACCTTATGCTTCAGCAATAGGATCTATCATGTGCGGTATGATATGTACTAGACCAAATATCACTCATGCACTTAGTGTAACGAGCAGATATCAGTCGAATCCAGGAGAAGAGCACTGGAAGGCAGTGAAAAATATCCTGAAGTACTTAAGAAGAACTAAGGATGTATTTCTTGTTTACGGTGGGCCTGAATTGAAACTAGAGGGCTATACAGACTCAAGTTTTCAAACGGATCAAGATGACAGTAAATCCGTTTCAGGGTATGTGTTTACCTTAAACGGTGGCGCATGTGAGTTAGAAGAGTTTCAAGCAGCAAATAGTTGTTGATTCAGTGATAGAGGCAGAGTACGTAGCTGCAAGTGAAGCTGCAAAGGAATCTATTAGGATGAAAAAGTTCATAATTGAACTTGGTGTGGTTCTTATCATTAGAGGAGCAGTACCTTTATTCTGTGACAACACCGGAGCTGTTGCATAGACCAAGGAAAACCAAGTCTCATAAGAAATCCAAACACGTGTTGCGGCGGTTTCATTTGATTAGAGAGATCATTGAAAGAGGAGATGTCAACCTAGAGCGTGTGGACACTCAAAAAAACATTGCAGATCCAATTACTAAAGCTCTAACACAATAGCAGTTTGATCGTCACTTAGAGAAGATGGGTATTAGATACCATGGCGATTGGCTTTAGTGCAAGTGGGAGATTGAAAGTAGTATGCACACAAGCCAATCATATATGATGATAAAAAATATAATTTGTAACAATCTTATTCATTTATTAATAAAAGAATTGTTTATTTAAAGGCGTTTATATTATCTACATAATATTGCTATATTTAAATGTGATACACCCATAGTTTTAAGCAATATTTTTAGAACCATAATGATGATCATGATAATGAGCTCTAAATTTTTAGAAAGCTTAAAATTAAAATAGTTCCCAATCGATGAATTACTAAATAGGGGATTAGTGAATCCGGATAGATTGGTACATACGTTGCTTGCTCTTTAGAAGAGGATGATCGATCTCATGATCATTTGTGTGGAGACACTAAAGCAAGTATGTAGATGCTTATTGAAGAATAAGTACACTGAACGTGGCTCGCTAAGGAATACCTAATGGAGTTTTACTCGCCTATCAATAGAATTTCTTTAGTGATAGTAGTACAAGTAATCATTAGACTTGAGATCATCAAAGTATCTTATGTATAATGAGTTATACTTTGAAATGTCCATTAAGACCCTGAGGGTATATCAAAGGGTATGTTTGGGTATAATTAATTATACATGAAGATAATGAATAATCAATAAAAGATCTACCACTTCTAGTAAAAGAAGTGAATGTCCTATGTGATTCGATAAATGACAACTCAGTAGTCTTTGGCCAAGGCAGAATAAAATTAGAAAGTAGTTTCTAATTTGCGTTATCAGAGTTTGTGCATTTAGGATCGAAATACATATAATTAAATAAAATAAGACTTGATAGTAAATCCATGTCTTATATTTAATTGGGACATTGTATGGTAGAAGAATGAATTGTACGGTAACTATTTACTCAAAGGTTCTTTTATGATTAATGTTAAAATCTATATTATATAAAAAGTCATTGAGCGCTAAGGGGGCTTGCCCTTATTGTAAAATAAATATTTATTTAAATAAATTAATAGTTAATTTATTTATTTAAATAAAATTAGAATTGTTCTAATTAATTTATTCACACCCGATTTAATATGGAGAACCTAAAGAGTCACACTATAAAAGGATGAATATTTATTTAAGAAGCAAATGGCGTAATCGTAATAATAAGTTAAATGTATTTAATTTAATCTATAGTAATAAAATAAATTAAATAGCTTAATATTTATTATTTAATATTTTATAAATATTAAATATAAATTAATAAGAGGAGTCTTATTATTATTATTACTATTATTATTAATTTGAATTCCTAAAGGAGTTTGGGAATTAATTAATAAATATACTCTCACATATTCCTAATAAGATTATGAGGTAAATTAATTGAAGGAGTTTAATTAATTATTCCTGATAAGATTAGAAAGCCTAATTAATTAAAAGAGTTTAATTAATTAATATAAAACCCTAATCATATAATGTTTAGGAGGGATGCCTACATCTATAAATAAGAGGAGTCTTATTTTGATTAAAAACTAATGCAATTTCAATTGTTGGGATATCACACTTTTTTTAAGAGAGAGAGAAAATTAGGGTTTTGCCAATAACCCATCTTCTTAATATTTGTTCATCCTTAGTTGATCACCTCTAGAGGCCAAACACTTGGGTGGCTGACGTTGATCAAAGGAATGAATCACACCCGGTAGATTCAAGTTGAACAAGGAAAGGATTGGAGTTGAACTTGTACCTGAGGAAGCACGAATCTTCAAGGGTAAGATTCGTTCTTCATCTCTTTAGATTAAATTAATAATTGCGTATAAAGGATGATCCGAGTTCATGGTTTATAAAATTTTAAAACTCGATTTTCACACTTCCGCTGCTATATATGTAATTGTTGCATGCTAATTTGATCTTACAAACCTAACACATTACTGATACCCAGCTATGCAATAAGAAAAGAAGCTTCCAACAAGTGGGAGGAAACACTACAGTAATTCTACACGGGAGCAATGATAATGAGACCCCTGAAGAGTACGACCTTTGTGACACTATAAATCAGGGAGATGCAAACACAAAGAGGAGTTCAAAGATAAAATCCCCTCTATTACAGAGTCCATGGAAGAAGTCTTAATGAAGTTAACAGAATAAAAGAAAATTTCAGACCTTCTCCCTCTAATGGGAATAAGGGCATGGAATTACAACCCCTCACAGCGCTGTGCTTATCATTCGAAAGGACCGAGGCATTCCAAAGAGTAATGTTGGTCACTTAAACGCTTAGTGAAAGATCTGATCCTAGCAGGGGAGATTGTGATAGTGCCTGCAGCTCAAGTCAAAGACCCAACTCACATTAGGTCTACTCAAGAAAACCTGGAAGGAAATGAGATGACAAAAGAAGGTTTGAGTCTAAGAATGAAAGAAGGCAAAATGATCGGCAGTGCTAACCATGAGAATGCAATTTTGGTAGCACCGATTATAGGGAAGATGGACTCCATCCATCAAAGAAGCCATGCAAATGTGGCAAGTTACAAAGAAGAAAATTCTAAAAATAGAGTTAGAGTGGAAGGAAAAAAGAGGCACTTTATGTCAATAATAGTCAAACCCCCAACCATCGATCATGTGAATGTGGAAGATAGCAACCCTAATAGAAGTTAAGAAAATAACTTCGTAAAGGTAATGAAGGAAGCTAATCCATCGAGGAATCAAGAGTTCATCCCTTTCTGCGACGGGTCTAGTTTGAGCATCCTTGAGGTATGTGTTGAATCAGAAAGCGATCAAGTTACGGCGTTGATTGAAGATATTAATGACCAAGAGGTAGCCTCTATCACGAGCCTCGAAGGCAACATAACCACTGACAACTGGACTATCAGGCCTCGACTAGCCAAGAAGACGTAGATCCAGAAGATACAATTGCAGGCCCCAAGAAGTGTGGGGGCGTTAGAAATTTCTCAGTGTTATATCTTTTTATTTTCCATGTATGTGAAAAAAAAAATTCAAACCAATCTGGTCTTGTTAGTATGTGCCTGAACTACGAAAGACCTGATCTCCCCCCATCCATGGGAGTACGTAAGCATCCATCTATGGTGCGGTCTAACCCTCAAAAGAAACATCTAAACCCAAAATCCAACTCAAATATAAACCCAAATACCAGTCTCAAGACACCAAATTAAACCTGAAAGGCCTGCACCCAAGAAAAAACCATTATGGTCAGCGACCCATGTTGAGAAAACCTGAGAATTTTATAAATAAATTTAGAATTTAAAACAAAGATATTTGCAATTATTTGTGTGCATATACATATGTGTAATTTAATATAAATTGAATCAAGTATGAAATGAGTAAGAAGTATATTGATGATGATAATAAGCTTAATTAAGCTTAAGTGTTTAGCCTTGTGTGGCATAATTAATTTCTTAATTGAATTAATTAAAGGATGATTTAATAATGTATTGGACCTTGGTTATACTTAGCCCAATATGAATGAGTTACAAGTGTTAGTATATATGACTGAGTAATTAAGTTGGGAGTCCAATAGTTATGAATTGGTAGCCCAACAAAGTTATTATACTAGTATATGTGTTTAGCCCAAATTTAACTTAGAACTAGTCCAATGTGTAAATATATGGATAGTAGATATATGTATTTTAATACACGTACAGGTAAGTATATATATGGGAGTATGTATATAAGTATATATACGAATATATGTGAGTAAGGGACATGTATGCTAGCTTAGTGTTTGCAAAGTGGGAAAATAAAATGTGACATAGGGGTAGTGCACCCCTCCCAACCGAACCACCCCATGACTTTAGAATGCTAATTTTTGTACCTTAGAAAAGCTAACAAGCAAGACCCGTGTGGTAGCAATGATGGTGTAGCCCGATGGCTAGTATTACTATGAATAGTGTTAGTTGGTAGAAATAGTTTGTTCCCAAAGGCACGTTAGTTATCTAGAAGGGGGGTTGAATAGATATTTTAAAATTTCTTTGTTTAAAATACTTTGTCAGTATTAAATATACTGACAGCTATAGAATATATATTTGTTCCCCCTTTAAGATATTGCAGTTATGGTTTGATAAGCAGTTATAACCGATATAACAGTTATAGTAGTTAATAAGAGACAATGAGACACATTAGTTTTAAGTGGTTCAGAGCACACAAGGCTCCTAATCCACTCTTCTACTCCACGAGTAGGAAATCCACTAAGGATATCTTCTTACAACTTGAATCACTTAGATTCCTTCAAGACCAGATGTCTTGGAACTTCTCTTAGTTCACTAAGAACTCTTCAAGGCCAGCAGCCTTGGTACTCTTTTTAGTTCACTTAGAACTCTTTAAGTCCTTCTAACTTGGAACACCTTGGATTGAGAGTTGTATTCTGGTGTGTGCTACTCAGTTCTAATTAAGCATCAGTTCAGAACAACTGAGTAGCGAAGCAAGCTTTCCTTTTTCAGGATTCGTAGAGTTGATCGTTGAGTGTTCTTGAGCTTTTTTCTTCATATTCATTCTTTTTGTATCTTGCTTGCTTAGTCTGAATCCTTGTCTGATTTCCTTATAAAAGAGTCATTCAAAATGTTTCCATTTGAATGCTTCTGTTGCAGCATTAAATGCTTCAGACGTTTCTGTGCAGTTGATGTTGACATCTTGCTTTCCTGCTGCACAGCCGACTGGCCCACTGACACAGCAGATTGCAATCTCACCTAACACCTGAAAAGATGTTTTCAGCAGGCGATTCAGTCCTTTCCTTACCTTTTTCAATACGCTTCTTCGATTTGTACTAAGGATGAATATAGAATCATTGGGACCATCAATTTGTCAACGACTATAAGCCTTTCTTCATTTGTTGCTCTTCCTCCCTTCATCAGAACTACGAACATTGATGTTGACTGGAGGAACACTACGATTATGGTCATTGTACCATAATCGCTGTGTGTTGGCTTGCACAGGCTTGACTCAGACTTGATCGTAGAGAACACTATAATTTCTCTTAAGCTCTTCGGCATACTACGATTCCTTATTGCTTGTCTTGCAGACTCCACGTTTCCGAGAGCACACTGCGTTTCTTGACTTAGCTCGGCAGGCGCTCGGATCTTTTTCACGATTCTCATTGTGGCTTCCAAGGGCATACTATGATTCTGATACTTTCACTTAAGCTCCACGAATCTTGCCTTGGCCTCTGCAGACTTGGTTCTCTTGGCAGACTACGATTATGGACATATTCGTTTAAGTTCCACGATTCTGCCTTGTCTTCTGTATGCTACCTTTGACAGACTACGATTCTGTCATAGCTTTAACTTTTACAACTCAAATAGATCAACCTAACAGTTTTAATCTTTTCTTCTATACATTTATTTACATAAATGATAAACATTAAAGCTCATATCAACCTAACAATTTTGATCTATTATCTAAGTCCTTGTACATATGATCTTTGAAGGACTTTACACTTAAGCATTTATATTTACTTTCAATATCAAATATGAATATGCAATTCCCAAAAAAACTCCCCTTATTTGATGTTGACATAATCAGGGAGATTTGCGTCATATCATCAGATTCTAAATGCAGAATTCTAGAAAGTAAATATGGCTTAGTGTTTCAGTGAGCAACTGAAATTTCTAGAGAATAAGCATGAATTTATTGATGTTTGAAAAGATATTACAATTTAGCATAGAAACATCAATATACAGTTAAGCTTAGACTTATCTCTATCTTCTTTGCCTGTTATTTCTCAAAGGGTTGGCATATTCTGCAGCTCTCATTCTTCTGGTTTGCTCATCTCTCCAGGTAATGTCGTCTAGCTCTTCTCAAGACTGCTGATCAGTAGAAGTCATGCCTTGTGAGCCAGAAGCTTGACCTTGACTCCTTTGAAGAGGTATATCCATGAGAGGACGCTGCAGATGTTGATCGGATCGTGGAGGCTAAGAACTTGGACTCCTGGAGTTGCCACCCGACGATTGACCAATGTGAGTTTGCCTTTGCCTTCCCTGCTGAGGTGGTTGAATGTGTGTTTGCCTTTGCCGTCCACCTCTACTGCCTCTGCCTCAGTCTCCTTGCTCATTATTCTCCCCTTTTATGTCAGCATCAAGGGTTCGAATATCGTCAGAGAGACGCTTGACTTCCTCCACCAGCTCATGCATCTGAGATCGGTTGAGTGCAATGTCACTACGATTTTCCTTGACTAGAGCCTTAGTTTGTCTTCTTTGTTGCTGAAGCCGCTTCATTGCATTATTATTTTGATTAATTTAAGCTACACTGCAGGCTTGAAATTGTTGTAGTGAGACATGCAGTTCTGAAATCTGTTTGGTCATCAGCTCATTTTGAGGTTATTGATTCTTCTGCATGATCTCCATAGCCTCCTTGTGCTTCTTTGTTGCCGCAAAGTGAATGACATCCCTTTTACTGAGGCTGTCAGCCATTTCTCTGACAATCTCCTTTAGCTTCTTGGACAGTTTAGTTGCCAAATTTCCTGGCAGAGTCTTGACAGAGTCGATAATAATATTAAATCTCATGTGAAGTGCTAGGGAGTGTGCTTCAAGAATCTCTCCAGACTCTGAACCCATTTGGTTCAGTCAACTCCTCCTTTGTAGGCATTAGAGACAATTGATCAAGAATTCGTTGTGTCTTAGGAGGAGGAGGAACCGTAGTGTGTTCATCTCTCCTTGATATGTTTTCTAGAGCAAGTGTCATGTCAAAATATTCATTGTTGGAGGATGAGGAAATGTCTGCTTGGGTTAGAGGGGCATGTGTTTATGTTTGCTGTATAAGCGTAGTGTTTGGCTCAAGTGTCTGTGTTTCTATTTTGTTGAGCTGTTCTGGAGACTCTACGATTTCCGCATCAGACTGATCAATATGCATAAATCGTAGTGTGTCGTCCAGAACTGGTGTCTCAATGGTTGAGCTTGCAATTATTTCTTCGACTGCTCTTATAATATGCTCAATCACCATTAGATTATTAACAGTTGGCTCTACGAGAACAAGTTGGTTGTTTGGTTCATCAGCCACAGAGTTTTGGGACTCTGTAACTAGAAACTGATTGGGTGGATGCAGAACCACTTCTAACCATTTGGGCAATTCGTAGAATTGGTTGAAATGAGATGATGGAAAATGGTTGGTAATGAAAGAGAGAGGAGTGATGTATATTTCTGGCTCAGCTTCTGAAGTTGACTCATTTGTGATTAGCTTCTGAGCAAACCTCCTTTCTTTTGGGAATCCATAGGCAAGATGAAATTGCTAGATATGCCTTGAATGTCTATAATATGTGATTCCGAATCATAGCTTTATGATATGGCATCATGGGCAAGTAATTGAACAGCTGATTGTAGTTTGCTATTCTTTCACTATCTTGTCCCATATACAAGATCTCAAGATCATTGTCCTCTTCTTCATCACTCTCTGTATCATGAACTTCTACCACATCATTCATCACATCATCATCAACATTATTCACTATTTCTGTAGCAGCAGACTCTACGAATTATTTATGAACTGGGGGGACTTCAAGATTTTCTTTTGGTAGCTCCCCTTCAGTTTCTGCATTCTCTGGCTCTAGTGCTTCTAACAGCTCCCCCTCAGCTGTATCACCTTTTTGAACCTGAGCTTCCAATGTTTCTTTTAGCACTTCGTCTTGTCTTAGCTTAAGCGTTTCTAGAACTTCTACCTCAGATCGAGTTATTTCTTCTTCCATCAGAACCTCTTCAGAATGACCAACTTCTTTAGGCAGCTCCTCTCCAGCATTGATCATGACTTGATTAGGAGCAGCAGTGGTTTCTGGTTGACTGATTGTTGTCTGATCCTCTTCTTGATTTAGACCAGATGCTTGCGGCTCAGTTGTTTATTCAGCTTTCTCAGTAGCCCTTCTTCTTTCATCTTCCTTTAAAATTTCTTCATTTTCAAGGATATATTTCTTTATCAGAGTCTTCTTCCTCTTTGGTCTGGTCATAACTTTAGAACCTTGTTCAGCTTCAGCCCTTATAAGTTGTTCAGGCTAAGAGGCTATTGCAGCATCTTCTTCAATAGAGGTGATAAGCCTAGACTCTACGATTGGTGAAGACTCCACAATCATAGTTAGTATAGACTTCCTTGTTCTGAGGCTGCGTTTCTTCCTTTTTTGAGGCTCAGAACTACCTTCAGCCATATCGTCACTCATCTCCCTCTTCTTCTTCTTATTCTTCTCGTTCTGAATCTCCTCTGGTGATTGAGTTGCTTTAAGAGTAATAATTCTTTCAGTGGTAGGGCATTGAAACTCAATCTCAGTATTTGTACCTCTTTGAGGTGCATCAGTGGTTGAGCCTTGGGGCTCCTCAATAACTTGCACTTCTTCATTCACTTTCTTCTTCCCTTTGCTCTTTCTGACCAGAGCCACAGCCTTTTCATAGTTGACTTCTTCTTCTTCTTCCTTGGCTTCCTTTACAGCAGATGAAGTTGCAGACATCATCTTTACATTTTCTGCTGGGTTTCTCTTCCAGTTTTGGAACAATTACTGGGTCATTTTTCTGTTGGGAATGATAGAAACACCTTCTTTGTCTTCAATCCCGTCCCTTTTCAGTGCTCTTGGACTTTTTGGGGCTTTCCATCCATTTCCCAAACCATTCTATCAGTAGAGCTCCATAGTTGAGTTAAACTTTGTACCGGATGGCTGTCATGAGCTTCAGTTGCTTCTCATTGACAGAATCGTGGCCAGAGCCCTTGCAACATATGCATTTTCCAACAATATAAGCAAGGAACTCATATTCTTGGGGAAACATTTTCTTCTTATAGCCACTCTCTCCTTCAGTCTTTGAGTAGTGTAACTTTTTCAGACCTTCATGGAAGTCAATTCTCTCTAATGATGGAAGACCTTCATTGATGAAACCTAAGGCTAGGTTTATGCTTTCGGAGTTGAATCGAATCTGCACGCCCTTGACTTTGGTGAGGATGGAATCTCCATCAACGACTCCATTGTGATAGAATTCCTTTACCAGCTTCGAATAGATCAGGGTGCTGGTCCTCAAGGCTCCTTTGAGTCCATCTTTCTTCAGTAGTGAAAGAACTTTGTGAATTTCTGGGCTAGCATCTCCAAACACGTCAAAGTATAGCGGGTAACCTGAAACAACTTTGGAAGCAGCCATTGATGTAAATTGATTTTCCTGTAATGAATGGATTTGACTTAGCTTTCTGAAACTTAGGGTTTTGTTTGAGAGAGAAAGAAAGATAGATAGTCTTTTGAAATTCAAAGGTAAAATGACAAAAAGCAGTTCAAAATGAATTTAACTTCCCTCCATATGTTCTGCATCGTGGGACACGTGTCGAGTTCTGCAAGACTCTACGGTTTTAATCATATGAAAACACTGTTTTGTCCTTAGCTCCCCCTGAGCTAGTGTGTCCTTGAGAGAAGACTATGAATGCCGAGAACCACTCCACTATTATTGAGTTCTTTAGCTGGATCTGCTCCATAAATGATGACTCTACGATTTTTTAAGAAATCCGAGATAGCATCTGTGACAAACAAGATTTTTGTAATTTATTTTGAATATTTATTGAATTAAATAAATATTTTTGATGATTTAATTATTGAGTTAAATAATTAATTGATGAATTTGTGGTAGAGTAATTTAATTATATGTGTCACATTAGTTAAATTAATGTGGTGAATTTTTTATATTCAAAGTATGTATTTAATTGAGCTTATTTGATTAATATAATAATTAATAAGCATAATGTTATTCTAATTAATTTAATAATTAATTAGAGATTTATGATTAGACATAATTAATAAATAAGAATTTTAATTATGTGACTATGTGATTTAATGTAGATTTATGCTATTTTATTTAATTAATTTAAATAGCATTATTTGATTTAATTGGGTGTGACATTAATTAACTATATAATAGTAAGTTAATTAAATTAAATGGAAAGGAGGAATAAGGGACAAACAAACTAAGCCCTAGTGGGGGTTGGAGCCAGTTAACCCATTATGGGATTAACTGACGACCCATAACCCACGACTTCTAATTACGCGTATAATATATTAATTTACATATACATATCAGTTCATATAATTAATTTGTAAGACACTAAGTTCCAGAGAGAAAAAGAGAGAAATTGAGAGAAAAGACTCGAGAATTAGTTAGAGAAGAGATTGAAGAATTTAGTTGCATCATCATCACTAACTAGCAAGGGTAATTCTTTCTCCTACGTTTTTAAATTCAAGTTCTTACAGTTTCCATTAACGTATTCTTAAAAAGTTCTCTGTGAATGACTAATTTGATGATTAATGCATGATATGATTTTATATGTATTATTATATGATCATAACATGTTTTATACCATGTATGCATGATTTAATGTGATAAATTTCATACAATTATACTTGATTTGATTTTTACAAAAGTCACAGAGTAGAAAAGTTGTATATATGGCCATACAGCCCTTATGTACAATTTTTATACTATGAATCGATGATTTAACTTTGAATTAGCACTTACATATGATTGTACACGTTTATACGAACAAAACGGAAGTTAAACGAACGGATTCGGTGTTATAACGAATCCGTAAAGTTAAATTTCGTGATTTTCCTTCAAAACATGATAAAGTATGAAAAACAGTGAATTTGATTGCTATAACTTGTGTAATTAAGTGATTTAGAATGCTAAGATCATGCTAGAAATATTGTATAGTGTTTCTATGAAGTCCATACTTCATGGGTAGCAATTAAATTGTTGTGGTAGCATTTACTCTGGGCCTGGTTCTCTGTTATTCGTGAACTGCAGATTCTGAAAATGGCGTTTGGAGCTGCAGCGCCAACTTTAAGCCTAAGATTGGGGCTGCAGCGCCAGTGGAGCTGCAGCGCCAAGATTGGGGCCGCAGCGCCAGTGGAGCTGCAGCGCCAAGATTGGGGCTGCAGCGCCAGTGGAGCTGCAGCGCCATTTTTAGTTCAAATGGTGGAGCTGCAGCGCCACTTGGCAATTTTGCCCAAAAATGAGATTTTAATTGTTCAAGTCCAGGAAATGTAATTGTAACCTAATGTAATAAACATGAAGACATGATTAAACATATAATAAGAGGTTAATAACTTATATTACGTGAGTAATTAATAAGTTAATTACATGACTTGATTCGTTAATTGTATAGTCCAATAACGTGCTCAAGACCGATGTGTGTGATTCGATACGTATATCGAGTTATTGATTAATGTGTATTGTGAACGTATTGATATGTAGGATTTAATAAAGAACGTGAATTATAATTGTAGCTTGTGCAAGAGACAAGTTTTCTATCCTTAAACTTGTTGAATATTTTGCAAGTTTCCTAAACTCAAATCTTACTTTTACATTGAGCAAGTTCTTATCCTTGTTTATTCAAGTTGAGATTTTCATATGAGATATCACTATTTTTTTTAAGCATGATTCAGCTATACAATACTTATTCGATTGTATACTCTTGAGATTTACCATTCAAGTTGAATATCGATGATATTATTGAACTTATAGGACTAGTGAACCCTTATTTATTCGACTAGTCCATAGTTGATGTACGTTCTAAATTCTAGAATACTTATTGAGCTTATCCAAACCAAACCTCCTTTGGTGCGGACTCTGATGTCAAAACTGAGATGAACAACCCTTTAATAGGGGATTATTTACGCTTTAGCGTTGAGATATTGTGCACAGTATGGTACTAAGGGCTTATCCCCCTAAGTACGAGAAGTAGAGTCCATAGTCTTATGACTGTTAAAGGTTTAAAGCATAAACACTTTACAACCTAGGACATAGTTCAAGGTCTTATGACCCTCAGATGTTCTTTTGATTCCTATTATTTATCCTCGAGTCAGAAGTTGAGTTTCTTTATTCAGATGTCTTTGATTTACTCGCATGTTATTATATTGTTGTCATATTATTATACTTGTGGGCAATCGTGCTCACTCTTGCGTAATAATAACATTGTAGTTAAGAACGAAAGGTCCGACGAGCCTTCTACTAGCAAAGGCAAAGGCAAAGTCAACAAGTGATGAAGACTTGTTGTTTATTTTAATTGTTATGTTTCAGACTTATGTTAAAGTTGTGTAAGACTTATTTAATTATTTATATTTCCGCATTTGAGATTTAAGGTTAAGTACGACCTGGGATTGATGTATTTATTTTCAGATGTTGTAACCCCATAAGGGGAGGATTATTTCTATTTATTTCATGGTTTGCATTTACTATGGGTAGATAGATAGATGATATTTGTACCGTGAACACCAAGTCCCGTGGAAATTGAAGTACCTGGATTTGGGGGTGTCACAGGTTGGTATCAAAGCTGTAGGTTATGAACCTTAGGTGGGGAAAAACCTTAGGATAGTAGCCTTTTTAGAGATCGAGAACATAGTAATGATAACTCTTATCGAGTTCTAAGAAAGATAATAACTTACCTTATGTGCTACGTGCTTATACTTATATATTCGAGTCTCGATTAGCATCACGTAATTACTAAAACTTAAAATTTTATTTGTCTGGATGACGAATGCTGGAGAACCTAGTCAGTCCAGGGACCTTGTACCCCTAGAGGCTAGAGAGGAGGAGCCCCGAGATATCCACGTAGTTTGGGAGCAGTTAGTCCGACGAGAGCCATCACCCTTGATCACAGTCATTGGTCAGGAGAATGTGCCGGTGTCTGATTCAGAGGAGGACTCTGAGGAAGACCCTGAGGAGATTGAAGTTCAGGCTGAGGCAGCTGAAGAGGAGGAGGAAGACCCTGAAGAGTTCCCGCCGAGCTCTGTCAGTGCCGAGATGTATGACGAGCTGTATGACCATAACATAGTGTTACGTGATACTGTTCAGGAGCTGAGGGAGACTGTTTAGGAGCTTAGGGAGCGGTCGGTTACTCAACAGTCTACCATCGAGCTGAGGGATGGAGAGGTTGAGGCTCTTCACACACGTTTGGGAAATGTAGAGTGGAATTTGGTTCACGAGAAAGGCCAAACTGAGCAGAAGTCAGAGGAAATAGAGGAATTGAAGAATGAACTGAAAGAGAAATCAGCAAGGCTGGCCATAGCAGAGGAGGCTTGGGTAAGGGAATCACGACGAGCAGATCTCGCAGAAGATAATTGTCGGGCGAAGAAGGCCAAGCTTTAAGAGACGTACTCTACACTTCAGTATGCAATTGACGAGGCCCAGAATCGGGTTATGAGGTACCCAATTCAGTTCGAAGGACTACCGTCGTACATGCTAGATCGCAGGACGATGTCTCGGATTATGGAAGAAGAGCGTGGCAAAGCTGTTCGTCGCCTTAATGGGCAGTGATAGGAACATTTGATTTTGTAAAACCTATCTGGTAGTTAATAATGTAAATTCCAATGTGTTTATAAACAGAGGAATATTTTATGTTTTAAATCCTGTAGATTCCTTATCTCGGGATAGTTGATGTAAATAGCAGTGAAGTTATCGTATTATGTTAAAACTTTGATTTAGTAATATATCAGAGTTTATTTGAGATAATGTGTTGACTGATTGTGTCTAAATGTTTAAGTTAAGCCTTAGATATTTAAAAGATTGAATAAAGTTCTAATACGCGTATTTTTTAACAGTAAAATGCCGCCAAGGAGACGATCTAACCGTCAACAGGCCCAAGAAGGGTCAACTAACAACAACAACGACGCCAATGCTAACCCCGTTCAGCAGTTGGCGAACTTACTTGCTGGAGCGCTTAACAACCAACCTCAAGCTCCACCGAACACAACGTTCAAGGACTTCAAGGCGGTGGGACCGCCAGAGTTTAAAGGCACCATGAACCCGATAGAAGCTCAAACCTGGGTCATGGAGATGGAAAAAGTTTTTGACGTCGCCAGAGTCAGAGAGGACCAGAAAACCGCCTATGCAACGTTCATGCTGAAATCTGAGGCCAGCTATTGGTGGCAAGCGAATAAGGTCCGGGGAGGTGAAGGTGTGATTACCTGGGAGAGGTTCAAGGAGATGTTCTTCGAGATGTACTTTCCGACCAGCTCGCAGAATCAAATGGAGGTCCAGTTCTTGGAACTGAAACAGGGAAATATGTCCGTACCAGAATATGCGGCGAAATTCAATGAGTTGGCTAGGTTTGCCACGTATCAAGTGCACACCGATCAGAGGAAGGCAAGGAGGTTTGAACAGGGCCTGAAGCCCTGGTTGTATAGCAAAGTGTCAATGTTCCAATTGAACACTTTTGCTGGGGTGTTGGAGAAGGCCATTCTCGCTGAAGGCGGGAGTGATGCAGTTACAAAGTATAACCAAGATCAGAAAAAGAAGAAGAGTGAAGGTGAAGGAATTAACAAGGCTAGTGGTAGCAACACGGGAGGGAGTAATAATCAGAAGAGGAGGTGGAATGATAACTCATCGACTGGGAATCAGCAAGGTGGTCAGAAAAAGAGGATCGAAGCTTGTTCGACCTGCGGGAAAGCTCACCTGGGGGTCTGTATGAAGGGAAAACGAGTATGCTATAATTGTGGTCAGGAAGGCCACATAGCACCTAACTGTCCGAACCCAAAGAAGGGCGCTTGCTTCACTTGCGGCTCAAAGGACCATCTGGCAAGGGACTGTCCCAAGAAGGGATCTGGAAGGGAAGGATCAGGTGGAAACAGGGGAAACAGCGGTGGAAGTGCTTTAACTATCACGGGACCAACCGCAACCAACCGACCAACCGCCAGGACCTTCAACATGACCGTGCAGGATGCTGTGCAGTCTCGCGATGTGGTGTCAGGTATCATTCCGATCAATAAATTTAATGCTTATATACTATTTGATTCGGGTGCTACTTGTTCATTTATATCCGATGACTTTGCTAAGAACTTAGAACTTCCTATGGACGAGTTAGAATACCCCATGAATATAGAGATTGCGAATAGAGAAGTAATCCCTGTTAAGTATGTACACAAGAACTGTAGAGTAGATATTAAGGGTAACATTATGAACGTAAATCTTATCCCGATTAGACTTGGGGAATTCGATGTTATTCTGGGAATGGATTGGCTAGTCAATTATGGGGCTGTAATTGATTGCCAGAGAAAGTGTATCAACCTTATGACCCCGTCAAAGGTTGTGTTTTATGGCAGTAAATCGCCTAGACAAGCGAGTTGTCTGACGATGATGCAGGCCAGGAAGTTGTTAAGACAAGGCTGTGTAGGATATTTAGCCTATATAGTCGATAGTCGTAAAGAAAACCCAAAATTAGAAGATATACCAGTCGTGAGGGACTTCTTAGACGTATTTTCGGATGATCTGCCAGGACTTCCGCCAGACAGAGAGGTTGAGTTTGTGATTGATTTGGCGCCAGGGACGGCCCCAATATCGAAGGCACCGTACCGGATGGCTCCGGTAGAGATGAAAGAGTTAATGGTACAACTGCAAGAGTTACTGGACAAGAAGTACATCCAACCGAGCGTATCGCCGTGGGGAGCGCCAGTGTTGTTTGTGAAAAAGAAGGACGGGACGATGCGGCTTTGCATCGACTACAGAGAACTGAATAAGGTCACAATTAAGAATAGATATCCATTACCGAGGATCGACGATCTGTTCGACCAATTGAAGGGTGCAAGGTACTTTTCAAAGATAGACTTGAGGAGTGGCTATCATCAGCTGAAGGTGAGGCCAGAGGATGTTCCAAAGACAGCATTTAGGACTCGATATGGTCACTACGAATTTTTGGTAATGTCATTTGGTCTAACGAATGCTCCTGCAGCATTCATGGGCTTAATGAATGGAGTGTTCAAGCCGTTTTTGGACAAATTCGTGGTGGTCTTTATCGACGATATTTTGGTATACTCGAAGACCAAGGAAGAACATGTAGAACATCTGAAGTTAACATTAGAGGCGTTGAGAAGAGAGAAGTTGTACGCCAAATTTTCTAAATGTGAATTCTGGATTGAAAGAGTGCAATTACTTGGACATGTGATCGACAAGGACGGAATTTCGGTAGATCCCTCTAAAGTAGAAGCTGTGATGAACTGGGATCAGCCGAAAACACCATCGGAAGTGAGGAGTTTTCTTGGATTGGCGGGTTATTATAGAAGATTTATTCAGGACTTTTCCAAGATCGCAACTCCGCTGACGAATTTGACTAGAAAATCGGTGAAATTCGTTTGGACAGAGAAGTGTGAGGAAAGTTTCCAAGAGCTTAAGAGGAGGTTGAGTTCGGCACCTGTGTTATCCCTTCCGGATGACACAGGAAATTTTGTGATTTATAGTGATGCGTCACATAAAGGACTTGGCTGTGTACTTATGCAAAACGGCAGGGTCATTGCGTATGCGTCACGACAATTAAAAGACTATGAGAAGGGGTATCCGACCCATGACTTGGAGTTAGCTGCAGTGGTATTTGCTTTAAAAATTTGGAGACACTATCTCTATGGGGAGAAGTGTGAAATATATACAGACCACAAGAGTCTGAAATATATTTTTACATAGAAGGACTTGAATATGCGCCAGAGAAGGTGGCTGGAGTTAATTAAGGAATATGACTGTGAAATCTTATACCATCCGGGTAAGGCTAATGTGGTTGCCGACGCCTTAAGCAGAAAGGGTCGGGAGAAATTGATGATGTTGACTGCTCAGGAGGAGCTAATTTCAGCAATGGAAAAGCTGGAATTGGAAGTTAAGTATCCGATAGAGATTGACGAGAAGTTGTTTCAGATGCAAACTGGTACAACCCTATTGGATAAAGTTAAGGAAGCTCAACTTCAGGACGAAGAATGTGAAAAGGTTAAGAAAAAAATATCTGAAGGAACCGAACCGAGATTCAAGATAGACAGTGAGGGACTACTGAGATTTGAGAACAGAGTTTGGGTACCGTCAGTGCCAGAGATTAAGGATAACATTTTGAGCGAGGCTCATAGCTCACGATATTCGATTCACCCCGGTAGTACCAAGATGTACCAGGATCTTCGACAGCACTTCTGGTGGCCGAATTTGAAACGAGATGTTGCTGAGTGTGTTGCAAAGTGTCTAACCTGTCAGAAAGTGAAAGCAGAACATCAGAGACCAAGTGGTTTGCTACAACCCCTGGAAATCCCAGAATGGAAATGGGAACACATTACGATGGATTTCGTGGTTGGCCTTCCGACGACTCAGAAAGGCTACGACGCAGTATGGGTTATCGTTGACCGACTGACGAAATCCGCACACTTCCTTCCGATCAAAATCAGATTCAACTTAGACCAGTTGGCAAGGCTATATGTGAAAGAGATTTTTTCGAGGCACGGAGTTCCGGTGTCAATTGTTTCCGACAGAGATCCGCGTTTCACATCGAACTTCTGGAAGCGACTACAAGAATGCATGGGGACACAGTTGAGAATGAGTACGGCTTATCACCCTCAGACAGACGGGCAGAGTGAAAGAACGATCCAGACATTGGAAGATATGTTGAGAGCATGCATCATGGATTTTAAAGGAAATTGGGATGATCACCTACCGCTTGTGGAATTCAGTTACAACAACAGTTACCACGCTAGTATTGGTATGCCGCCTTACGAAGCGTTGTACGGAAGAAAATGCAGAACTCCGCTATACTGGGATGAAGTTGGCGAGAGACAACTACTAGGTCCAGAACTGGTACAGCAGACAGCAGAGATAGTCAAAGTGATCAGAACAAGACTGGTAGCAGCTCAGGATAGGCAGAAGAAATACGCCGATCCACACCGTAAGAACGTTGAGTTTGAATCGGGTAGCTATGTGTTCTTGAAAGTCTCTCCCTGGAAGGGGAAGATCAGATTCGGTAAGAAGGGAAAATTGAGCCCAAGGTTCATTGGACCCTTTGAAGTGCTGCGAAGGATCGGAGAAGTTGCGTATGAGGTAGCCTTACCTCCGGCCCTTGAGAATGTCCACAACGTCTTTCATGTGTCAGTTTTACGCCCCTACAAACCCGATTACAAACATGTGATTGAATATGAACCCCTACATTTTGAGAAAGACTTATCATATGAAGAAATTCCTGTTCAGATTGTTGACAGGAAAGAGCAAGTCCTCAGAAATAAAGTTATACCTTCTGTTAAGGTAATTTGGAGGAACCACAATGCTGAAGAAGCTACGTGGGAACTCGAAGAGCATATGATGAAGAATTACCCAGATTTATTTACTTAATTTTTTGTTTATGCGATTCTGGGGACAGAATCTTTGTAAGGGGGGGAGAATGTAACGGGACGAAATTTAATTGAACCGTGATTCTGGGGACAGAATCCTTTTAAGGGGGGAAAGATGTGACAAACAAGATTTTTGTAATTTATTTTGAATATTTATTGAATTAAATAAATATTTTTCGATGATTTAATTATTGAGTTAAATAATTAATTGATGAATTTGTGGTAGAGTAATTTAATTATATGTGTCACATTAGTTAAATTAATGTGGTGAATTTTTTATATTCAAAGTATGTATTTAATTGAGCTTATTTGATTAATATAATAATTAATAAGCATAATGTTATTCTAATTAATTTAATAATTAATTAGAGATTTATGATTAGACATAATTAATAAATAAGAATTTTAATTATGTGACTATGTGATTTAATGTAGATTTATGCTATTTTATTTAATTAATTTAAATAGCATTATTTGATTTAATTGGGTGTGACATTAATTAACTATATAATAGTAAGTTAATTAAATTAAATGGAAAGGAGGAATAAGGGACAAACAAACTAAGCCCTAGTGGGGGTTGGAGCCGGTTAACCCATTATGGGATTAACTGACGACCCATAACCCACGACTTCTAATTACGCGTATAATATATTAATTTACATATACATATCAGTTCATATAATTAATTTGTAAGACACTAAGTTCCAGAGAGAAAAAGAGAGAAATTGAGAGAAAAGACTCGAGAATTAGTTAGAGAAGAGATTGAAGAATTTAGTTGCATCATCATCACTAACTAGCAAGGGTAATTCTTTCTCCTACGTTTTTAAATTCAAGTTCTTACAGTTTCCATTAACGTATTCTTAAAAAGTTCTCTGTGAATGACTAATTTGATGATTAATGCATGATATGATTTTATATGTATTATTATATGATCATAACATGTTTTATACCATGTATGCATGATTTAATGTGATAAATTTCATACAATTATACTTGATTTGATTTTTACAAAAGTCACAGAGTAGAAAAGTTGTATATATGGCCATACAGCCCTTATGTACAATTTTTATACTATGAATCGATGATTTAACTTTGAATTAGCACTTACATATGATTGTACACGTTTATACGAACAAAACGGAAGTTAAACGAACGGATTCGGTGTTATAACGAATCCGTAAAGTTAAATTTCGTGATTTTCCTTCAAAACATGATAAAGTATGAAAAACAGTGAATTTGATTGCTATAACTTGTGTAATTAAGTGATTTAGAATGCTAAGATCATGCTAGAAATATTGTATAGTGTTTCTATGAAGTCCATACTTCATGGGTAGCAATTAAATTGTTGTGGTAGCATTTACTCTGGGCCTGGTTCTCTGTTATTCGTGAACTGCAGATTCTGAAAATGGCGTTTGGAGCTGCAGCGCCAACTTTAAGCCTAAGATTGGGGCTGCAGCGCCAGTGGAGCTGCAGCGCCAAGATTGGGGCCGCAGCGCCAGTGGAGCTGCAGCGCCAAGATTGGGGCTGCAGCGCCAGTGGAGCTGCAGCGCCATTTTTAGTTCAAATGGTGGAGCTGCAGCGCCACTTGGCAATTTTGCCCAAAAATGAGATTTTAATTGTTCAAGTCCAGGAAATGTAATTGTAACCTAATGTAATAAACATGAAGACATGATTAAACATATAATAAGAGGTTAATAACTTATATTACGTGAGTAATTAATAAGTTAATTACATGACTTGATTCGTTAATTGTATAGTCCAATAACGTGCTCAAGACCGATGTGTGTGATTCGATACGTATATCGAGTTATTGATTAATGTGTATTGTGAACGTATTGATATGTAGGATTTAATAAAGAACGTGAATTATAATTGTAGCTTGTGCAAGAGGCAAGTTTTCTATCCTTAAACTTGTTGAATATTTTGCAAGTTTCCTAAACTCAAATCTTACTTTTACATTGAGCAAGTTCTTATCCTTGTTTATTCAAGTTGAGATTTTCATATGAGATATCACTATTTTTTTTAAGCATGATTCAGCTATACAATACTTATTCGATTGTATACTCTTGAGATTTACCATTCAAGTTGAATATCGATGATATTATTGAACTTATAGGACTAGTGAACCCTTATTTATTCGACTAGTCCATAGTTGATGTACGTTCTAAATTCTAGAATACTTATTGAGCTTATCCAAACCAAACCTCCTTTGGTGCGGACTCTGATGTCAAAACTGAGATGAACAACCCTTTAATAGGGGATTATTTACGCTTTAGCGTTGAGATATTGTGCACAGTATGGTACTAAGGGCTTATCCCCCTAAGTACGAGAAGTAGAGTCCATAGTCTTATGACTGTTAAAGGTTTAAAGCATAAACACTTTACAACCTAGGACATAGTTCAAGGTCTTATGACCCTCAGATGTTCTTTTGATTCCTATTATTTATCCTCGAGTCAGAAGTTGAGTTTCTTTATTCAGATGTCTTTGATTTACTCGCATGTTATTATATTGTTGTCATATTATTATACTTGTGGGCAATCGTGCTCACTCTTGCGTAATAATAACATTGTAGTTAAGAACGAAAGGTCCGACGAGCCTTCTACTAGCAAAGGCAAAGGCAAAGTCAACAAGTGATGAAGACTTGTTGTTTATTTTAATTGTTATGTTTCAGACTTATGTTAAAGTTGTGTAAGACTTATTTAATTATTTATATTTCCGCATTTGAGATTTAAGGTTAAGTACGACCTGGGATTGATGTATTTATTTTCAGATGTTGTAACCCCATAAGGGGAGGATTATTTCTATTTATTTCATGGTTTGCATTTACTATGGGTAGATAGATAGATGATATTTGTACAGTGAACACCAAGTCCCGTGGAAATTGAAGTACCTGGATTTGGGGGTGTCACAGGTTGGTATCAAAGCTGTAGGTTATGAACCTTAGGTGGGGAAAAACCTTAGGATAGTAGCCTTTTTAGAGATCGAGAACATAGTAATGATAACTCTTATCGAGTTCTAAGAAAGATAATAACTTACCTTATGTGCTACGTGCTTATACTTATATATTCGAGTCTCGATTAGCATCACGTAATTACTAAAACTTAAAATTTTATTTGTCTGGATGACGAATGCTGGAGAACCTAGTCAGTCCAGGGACCTTGTACCCCTAGAGGCTAGAGAGGAGGAGCCCCGAGATATCCACGTAGTTTGGGAGCAGTTAGTCCGACGAGAGCCATCACCCTTGATCACAGTCATTGGTCAGGAGAATGTGCCGGTGTCTGATTCAGAGGAGGACTCTGAGGAAGACCCTGAGGAGATTGAAGTTCAGGCTGAGGCAGCTGAAGAGGAGGAGGAAGACCCTGAAGAGTTCCCGCCGAGCTCTGTCAGTGCCGAGATGTATGACGAGCTGTATGACCGTAACATAGAGTTACGTGATACTGTTCAGGAGCTGAGGGAGACTGTTTAGGAGCTTAGGGAGCGGTCGGTTACTCAACAGTCTACCATCGAGCTGAGGGATGGAGAGGTTGAGGCTCTTCACACATGTTTGGGAAATGTAGAGTGGAATTTGGTTCACGAGAAAGGCCAAACTGAGCAGAAGTCAGAGGAAATAGAGGAATTGAAGAATGAACTGAAAGAGAAATCAGCAAGGCTGGCCATAGCAGAGGAGGCTTGGGTAAGGGAATCACGACGAGCAGATCTCGCAGAAGATAATTGTCGGGCGAAGAAGGCCAAGCTTTAAGAGACGTACTCTACACTTCAGTATGCAATTGACGAGGCCCAGGAATCGGGTTATGAGGTACCCAATTCAGTTCGAAGGACTACCGTCGTACATGCTAGATCGCAGGACGATGTCTCGGATTATGGAAGAAGAGCGTGGCAAAGCTGTTCGTCGCCTTAATGGGCAGTGATAGGAACATTTGATTTTGTAAAACCTATCTGGTAGTTAATAATGTAAATTCCAATGTGTTTATAAACAGAGGAATATTTTATGTTTTAAATCCTGTAGATTCCTTATCTCGGGATAGTTGATGTAAATAGCAGTGAAGTTATCGTATTATGTTAAAACTTTGATTTAGTAATATATCAGAGTTTATTTGAGATAATGTGTTGACTGATTGTGTCTAAATGTTTAAGTTAAGCCTTAGATATTTAAAAGATTGAATAAAGTTCTAATACGCGTATTTCTTAACAGTAAAATGCCGCCAAGGAGACGATCTAACCGTCAACAGGCCCAAGAAGGGTCAACTAACAACAACAACGACGCCAATGCTAACCCCGTTCAGCAGTTGGCGAACTTACTTGCTGGAGCGCTTAACAACCAACCTCAAGCTCCACCGAACACAACGTTCAAGGACTTCAAGGCGGTGGGACCGCCAGAGTTTAAAGGCACCATGAACCCGATAGAAGCTCAAACCTGGGTCATGGAGATGGAAAAAGTTTTTGACGTCGCCAGAGTCAGAGAGGACCAGAAAACCGCCTATGCAACGTTCATGCTGAAATCTGAGGCCAGCTATTGGTGGCAAGCGAATAAGGTCCGGGGAGGTGAAGGTGTGATTACCTGGGAGAGGTTCAAGGAGATGTTCTTCGAGATGTACTTTCCGACCAGCTCGCAGAATCAAATGGAGGTCCAGTTCTTGGAACTGAAACAGGGAAATATGTCCGTACCAGAATATGCGGCGAAATTCAATGAGTTGGCTAGGTTTGCCACGTATCAAGTGCACACCGATCAGAGGAAGGCAAGGAGGTTTGAACAGGGCCTGAAGCCCTGGTTGTATAGCAAAGTGTCAATGTTCCAATTGAACACTTTTGCTGGGGTGTTGGAGAAGGCCATTCTCGCTGAAGGCGGGAGTGATGCAGTTACAAAGTATAACCAAGATCAGAAAAAGAAGAAGAGTGAAGGTGAAGGAATTAACAAGGCTAGTGGTAGCAACACGGGAGGGAGTAATAATCAGAAGAGGAGGTGGAATGATAACTCATCGACTGGGAATCAGCAAGGTGGTCAGAAAAAGAGGATCGAAGCTTGTTCGACCTGCGGGAAAGCTCACCTGGGGGTCTGTATGAAGGGAAAACGAGTATGCTATAATTGTGGTCAGGAAGGCCACATAGCACCTAACTGTCCGAACCCAAAGAAGGGCGCTTGCTTCACTTGCGGCTCAAAGGACCATCTGGCAAGGGACTGTCCCAAGAAGGGATCTGGAAGGGAAGGATCAGGTGGAAACAGGGGAAACAGCGGTGGAAGTGCTTTAACTATCACGGGACCAACCGCAACCAACCGACCAACCGCCAGGACCTTCAACATGACCGTGCAGGATGCTGTGCAGTCTCGCGATATGGTGTCAGGTATAATTCCGATCAATAAATTTAATGCTTATATACTATTTGATTCGGGTGCTACTTGTTCATTTATATCCGATGACTTTGCTAAGAACTTAGAACTTCCTATGGACGAGTTAGAATACCCCATGAATATAGAGATTGCGAATAGAGAAGTAATCCCTGTTAAGTATGTACACAAGAACTGTAGAGTAGATATTAAGGGTAACATTATGAACGTAAATCTTATCCCGATTAGACTTGGGGAATTCGATGTTATTCTGGGAATGGATTGGCTAGTCAATTATGGGGCTGTAATTGATTGCCAGAGAAAGTGTATCAACCTTATGACCCCGTCAAAGGTTGTGTTTTATGGCAGTAAATCGCCTAGACAAGCGAGTTGTCTGACGATGATGCAGGCCAGGAAGTTGTTAAGACAAGGCTGTGTAGGATATTTAGCCTATATAGTCGATAGTCGTAAAGAAAACCCAAAATTAGAAGATATACCAGTCGTGAGGGACTTCTTAGACGTATTTTCGGATGATCTGCCAGGACTTCCGCCAGACAGAGAGGTTGAGTTTGTGATTGATTTGGCGCCAGGGACGGCCCCAATATCGAAGGCACCGTACCGGATGGCTCCGGTAGAGATGAAAGAGTTAATGGTACAACTGCAAGAGTTACTGGACAAGAAGTACATCCAACCGAGCGTATCGCCGTGGGGAGCGCCAGTGTTGTTTGTGAAAAAGAAGGACGGGACGATGCGGCTTTGCATCGACTACAGAGAACTGAATAAGGTCACAATTAAGAATAGATATCCATTACCGAGGATCGACGATCTGTTCGACCAATTGAAGGGTGCAAGGTACTTTTCAAAGATAGACTTGAGGAGTGGCTATCATCAGCTGAAGGTGAGGCCAGAGGATGTTCCAAAGACAGCATTTAGGACTCGATATGGTCACTACGAATTTTTGGTAATGTCATTTGGTCTAACGAATGCTCCTGCAGCATTCATGGGCTTAATGAATGGAGTGTTCAAGCCGTTTTTGGACAAATTCGTGGTGGTCTTTATCGACGATATTTTGGTATACTCGAAGACCAAGGAATAACATGTAGAACATCTGAAGTTAACATTAGAGGCGTTGAGAAGAGAGAAGTTGTACGCCAAATTTTCTAAATGTGAATTCTGGATTGAAAGAGTGCAATTACTTGGACATGTGATCGACAAGGACGGAATTTCGGTAGATCCCTCTAAAGTAGAAGCTGTGATGAACTGGGATCAGCCGAAAACACCATCGGAAGTGAGGAGTTTTCTTGGATTGGCGGGTTATTATAGAAGATTTATTCAGGACTTTTCCAAGATCGCAACTCCGCTGACGAATTTGACTAGAAAATCGGTGAAATTCGTTTGGACAGAGAAGTGTGAGGAAAGTTTCCAAGAGCTTAAGAGGAGGTTGAGTTCGGCACCTGTGTTATCCCTTCCGGATGACACAGGAAATTTTGTGATTTATAGTGATGCGTCACATAAAGGACTTGGCTGTGTACTTATGCAAAACGGCAGGGTCATTGCGTATGCGTCACGACAATTAAAAGACTATGAGAAGGGGTATCCGACCCATGACTTGGAGTTAGCTGCAGTGGTATTTGCTTTAAAAATTTGGAGACACTATCTCTATGGGGAGAAGTGTGAAATATATACAGACCACAAGAGTCTGAAATATATTTTTACATAGAAGGACTTGAATATGCGCCAGAGAAGGTGGCTGGAGTTAATTAAGGACTATGACTGTGAAATCTTATACCATCCGGGTAAGGCTAATGTGGTTGCCGACGCCTTAAGCAGAAAGGGTCGGGAGAAATTGATGATGTTGACTGCTCAGGAGGAGCTAATTTCAGCAATGGAAAAGCTGGAATTGGAAGTTAAGTATCCGATAGAGATTGACGAGAAGTTGTTTCAGATGCAAACTGGTACAACCCTATTGGATAAAGTTAAGGAAGCTCAACTTCAGGACGAAGAATGTGAAAAGGTTAAGAAAAAAATATCTGAAGGAACCGAACCGAGATTCAAGATAGACAGTGAGGGACTACTGAGATTTGAGAACAGAGTTTGGGTACCGTCAGTGCCAGAGATTAAGGATAACATTTTGAGCGAGGCTCATAGCTCACGATATTCGATTCACCCCGGTAGTACCAAGATGTACCAGGATCTTCGACAGCACTTCTGGTGGCCGAATTTGAAACGAGATGTTGCTGAGTGTGTTGCAAAGTGTCTAACCTGTCAGAAAGTGAAAGCAGAACATCAGAGACCAAGTGGTTTGCTACAACCCCTGGAAATCCCAGAATGGAAATGGGAACACATTACGATGGATTTCGTGGTTGGCCTTCCGACGACTCAGAAAGGCTACGACGCAGTATGGGTTATCGTTGACCGACTGACGAAATCCGCACACTTCCTTCCGATCAAAATCAGATTCAACTTAGACCAGTTGGCAAGGCTATATGTGAAAGAGATTTTTTCGAGGCACGGAGTTCCGGTGTCAATTGTTTCCGACAGAGATCCGCGTTTCACATCGAACTTCTGGAAGCGACTACAAGAATGCATGGGGACACAGTTGAGAATGAGTACGGCTTATCACCCTCAGACAGACGGGCAGAGTGAAAGAACGATCCAGACATTGGAAGATATGTTGAGAGCATGCATCATGGATTTTAAAGGAAATTGGGATGATCACCTACCGCTTGTGGAATTCAGTTACAACAACAGTTACCACGCTAGTATTGGTATGCCGCCTTACGAAGCGTTGTACGGAAGAAAATGCAGAACTCCACTATACTGGGATGAAGTTGGCGAGAGACAACTACTAGGTCCAGCACTGGTACAGCAGACAGCAGAGATAGTCAAAGTGATCAGAACAAGACTGGTAGCAGCTCAGGATAGGCAGAAGAAATACGCCGATCCACACCGTAAGAACGTTGAGTTTGAATCGGGTAGCTATGTGTTCTTGAAAGTCTCTCCCTGGAAGGGGAAGATCAGATTCGGTAAGAAGGGAAAATTGAGCCCAAGGTTCATTGGACCCTTTGAAGTGCTGCGAAGGATCGGAGAAGTTGCGTATGAGGTAGCCTTACCTCCGGCCCTTGAGAATGTCCACAACGTCTTTCATGTGTCAGTTTTACGCCCCTACAAACCCGATTACAAACATGTGATTGAATATGAACCCCTACATTTTGAGAAAGACTTATCATATGAAGAAATTCCTGTTCAGATTGTTGACAGGAAAGAGCAAGTCCTCAGAAATAAAGTTATACCTTCTGTTAAGGTAATTTGGAGGAACCACAATGCTGAAGAAGCTACGTGGGAACTCGAAGAGCATATGATGAAGAATTACCCAGATTTATTTACTTAATTTTTTGTTTATGCGATTCTGGGGACAGAATCTTTGTAAGGGGGGGAGAATGTAACGGGACGAAATTTAATTGAACCGTGATTCTGGGGACAGAATCCTTTTAAGGGGGGAAAGATGTGACAAACAAGATTTTTGTAATTTATTTTGAATATTTATTGAATTAAATAAATATTTTTCGATGATTTAATTATTGAGTTAAATAATTAATTGATGAATTTGTGGTAGAGTAATTTAATTATATGTGTCACATTAGTTAAATTAATGTGGTGAATTTTTTATATTCAAAGTATGTATTTAATTGAGCTTATTTGATTAATATAATAATTAATAAGCATAATGTTATTCTAATTAATTTAATAATTAATTAGAGATTTATGATTAGACATAATTAATAAATAAGAATTTTAATTATGTGACTATGTGATTTAATGTAGATTTATGCTATTTTATTTAATTAATTTAAATAGCATTATTTGATTTAATTGGGTGTGACATTAATTAACTATATAATAGTAAGTTAATTAAATTAAATGGAAAGGAGGAATAAGGGACAAACAAACTAAGCCCTAGTGGGGGTTGGAGCCAGTTAACCCATTATGGGATTAACTGACGACCCATAACCCACGACTTCTAATTACGCGTATAATATATTAATTTACATATACATATCAGTTCATATAATTAATTTGTAAGACACTAAGTTCCAGAGAGAAAAAGAGAGAAATTGAGAGAAAAGACTCGAGAATTAGTTAGAGAAGAGATTGAAGAATTTAGTTGCATCATCATCACTAACTAGCAAGGGTAATTCTTTCTCCTACGTTTTTAAATTCAAGTTCTTACAGTTTCCATTAACGTATTCTTAAAAAGTTCTCTGTGAATGACTAATTTGATGATTAATGCATGATATGATTTTATATGTATTATTATATGATCATAACATGTTTTATACCATGTATGCATGATTTAATGTGATAAATTTCATACAATTATACTTGATTTGATTTTTACAAAAGTCACAGAGTAGAAAAGTTGTATATATGGCCATACAGCCCTTATGTACAATTTTTATACTATGAATCGATGATTTAACTTTGAATTAGCACTTACATATGATTGTACACGTTTATACGAACAAAACGGAAGTTAAACGAACGGATTCGGTGTTATAACGAATCCGTAAAGTTAAATTTCGTGATTTTCCTTCAAAACATGATAAAGTATGAAAAACAGTGAATTTGATTGCTATAACTTGTGTAATTAAGTGATTTAGAATGCTAAGATCATGCTAGAAATAT
Source organism: Panax stipuleanatus (assembly GCA_020205555.1). NCBI lineage: Eukaryota > Viridiplantae > Streptophyta > Magnoliopsida > Apiales > Araliaceae > Panax > Panax stipuleanatus. The sequence goes on along the minus strand of CM035123.1, from coordinate 68,417,164 downwards.
TGTATAGTGTTTCTATGAAGTCCATACTTCATGGGTAGCAATTAAATTGTTGTGGTAGCATTTACTCTGGGCCTGGTTCTCTGTTATTCGTGAACTGCAGATTCTGAAAATGGCGTTTGGAGCTGCAGCGCCAACTTTAAGCCTAAGATTGGGGCTGCAGCGCCAGTGGAGCTGCAGCGCCAAGATTGGGGCCGCAGCGCCAGTGGAGCTGCAGCGCCAAGATTGGGGCTGCAGCGCCAGTGGAGCTGCAGCGCCATTTTTAGTTCAAATGGTGGAGCTGCAGCGCCACTTGGCAATTTTGCCCAAAAATGAGATTTTAATTGTTCAAGTCCAGGAAATGTAATTGTAACCTAATGTAATAAACATGAAGACATGATTAAACATATAATAAGAGGTTAATAACTTATATTACGTGAGTAATTAATAAGTTAATTACATGACTTGATTCGTTAATTGTATAGTCCAATAACGTGCTCAAGACCGATGTGTGTGATTCGATACGTATATCGAGTTATTGATTAATGTGTATTGTGAACGTATTGATATGTAGGATTTAATAAAGAACGTGAATTATAATTGTAGCTTATGCAAGAGGCAAGTTTTCTATCCTTAAACTTGTTTAATATTTTGCAAGTTTCCTAAACTCAAATCTTACTTTTACATTGAGCAAGTTCTTATCCTTGTTTATTCAAGTTGAGATTTTCATATGAGATATCACTATTTTTTTTAAGCATGATTCAGCTATACAATACTTATTCGATTGTATACTCTTGAGATTTATCATTCAAGTTGAATATCGATGATATTATTGAACTTATAGGACTAGTGAACCCTTATTTATTCGACTAGTCCATAGTTGATGTACGTTCTAAATTCTAGAATACTTATTGAGCTTATCCAAACCAAACCTCCTTTGGTGCGGACTCTGATGTCAAAACTGAGATGAACAACCCTTTAATAGGGGATTATTTACGCTTTAGCGTTGAGATATTGTGCACAGTATGGTACTAAGGGCTGATCCCCCTAAGTACGAGAAGTAGAGTCCATAGTCTTATGACTGTTAAAGGTTTAAAGCATAAACACTTTACAACCTAGGACATAGTTCAAGGTCTTATGACCCTCAGATGTTCTTTTGATTCCTATTATTTATCCTCGAGTCAGAAGTTGAGTTTCTTTATTCAGATGTCTTTGATTTACTCGCATGTTATTATATTGTTGTCATATTATTATACTTGTGGGCAATCGTGCTCACTCTTGCGTAATAATAACATTGCAGTTAAGAACGAAAGGTCCGACGAGCCTTCTACTAGCAAAGGCAAAGGCAAAGTCAACAAGTGATGAAGACTTGTTGTTTATTTTAATTGTTATGTTTCAGACTTATGTTAAAGTTGTGTAAGACTTATTTAATTATTTATATTTCCGCATTTGAGATTTAAGGTTAAGTACGACCTGGGATTGATGTATTTATTTTCAGATGTTGTAACCCCATAAGGGGAGGATTATTTCTATTTATTTCATGGTTTGCATTTACTATGGGTAGATAGATAGATGATATTTGTACAGTGAACACCAAGTCCCGTGGAAATTGAAGTACCTGGATTTGGGGGTGTCACAGCATCCCTTCTTAGTTAAGGTAGCTCAGGAAGGGCCAACCTCTTAGACATATGCTAAGGGTCAGGTTTGTCCCTGAGGCGCTTCTCAGAATGGTTACTTGGTCTTTGTAGTGCTGTCATCATAGTGAGCTTTCCTCCCTTGTCTGGATCACTCCATGATCGTAGTCTCTCTTAATCATCTCTACGATTTTGACTTAGCCTTTATATCTGCATGGTTAGCACCAATCTAGAGCATAGAATTTCATGGTTACAGATTTAACATACCTAACTCAGTTAACAGTTTATTAAATCTGGATTCATCTAAAGGTTTTGTAAACACATCAGCAAGTTGATTTTTAGTATGGATGTATTGCAAAGATATTGTTCCATTTTGAACATGATCCCTAATAAAATGATATCTTATTTCTATATGCTTGGTCCTAGAATGCATGACAGGATTATTTATTATTACTATAGCACTTGTGTTATCAAAGTGTATGGGTATAGATTTGAAATCAAACCCATAATCTGCTAGATGGTTCTTCATCAATAGACTTTGAGCACAGTAGCTGCCTGCAGCAATATATTCAGCTTCTGCTGTTGAAGTTGATACTGAGTTTTGCTTCTTGCTGAAGCAGGACACTAGTCTATTTCCTAGCAGCTGACAAGTGCCACTAGTACTCTTTCTATCTATTTTGCATCTTGCAAAGTCAGCATCTGAATATCCTGTCAGTTCAAATGAGGACTCCTTGTGATACATAGACCCAAGTAGGGTGTACCTTTAAGATACCTAAAAATTCTTTTTATAGCAGTTAAGTGAGATTCCTTAGGATTAGCTTGAAATCTAGCACATATACATGTTGCAAACATTATATGTGGTCTACTGGCAGTTAAGTAGAGAAGAGAGCCCATCATACCTCTGTATTGAGTGATGTCAATACTTTTACCTTTCTCATCTTTGTCAAGCTTAGTTGATGGAGCAATTGGTGTTTTCATTGGAGAGGCTGATTCTATGCCGTACTTTTTAAGTAAGTCTTTGATGTATTTGGCTTGGCTTATGAAGATACCTTCATCAGTTTGCTTCACTTGCAGTCCAAGGAAGAAATTCAGCTCACCCATCATGCTCATTTCAAACTTGCTCTACATAAGCTTGACAAATCTCTTGCACAGATTTTCATCAGTAGAACCAAAGATAATATCATCTAGATATATTTGCACTAGTAAAACTTTATCTTTATGTTTCCTAAGAAATAGTGTAGTGTCTACTCTTCCTCTAGTGAATCCTTTTTCAATAAGAAAGTTAGTTAGTATCTCATACCATGATCTAGGTGCTTGTTTAAGTCCATATAAGGCTTTGTCTAATCTATAGACATAATTAGAGAGGGTTGGACTGACAAAACATGGGGGTTGTTCCATATATACTTCTTCTTGAAGTTCATAATTTAGGAATGCACTCTTGACGTCCATCTGGAATACTTTGAACTTCATGTGGGCAGTAAATGTAAGGAATATTCTGATTGTTTCAAGTCTGGCAACTGGTGCAAAGGTCTCATCGTAGTCGATGCCTTCTTTTTGAGAATAACCTTTGGCCACTAGTCTTGCTTTGTTCCTTGTGATCACCTCATCTTCATCCATCTTATTTCTGAAGACCCATTTGGTGCCAATGACTAGGTGATTCTTTGGTCTTTAAAATAATCTCCAGACTTGGCTTCTTTCGAATTGATTCAGTTTCTCTTGCATGGCTTCAATCAAGCTTGCATCTAGCATTGCATCTTCAGTCTTCTTGGGTTCTATTTGAGATAGAAAAATCAAATAGAAACATTCATTTTGTGTTGCAAATCTTGTTCTGATTCTGGCAGTTGGATCACCAATGATCAGGTCTTAAGTGTGATCTCTTGCCCATCTGTTCCCTATTAGAACATCAGTTCTGGTGCCTTCTTGTTTGAACTCTTCAAGATTGACTTTTAGTTCTTGTTGATCAGAATCGTCGTCTGGTGCAGCTCTCTCTGCGATGTCTTCTTCAGACACTATGATTCCTCCTTCAGGAACTATAGTCATAGTGTTGGGCTCTACCACTTCATTCGTAGTGTCAGTATCGTCAATCATAGTGTCTTGTGGTGCAGACTTGTCCGAGTCTGTTTCATCAAAGATGATGTGGATCGAGACTTCAACACTTAGTGTCTTCTTGTTAAACACTCTATAAGCTTTGCTGTCTGTAGCATATCCAAGGAATATTCCTTCATCTGACTTGGGTTAGAACTTAGTCAGATATTGCTTTCCATTAATGAG